>CM031378.1:16386824-16720509 GCA_018208015.1 Medicago ruthenica
CCTCACTGAAACGGGGAGGGGTATAAATACCCTTCTCCCCTCATTTTCTCTCATTCTTTCACAATTTCCTCTCTCTTCTCTCACTCTTCTCTCAACCGAATTCCCCTCTCTCTCTCTCACCTCTCCCCCTCTCTGCTAGGGTTCGGCCGTATGTGAGCTTTTCCGGCGGGTGGCCGCCGGCCAACACGGCGGCGCCACCGCGCCGGAAGAAAAAAAATATCCCTTTTCTTTAAAACTTTAAAGCTTTCAAACCCTTTTCTCCCCCTCTACCCAAATCCGAACTCAAAAACCCTCAAAAACCTTTCAATCGTTCTAGATCTAAAAAAGAAAAAAATAAATGAACTACCTTCTTCTTCCTTCTTTTCGTTTTTTTTGCTTCGGTTTTGTGCCTCTTGTATGGTGATTTGCGTGCGTGTTTGCGTACGGCTTTGTATGTTTGCGTGTTGTGTGTGCGTATGTGTGTGTTGAGGGTCCGTGTGTGAACGTGTGTGTATGGGTGTGGTGTGTGTCTGGAAAACGTGCGTGTATGTCTGGTGCTGAAACCGTGTGTGTGTGTGCGTATGGGTGTGGTGTGCGTATGGGTGTGGGTGGTTTGCGTGTTTGGTCAGCTGTTGTGGTTATGTTTGTTGAGTTGTGTTGAGTTAGGTTAATGTGTGGTTGCCTTGCTGTTGGCCGTGTGGTATGTTTGGGAAATGTTTGTGTGAGTTTGGCTTATGTTGAGCTGTTTGTTGCTGGAAAGGTTTGTGAGTTTAAAAAAATTCTTCTCAAAATTTTCTTCTCTTCAATTTTTTCTGTTTTAAATTTTTCTGTCTATTTGCTGTTGTGCTTGATTCTGTTTTATAGAGGGACATTAAGCTGCTTGTCAGCTTAATGACTCACTAATCTTGCAATTTGATCTGGCTTTTGAGATAAGATTTCTGCAAATGCATTAAATGGGAAAGTGATCCTGCTGGATTTTGGGGATTTTGTGATGATGATTTGGATGAGATTGAAGCTTTGTGATGATGAAAACCCAGGTTTGGGGGCGTGTGAACAGTGCTATGGCTGTGTTGACCATGACTGGATTTTTTTGGACTGAATTTGGACTGGATTTGGACTGGATTTGGACAAAAAATGCAAAAAGGAAAAATAATAATAATAATAATAGTAAAAGTAATAAAATGATTAAAATAAATATTAATGATAATAATAAAACTGAAATTAAAAGTAAAAATAAAAAGGGATAAAAAATAAAATTAATAAACAAAACAAAAAATTGACATGAGGTATTTTAAAATACCTCCCTGCCGAAATTTCGTCTGAAACGACGAAAATTCTCGGCCCTAAAAAAACGCGTAAAACGAGACAATAAATAAAACGAGACGAAAACGGGTCAAAAAATGGGGTATGACACCAACAAAGGGATGTTAGTTGATCATTTTCATGACAACTATACAAAAGATAAGAGAAAAGATGAATATCATGACCCAAAGTCTTGATTTCCCAAAGCCCTTGGTGATTTCCACAATTCAATCCTTTTGCTCCTTGAAGATCATCTCTTCTAACCCTAATTACTGGTAATAAACCTCTAAAATTCGCTCCTAAAGAAAGCTTAACAACTGTAGAATATTATCCTAAAAGCTGAAAAATAGCTTAAATACAAAAGCTGAAATTTAGTATCTCGCTGAGCGAGATTTTTCTCGCTGAGCGAGATACTAAAAGTTCACCAGTGGTTTTCAGCCACGTCTTCAAATCTTCTTAAACCGCCTTGGCTCGCTGAGCGAAATTTATCTCGCTGAGCGAAATCAAGCTCCACTGTTCCTGATGAACTCTCTGCCTATCTTCGCCAATTGATCGCCTAGGTCTCGCTGGGCGAAATTTTCAGATACTTTTCTTCTTGTTTCTTTGCTCTAATCATGTCCTGGCTTGCATTTTCCTGCATAAATGGATGGGGAAAGAAGTAAAAGCAATAGTGGGCATTTGATCATTGATTATGATCATTTCCCATGATAACTTGCAAAACAAGCTACAAAAGTGCTTAAATTAACTATGCTTTTAAACTCAATTTTTGCACTTATCAGTAACCCCGAAATACATCTCCCTTCTTACCGGTGAAATTCCTATCATATCAGGCTAACACCGGACTCCTCTTATCTTTTGTGTGGCTGCTCTCGCGAGCGGTAACTTCACCGTCCCAGCTGCCATTTAAGGCGGTAACTTCACGGGGACCCCCTGTATACTAACTGACGAGCAGACAGGAGACACATTAACTTTTAAGACTTGGATGTGTAGCTGCCCTCACGAGCGGTAACTTCACCGTTCCGGCTGCCATTAAAGGCGGTAACTTCACAGGAACCCCTCGTATACTAACTAACGAGCATACGAGAGACACATCAAGCCCATTTATAATTAATCATCATTCTTTAGTTCTTAACCTATAAAGGTTCATCATTGTATCATTTTCAGATTCGTGATTACCGAATCGAGTTCATAACATTGCTTGTAAGGGGTAAACCCTAATCTAGTTCCTTGCCTTCACTATAACTACTTAGGGATTAAGAAATCCCTCTCTTATCATGGTACCTTTCCTCACTTATAATTCATCTATACATTCCCCAAAGGTTGGGTCTTTCTATGCCTAAAAGCATCACTTAATCACTACGTATCGTTATTGAGTCCGAGGTAGCGTTGGAAAGCCGGAATGGTGCGAGAAATGATGAAAAAAACAACATGTTCTGCCAATGCTCCCATCGTGTCACAATTTGGAAATCGTGACACGATTTCCTACCCAGAAAATGGGTTTGTTCCTGCCTGTGAAATTGTGACACGATTGGAAAATCGTGACACGATTTTACCTGCAGTTAGACAGCATTTGGCAAGTTTTAAACGTGATTTTTCACCAATTCAGCTTATCCAACATACCCAGACATCATAACATGTTTAAGGATCAATTTCTAATGCATAAAGCTAGTTTATATCATCAATAATCAAGGAATAACATAGAAAGGCAATTAGGTACCAAAAACCCTAAACTAGGTAATTAAGTTGTAAACTTTCAAACTTACTTAAACGGGTTCTAAAACCCTGTGGAGCTCACCTTAATCCACAATTTGGTGCTGATTACACTTGATTTCCAAAGCCCTAAGTCTCTCCAACTCTAACTCTTGATTCTCTTTGTTTTCTCCTCTTCACTTCTCTTGACCTTTCTTCCTACCCAAGCTTGCCTTGCAAAGTTTCTTGCTAGATTTTTGAATGAAGTTTGGAGGGATGATGGTAAGGTGAGATGGGCGTGTAAGATGAGGTGGGGAGAGAGCAAAATCTGATTTTGGGAGTGAGAGGGAAGGAATGGGAATGAATTGAATAAATATCTTGTCCATTTTTCAAATTAATCTCCCCCTTTGCATAAATTACCAAAATTGCCATTCCTCTTAATTTACTTATTTGCCTTGCTTGCGTATCAAGTTTCTATCATTGATAACTGATACTTAGGAGCGGGATATTACAATGCCTTCCTCAAATAGCTTGAACAATCCAAGATCGGTACCTTCTATCACCTTCGGCAGCTTACCAACCTAAGGTGACCTCTTTCAGTTTTCCAAATGATTCACGTAAGGAAGCCCATCAATTGGAAACATAAAAGTCCTTAACATTATCCACGACTTTAATTTGCGTACTTGCGACGACCTTCCTGATACTCGGGCCTCAAATAAGTCTCGGCTAAAATTCTCGATTCTACTGAAGATTTACACCTCATCACATGCCCTTTCTAAGGGTCTCTTTCACTTGTCACTAAGCTTGCGTTCTTATACCAAAAACATCTTAATAACTCATGCTAAAGAAGAGTAGTCTGATCCATTTTCATTGTGTAAAAAATCTCCCGTAGAGCTTAGCTTATTTTCCAATCTTCTTAATTCACAATTCTGGCACTTAAAATTCTGGAGATGCGGCTGATCTGATGGGGTTAACTTAATCCGTCCAAATAATTTGCGTAATCCATGTTTAATTCTCTTAACTGTGTGGATATTAAAACCTCGTCCAGTCCAAGTATGCAAGTCCTATGATTCTTACACACTTTATCCTTGCTGAAAATCTAGAGCTTCCAATAATTAACTAATAATTCCTCATTCTGAGTTTATGGGTCTGGTACTGCAATTCTTTAACTCTGAACTCGGAATTGTTACTTTAGTCTACACTTCACTTTAAACTTTTCAAGCTACGGTTCCCATTAAGGTTCCAAATAATTCCTTAGAGTATTCCATAATTCTTTACTCTTCACGTTTCCTCGGAGAAGGCATCGCTCAACGCCGCGTCCAACTGGGTTAAGGTACTTCACCTTGTTCTTAAATATCCTTGAATATCTCTTATATTCCTGAAACCTCGCCATCAACAGGCTTAGTTACTTACTGCTTGATGACCATCCTTTGGCATGAATACTTCTTTGCCAGTTCCGTCTAAAAAAACTGACGCCTTAAACTTCACTCTTCATTCCTCCATGGTCACATCTCAGACATTTGTCCTAACTGTCATATACTAGGTTGAGTTGATCAGGCTCAACTAGATGTGACCTTTAGAACAATATATGGAACCCAATGGTCCCACTACTTTCATTGAATTTTTAATGACCCATGGCACAGTCTGAATCGACCTGCTCTGATACCAATTGTAACACCCATACTAATTTTATCTAGAATATTAGCATGTGCATTATACTGATACTGGATACATTAAAATTTTCAATAATAATAATACAACATAACTGAATGAATACAATTAGCTCGTTTATACAACTGTTCAAGTACCACAAATATACTTATACATATGCCTGACAAACTCCTGAGCTGGTACATGACGAGCAACTGCACTCCATCCAGCGTCTCTCTGAAGAACATCATCACGAACCTCTTGCTTACCTGTAAACCTGCACCAGAAGGATTGGGATGAGACATAAAGTCTCAGTGAGCTCCACCCAACCTACTGTTGGCAACCTCGGGGAACCTAGGGTTGCCATGCCTACTTATGGCGATCTCGGGGAGTCCTATAATCGCCAAGCTTTAACCTTTCCCATATAGGGTATACCTGCCTATTCCTGCTATCCTATGTAGTCATAATAACTAAACTACATCCTGCTAAACTAGTGATCAAGGGGAAAACTAGGATCACTGCCTGAGCCTGATAACTGAATAATCATGAAATCTAGACTATAACCTGATAACTTGGTGATCGATGGGACTCCTAAGATCACCACCTAATACCTGCCTGATAGGTAATTCTGCCTGATAACATAATAAAGTATATACTGATATTATTATGTTAGATGTTAGCGTTGAACAAACATTATTATCTGAGTTCATTTTATGGAATGCCCCCGAGTGGAGTAACCCCGGAGCACATTCCCCTGATAACCGGTGAAATTCCTATAGTAGGCTAATCACCAGACTCCTCTTGCCTGTGTGTGTGGTTATCCTCGCAGAAGATTCCTGCCCGTTCCAGCTGTATCTGGAACCCCCTGTGCTCTAACTAGCGAGAACACAGAAGACACACTATAAACTTATGCGTGGTTATCCTCACGGAAAGTTCCTGCCCGTTCCAGCAATGCTGAAACCCCCTGTGCTCTCTAACTGCGAGAACACAGAAGACACAAAGTTTATCCTGATAATTAATATTATTCCTGGTATATAAAATATACTTATCTTGATAATAACCTTGTACCACTGTCTAGGGTACATCCTATCCTGAACTGTTGCGTACATCCGCAGCGTCACTCTGACGTGAACAACTGGGACACGCCCTGATGTACATATAAATGTACCTGAAACTGGGGAAAAGCCTGGTACCTCTATCTATGGTACACTAAAACCTGCCTGGTTAAGGGTATCCTGAAAAACTATACCTGATACTATTCTTAACTGAACCTTGAATGTGATAGCACATTCCTATTATCCTCGAATTCTAAACTGAATACATCTCTATTCCTGCTAACCTATTATAGGTTCTTGACATATCGTTGTCATATGTCATCCTTAGGAGGTTACTACCTCACTTGCATTAACTTTCATGTTCTTATAACCTTTACCCTTACAATCCCAATGCTTTGCCTATTCCTTGCTTCTTATAATTTTATCTGTTGTAAGCCTTATGGGTGAGTTAAAATGGTGTTCCTTGATTCTTAAAGGTTTTTGGAGAATACAGTAGTGAAAAACCCCGCATAAGCGTGTCGGAACACCCGAAACAGCTCAGCTGACCAAGATGTTTCTGGTGAGCTCGCTATAGCGATGGGCTGGTCGCTATAGTGACCCTGTGCCGTAGCAGAAAAAGCCTGCTCGCTGCAGCTAGCTCCAGCTCGCTGTAGCGAGCTTATCAGTACAGAAATTGCTCAAAATTGCATTTTTCACCATTTTAGCTCAATCCAACTTACCCAAGCATCCCAATGATGTTAGGAATGATTTTCTGATACAAATTGATAGTTTAAAGCATGTATAAGCAAGGAATTAGCAAGCAAAGGGAATTAGGGTATTAAACATAAAACTTTGCTCAAACCATAATCACACCCAAACTCACTCAAAGTGGGTTCTAAAACCCTAGTGAGCTCACCTAGTAGAAGTTTTGATCCTTGCCAAGCCTTCCTCTTCAAACCCTAGCTTTAAATCTTACTTCCTTTCTTGATCCTCTTTGTTTCCTTTGGATCAAAGTCACAAACCTTGCTTGCTTGCATGAAGATGGAGTAATTGAGATAGAAGTTTGATGATTGTTGAAGGATTTGAGGGAGGGGCGTAAGAGTGGAAGAGAGAAGGGAGAGGGTCTGTTTTTAGAGAGAGAAGTGGAATGGTAAAATGAAGAATTTTGGGGTTTATCCCTTTTTATAAAAATCCTGGCATGGCAATTACCAAATTACCCTTCCTTAAATATCTCTGATACATCGTCCTTCTACTGATAAATTCTTGAGTCTGAAGCGGGATATTACATGTTCTTCTTATTGAGCATGCTCCTTGCCATATCAAGTCTGGTTCTATTTCTCCTTTCTGCTAATCCATTGTGTTGGGGAGTGTAGAGAGATGTAACTTCATGAGATATACCTTCTTTAACACAGAATTCTTCAAAATCCTTTGAGGTATACTCTCCACCACCATCAGTTCTCAAAATCTTAATTGATTTTTCACTCTCTTTCTGAATCTCTTGAATAATTCTAAAGCTTCACTCTTTAGCTTAATTGTGTATATCCACAACATTATGGCATGCTCATGTACAAAAGTGATGAAGTATTTGCTCCCACTTATAGTAGGTACCTCAAATGGCCCACAAATATCAGAATGTATGATTTCTAATGCAGCTTTTGATCTCTTAGGCTTCTGAGATACAAATGGTAGCCTACTTTGCTTGCCTCTCAAGCAAAATTCACATTATTTCTTATGAGCATCCAAAACTGGTAATCCTGATACTAAATTCTTAGAGATTAAGTAAGCCAAGCTTCTAAAATTTAGATGGCCATTCCTCATATGCCATAACCAGTTAGTGTCTTCATCTGATACAGTTGACATGGAAACTTCTTTTTCATTTTGAATGCTACACAAGAATGTCCTGCTCTTTGTTAACTTGGATTTCACCACCAGTTTTCCTTGTCTGCCATAAAGATGCAGAACATTACCTTGCATTGTGACTGAGAACCCCTTTTCAACCAGTTATCTTATGCTCAGTAGATTGCATTTCATTCTTGGTACATGCAGTACCTTCTCAATCAGTGCCTTCTTCCCATCTTTCCTTTTGATAGCAATATCTCCAATACCTTCTGATGCAAGATTCCTGCTATCTGCAAGCCTAACATTAGTTTTCTTGCTGGAATCAAAGTTGATGAGTCATTCTCTATGTCCAGTCACGTGATTTAAGCACCCTGAATCAAGATACCAATTTTCACATAGTGGATTTCCTTCACAAGTGGTAGCCATTAACAAAACTACTTCTAAGTCTGAATTATCTTGAGCCATATTTGCTTTCTCTTCACCTTTATGATTCATTTTTCCATCTTTTTTATGCCAGCACTCATCACCATAATGGTCAAAATTCTCACAATTATAGCACTGAATCTTTCTTTTGTCAAAATCTTTCTTCTTATTCTGATTATTGCCAGAACCTCCCCCTTTTTGAAAGATTCACCTTTCTCATCAGACTTGGACCAGTTTCCTTTCTTGAACTTTCCTTTTCCTTTCTTCTTTGAATACTTGTCATATGCATCTTTCTTGGTGAATTGAGCTTGCAAGGCTTGTTGTGCTTTTCTTTCTGAACCTTTTCAATCACCAACATCTCATGAGCTTCAAGAGATGATTTAAGTTCTTCAATCTTCAATTCCTTCTCATGATATTACTTCACCACAAGCCTTCATCTGATTCACTACATATAACAATTTTGAGAAGTAATCACTGATTCTTTGATCATTTTCCATCAACATCAACTCATATTTCCTTCTCAGTGACTGAAGCTTCACTTGCTTCTCATTATCACTACCTTCATAGTACTTGGCTAAGATATCCCATGCTTCCTTGAATCTTGTTATCTTTGAAATCTTCTCAAAGTGATTTGAATCAACATTCTGTTGAATATTGAACAATGACTTGCAATCTTTCTTTTTCAATTTCTTGAAAGTAGCCCTATGCACATCCGTGAGATTTGCACCAAGATCTTTATACCCATTCTCCACCAATTCAAGAACATCTTGTGCTCCAAAGAGTGACTTCATCAGTGCACTCCATCTTTCCCAATTATTTCCATCCAGTGTTAACAAATTAGAAGAACAAAACCTCCATTAGTACCCATGATTGCTTAGCAAGAATTTCTGAAATTGCACACACTTCACTCGTGTTTCCCAGAGATTCACCCCTCACAAATATCTCGTGTTTCCCAGAATCAAAACCAGAGGCTCTAGATGCCAATTATTAACGCAACTATGTTTTCTTGCTTTGCAAGCTATCTGAGTTTTGGATGAATAATGGAGGAAGAAGAAGAAGAGAGTTCATGGTTTGTTATGGAGAGAGAAGAGAGTATTGGAAAGTTTGTTATGGTTTCATTGATTAATGAATGGAGTGTTTACATGTTATTTATATACATGACTTGGAGAGTAAGTCATCAAGTAACTAACTAACAAACTTAACCAAAAGTAAAGCTAATCAAACTAACTCTACTAAAACATGATTATGGATTAATCACAACTAATACTAATAACTATCGATCTCACATCACACTATATACTATGAAGCATGATATTGTTTGGCACAAAAAGTAGCTTTGAATCAATCAATTATTGTATATCTCACTCTTTGAACAACATTGTGTTTATGTGAATTTTTATTCGAAGCATAACAAATTGACTAGTTTACTAAAAAGTTTACTAAATTGTCTCGTATGTACAACTTAAATGATAGAAAACTCCAAAGACATTTGATTTGTTATGACGGAAATTTCAACTTGTAATTTCCTATTTTTCAAGTTCGTGTGAGTTTGGTCACTTTGTTCTTTGGAACAATAGAGAGAGATATCGAGAAGAAACTTTGAATTCAAATCAGCTTGTAAAGTCTACTAAAAATTTGTTATTTACTAATCGATCTAATGATCCAATTATTTCAATTTCTTCAACGACCAATAGTGCGATCAAATTTTAAATGATATATATATATATATATATATATATATATATATATATATATATATATATATATATATATATATATATATATATATATATATATATATATATTGGTCAAGTAGTCTAATGGCTGAAGCTCACACATTTTAAATGTGGAGACGTAGGGTGTCCGGGGTTCGAACCTATACCTTTGAGTGGGCTACTTACACAATATATAATTATATCGACATTAATTATTTTTAGAATATAAATTTTGTGATTTCATGTATAATTTAATTTAATTGTTAGCATATTTATTAAAAAGATTGTGAGATGTGATCAAACCCGACACCTTATATCTCCCACCTCTAATTCTTTCGCCCAATACCACAATGGTAGGCATGGTGTGACAATCATACTTCTTAGGCAACCAATGGTTTCCTAGAGGAATAATTGAATAATCAATTAAGTCATGCCCTCTTGCCTATGGGATTTCCATAACCTTCTTATCCTATATTCTTACAACAAAAAAAAAAAAGACAAGATAAGGTATAAATATTTAAGGGTTTAAAATGACAATATAAATAGTCTACGTGAGTTTAGTTCAATTGGTATAGACATTGTATAATATATGCAGGGGTCGGGGTTCGAATTCCGGACACCCCTACTTCTCTACATTTAAAATGTGTGAACACCATCCACTAGACTATTAGACTAAAAAGGAAATGATAGTATAAATAGAATTATAATATTATTACCAAAACATGTAGGATTTCCTTAACCAATTAATAGATTGAATGCCCTAAAAAAAGATTGAATAACAGTGCATGACCATCAATTGATAACAAAACTTGTTCTAGAGGACTGTTTCATGTTTTCTTGTGTCTCTTGTATTTGATCTTGGGTCTATTAATGTATTTTTCTGTTTCAAATAAAAATAAAAACATAAATAAAGGAAAAGGAAACTAAATTAACTAGTTTTTGTCAATGTGTGTAAAGATGAGATATATAATTTCTATTACAAAAAGAAACTAATTTGAATTTTTTTTCGACAAAATTCAAAAAGAAAAAAAAAGATATTTTGGAATTAGTTTACACAATTTTTTTTTTTTTAGGAAACTAAATTTTTCGAATATGTTTTTATCTCTTGTTGTGTAAATATCTTAATGGGAAAAATGAACAAGTGATCGATCATATCATACATAAACTATTAGAAAAATTGGTACTAACATATTTCAAATCTGAATTACACAAAACAGTGCAAGCTAGCTAAGCAATACCTTGCATAGGCTTGTCCCTAGTCCCCATGTTAAAAAATGTACAAGTACTCCATAATTAGTCAGCAATTAATTAGCACATATTCCTGTTCACTCTTGAACAGCATGTGCATTTCACATAAAAAGAATATTCAAACATTTAAATAACCAATAGCATTGCCAAAGAAGGGAGCAAGAGAGATTTTCATACAATTTTTACGACATTGGTGAGCAATTAGTATATAGTTTTTTTGTTTTTCTAATTTTTATTTTCGGGAATCTTGCATGGTGTGGGTGCAAGGGGTACTCTGCTACAGCTAATTGTTTTTAACTAACTAAAAGACAAATAAAAAATGTTGAGAATTTTAGAGTTGCACGAGTGGTGGTGCTATCAAATCATTGGTAGATATTGCCATTAAATTTTGAGTGAAATTTAGACAACACTTCTAGAAGTAAACCTTGTTAGCTGGTCCTAGCCGATTAAAAGCAGAATACAGGTCATCATCAGTGACATGTAATTATTATCATTGTTATTAAGATTGCAAAGGTTCATTTCTCCAATATTATTAAAAAAAAAAGCAAAATAATATGTGAACTTTATATATTTTGTGAGAATTTTGTCAAAAGAAAATTAGAATATGAGTATAAGTTATATCAAATTTAATGTATTATATGCAATATTCATATAATAAAAATACTTACATATCACTTTTTGTTAGTATATGAATAGTGCATAGTCTTGTGTATAAAGTTTTAAATCATTATGACAAAAGTTATAAATATGGTTATGTCTAATGTAGTCCCTCCTCTAAATTATGTTTAATATACTCACTCCTCTATAGTCTATGCTATTTCATAAATGCCTATTTTAGTACTATATGAAAATATGAGAGGAGAGGAGAGGAGAGGCAGATTTGAATACTAATGTCATGTGAGGAGAAGCAGATTAGCATCTCTTGAGGTTGAATTATATGAATTTGTTAATATGGTTATGGCACCTAAAAATTCGACAAAAGATTTGAAGTACAGATAATAAGAGATATCCAAATATGCAGTGTGGGTTATTGTTGTATGCCAGGATATATAAGAGACCTACGAGTTTGAGCCTTTCAATTAAATTAAAGACATATCATGCATTTCAATGAATATCCAGCTGGAGTATGCTGTTAACAACAACATATGGTTGACTTAAGCAACATTATTTTATCAAGTTTTGTCCTTTTCTATTTAAACAATCAAAGGCCAAAGAAAAATATTGTTCTCTTTGATGGACCTTAGGGGAAATAAAACTTATATATATGCCCTTTAAGTTATTTGTCCAAATCAATCTATTAAAATTTGATATTTATTAGGCCTACTGCTAATGCACGAATAGTGACAGTTTAAATTTTGGCATTATGTCTTGATGACAATAAATAAATAAAATTAGGCATTTGAATTGTTTTTAAGATGGGACGGGTTTATGGATTTGATTATAAAAGTGTGAAATATTTAGTTTTTTGAATAACCTTGTCCCTTTCCCAAATTAGCTCTTGTGCTTAAATTAAAAAAAAAAAAGATTTAAGCTCGAATGTACAAGATAAAGTCCAGATAAAAAAATAAAGGAGCAACAATACCTCCTACAACTTAGTGTGGCGGTGGCAACAACCTATGTAGCACCGAAATTTCATATTGAAGGTGTGTTTGGTGTTTGACACATGTCGATGTCGGATATCAACATAACACCGACACATCTGATTACATTCAATAACTCTCTATTTTCAAGTTATTAATTGTGACAATGTATCGTCATTGTGTGGTGTTTGTGTCAATACTTCTTAGGTGACAACTTTGACATATAATCAAGGGGCTACGGTGCAAGCTCCAGAGATGCTACAGCAAATGCAGGCACCTAGAAAGCTTGTGTTAGAGGTGAGAAAATAGGGAAAATTATGGTTGTTTTGCAGGAGAGAACACACGAGTGTGAAGTAAAAGTTTGCTCGTCAAATGTGTCTTTTTTTTGTCTCACACATGTTCCTTTCATTGGAGATAATTTTGTTTGAGGTATTGTGAACATTAAACATATATGAAATACTAATAGAAGGCAAACATGAAGATATTTTTTAAATTTTGATAATGACTATATTCATAGAGCCCCGTGCATTTATAGAATAAGGTTATTTACTTCGTAGTTGTACTAACATTTACTCTGTATGTTAACATTTAGAAGGATTCTATTTAAAGAAAAAACAGGTTGTATCAGAGATATGTAGAGTGCTGATAGTAAAACCATAGTATTTTGAAAAGCCTGTTTGGAAACGCTGGACAATCCCATCTATTGCGGTATGTTGGATATTGATTTAGGTTTTGTTTAACATACACGAGTAAATTACTCTTGCACCATACATAAATCTATTTTCTACCATTATAACAATAAATTACATCATATTTTGTTTAATTTAATGGTGGGATTTATTGATCTAATAGTTGAAATAACTTGAGGCATGGTGCAAGACTTACCTCCTTGTGCATCATAGACTTGGTCATTGACCTAAAAACAAAATCGTCACTTTGTTGCGTTTGCAAATTAATACAACCGAGTTTTTTTAATGAATATATTTTTATATGAATAACAATACAATTGACATAGTGGTTTGACTCAAATGGTTAATAAATTTCAGTTAAAGGATAAATCATTTTAGATAATTCAAGTTTAAATCTTGACTTAAATAATTATTGACTAGATTTTACTTATCTCCAGGTCGAATTTGGATCATCAGAGCTCATCTCTCTAAAAATACATAAGAGTTATAACAAAAATGAGTTGACAATTCAAACATAGGTGAAGATTTTGTCCAATCCCCATCCCAAATAGAATTCTTCACAATAACAATTTTTTTCTCTTCGTCCTTTCGGTCCCATGCAAAACAAATCTCGAATAATTTGAAGTTGGACCGGGAGGTAATTTCAAACGGAATTCGAACTCATGTTGTTCCATGATTCATTCTCAACCTGAGATTATTACCAACTTGAACTCAACCATTTAGTTCATAATATGTCTTTAAATAAATAATATATTTATTATTAATATTGTTTACTTCATGTTATCATCATTTTTCTTTTCTTTCTTTTTTGGGTTTTATTTTCTATTTTTGCAATTTAAGTAAAACATGTATGTTTGATAGCTTATAATATATCATAAACTATTTTCATTCGCTCTTTTAAATACTTAAGTGAGTATTTGACTATTTATATGAAGGGCCAGCCAACTGTAGAGTTTTAGGCCTAAAAAAAGTCTTGAAGAAAAATGAATTCCATATTTTCTACCAAAAAGCTATAGTCACAAGCCACCATCGATATTTCAACTCTCTACCCCACACACACTCCCACAATTTTTATTTTCTAAATATGAAGAGTTTATGTTACGAATTTTTCATTACCATGATTTTCTAAATGTGAAAAATTGTAACTTTAAAACCCACTCTTCTTATTTCATATTTTCATTAATATTGCCATATAAGAACAGTGTTGGAATAGGGATTATTGTTTGCAAGTACAAAAAGTTTTCTAATGTGATGCTACCAAAGAAACTTAGGAAATGTCATGAAGATATTCTACATCATTGACTAAAAAAAGTTACACAAAGAAACATAACAGAACAAATAGTTCTGAAACATCTTCAAAGTTTTGTCCTATAATTGAGATATCACTAAACTTACCTGTACATATTCCTAATCTATAAGGTGAAACTTCAAATAAAAGGTATGTACCAAATTACACATGTGACATGTCCCAAACCCACAAATTGTCATGTGAATTTCAAAAGCCAAATAATGGCACAACCAATTTTCCACTAAACACAACATATGTCTGAATTTTTACCTAACTGTTAAATTAATACTTAGGAGATGCCAAATTCAAAATTATCCTTACTACCAAAACTACTTGTTCCATGAACCTTACTTGATTGATCACCAACATGCCCTTGATTATCATATGCTTGAGAAGAATCACCAAAACCATCTCTAAGAGAAGGTAAAACCTCTATTGTTCTTGATTCTTGAACATGATCAACACCATTTGTTTTAATCTCTTCTATTCTTCTAACTGCTTCCATCATATCTAATCTCTTTTGAGGATTACTCTCAGTACAAGCAGCACCAATATGAACAAGTTGTTCCATTTCACCTAATGAATTTTTATTACTTGCAATTTCAGGATCAAGTAGTTCAACTTCTCTTCCTTCAGAAATTGCTGATGCCTACCCATTGTACTACATCGGTTCCGCCTTTACCGTTGCTAAGATATTGAGAAGGAAATTTTCCGGTTAGTATTTCGAGTATGACTACGCCAAGACAGTATACGTCACAACGAGGCGAAATTTGGTTGTGTTGTGATGCTTCTGGTGCTTTAAAAGCAAATAATGTGTGTGTAAAACTTGAAGGGTTAACTAGATGGATGAAACCATAGTCTATGAGTAATGGTTCATAATCTGGTCCAAGTAGAACATTGCTTGATTTTAAGTTTCCATGTGGTAGATCAGATGAAGAAAATTCTGTGTGAAGATAATGCATTCCTTTTGCAATTCCTTGTACTATCTTTAAACGTGTGTTCCAATCTAGTTCTGCATGTGATGGTCCTCTATCACCTGCAATTAGTACACTATAACATAAGATGGTATAACAACTTAATTAAGTGCTTATAGCATAAACGTTTTTCGTATAAATGGATATCTATAAATTATTTATATAATAAAGTTAAATTGTTTTCATATAAACTGTAAATTGTTTTCATAAGCTATTATGGATAGCTTATGGAAATAAGCTGAAAATAGTTTATGGACATATCATAAGTTGTTTTCATAAGCTCTCTTAAATAGTCTTACAAATGCTTATGTAAGTAGATAGACTCAAATAAGCAATTCAAACGAACCCCAAGTCTTGTGACTTGTCCATTATCATCAATTGACAAGAACACATGTCTTACTTGAGGCATGTTTGGTTTGAGAAAACACTGTCTATTTTAATTTCTCAAACCCACTTTTAATTTTAAAACTTACTACTCTTTGATTAGTGCCACATTAATTGATAATAAATAAATATGAAAAATTTACCATGCAGCAAATAGAGTAGACTTCCTCTAGGAACATACTCAGAGATGACTAATTTCTCATCTTTTCTGTAATGATAAGCCAAAGGTGTCAAAACATTCCAATGTCTTAACCTTCCAAGCTTTTTCATCTCAGCATCAAAACCATCTTTTCCCAAAGCATTCAATTCTCTAGTCCTTTTCACAACCACAGCAACACCATTAGCCATCACAGCTTTATAAGATGATCCAAACCCTCCATTTCCAAGAACTTCAGCAGAAGCTTTCATCAAATCAGGCAAACCAAACACACCCTTCTCATTATTCATCATCACAAGCTCACCCATCCCTTTACTACCCTGAGATGAACCTCTTTTACTAGATGATTTTTTCACTAAATTCACATCTCTTTTCTCTTGATTAGTACTACTAATACTATTACTACTACTTACTTGAACTTCAAAACTACCACTGTCATTAATATTTTCTCTTTCATATTTCTCACCAATAATATCATCAAATTTACCCTCCTTTTTCTTTTTTCTTGATTTGATAATCAAAAATATAGCTAATGAAATTATTACTACACTTGTTATAACAATACCAATAATCTGCAATGACTTATGCTTACTTCTATCAGGCACAGTCACATAAACATTACTAGCATTATTGTTGGTAACTGATGTATTACTAATATTATGTGCATCAATAGGAATTGTTTGTTGCATTGGTTGTCCACATATTTTGCCGATCTTTTCGCCACATAAACCAGAATTTCCTAAAAAAGAACTCTCATTGAATCTCAACAAACCTTCAGGAACTTCACCTTCCAAATTATTGTTTGAAACATCAAATATCACCAATGAAGGATTATTCAAATTTGGAATATTACCACTAAACTTATTATTTTCAAGATGTAATTCAACAAGTTGAGGAATCTCAGCCAATGATGATGGAATATCACCTGTAAATTCATTATTAGATAACCAAACTTTCTTCAATGATTTCATTCTTTGAAAATATTCCTTAGGAATATGTCCTGAAAATTTGTTTCCCGACAAATACATGGCTTTCAAGAAACCGATTCGATTCAATTCTGGTATCGAACCAGTGAAAGAATTATTCATAAGACTAATAGTTCTTAAACCTTTAAGTTCAAGCAATGCATCAACATCAATTTTGCCGAATAATCCCATTCCTTCAAGGCGCAGACCGGTTACAAGACTGTTGTAACAGACAACGCCTTCCCATTGATCGTCTTCGGTACAAGGTAAAGTGTTGGCAATCCAACTATTTAGAGCATTAGCATTTGAGAATGAGTTTTTTAGACTTAATAAAGCTTCTGTTTCTGACATAGAATATATCATAGAAAAATTTATGATAATGTTGAAGATCAAGATGAAGAATGATGGATGGAAAATTGAAGGAGCTGCTATGGCCATTTGGTGATTGTATTGTTGGTAACTATGGAATGTGATTGTGAATTTTTTTTGGTCATTGGTAATTTGTGCTATTTTTTTTTTTTGTTTTTGTTAGTTTTGTTTTTTGTTACCCTTTGCATGCATGCATGCATGAGGTGAGGTTTCTGTTGTGATAGTGAAAATTAAGATAGCCTCACAATGAGAGAACCTTCAGTTTTTGGGGAGAGAGAATTTGATTTTGAGGTTGAACAAGTAAATAGGAATTAAAACTGTTATAATTGTTTGGTGATAATTTAATTATAATCTATTATGTATGTAACCTCTAGCTAGTTTTGTTTTGCCTGTTGTAACTTGTAACTACGTAGCTACACGCAGTAAATAATTTCGTGTATTAAGCTTAGATCGGATGGTTCAGATTATGCATTTATCAAATCGACTTTAAATAATCTCATCTATTTATTCAGACTGATTGATCGAGATTGATAACTATGTTATTATTGAGAAACAACTTAATTTAATTATAGCCTTAATCCTTAAAAAAAAAAAAAATTAATTATGGCTCATTTCTTTATACACTTCTCATTTTTATAATATAATATAACTGTGTTATTAGATGTTTTGGATTATTACACTAGTGTGTACATATATTGTGAAGATTAGGTTCAAATCACATATAATAGGATTAATATTTTCCTTTGAGGCACTCCTTGTGCGTCAAAGGGAAATTTATTCTATTACTCCTTTCAAATTGAAATATAAGCAAAAGTGGTAGTTGAAAAGTCAATGTATGTTGTTAAAAATTTAGGTCACATACATCAACTTTTCAACTGCTATTTTCACTTATAAGTCATTCTGGAGTGAGAATATCTTTTGGCTTCTTAAAAAAAATAAAATATATCTTCACCATTCGCAACTTGTCCATATTACATGAAAACCTTGCTACTTTTATCTGTATTTACTCAAGTGAATTGAAGGTTAATCTGAATCCAAATTCATGTTTGCAAGCCCTAGCTTGATATACCATATGACTATAGTATATTGTTTTCATTTACAAAACTTACAACCATGATAGATTCAATGTTTTTTAATTATAGATTTTGATTTTCAAGTCAAACTAATGTGTATCACTCAAAATTTTGAATTTTTTTTGGAGTCATGTTTAGTATATTATTGAAGTCTCTCTTGCAAAAATTTAGAATTTTTTAACACAAGATCAATTAAATATGATTTTTTATGTTTTGACACTTAAAAATTTCTTATAACATGTTTTATTAAAAAAAATCTAATTATTTTTTAGAGAGATTCTTATAATATTTTAAACATTCCTACAAAAACATATTCAAAAATATGAAGGTTACACATGATCTGCTTTAAAAGCAATGACCAAAATTGGTGCGAGAAAATATTAGAGGACAAAAAAATTATAGAAAAAATTTAGAGGGACTAAAAGCAAAATTTGAAAATGTTATAGGGACAAAAAAGTTATTATTTAACTCTTTATTGTATTTGTCAGGATCTCCTTAAGTCAACACCTAATTACTTTGGAAGAAGAAAATTGAGTTTGATATTGCTTAGTGTTAAAAATAGATATTAGAAAATAGAAGAAAGAAAGGAGACTAGGGTTTCGATAATGTGAATGATATAACATAATAAAAATAAGAGTTACAAAGAGAATATATAGTAAAGGGTTAAATAAGTTTTTTTCGTTCCTATAAATATCTCAATTTTGTTTTTAGTTCTTGTAAAAATTGTGAGCAAGTTTTTGTCCCCTAAGTATTTTCTGTCACGACTTTTGGTTTCTATTTTTAAGTCAACTCATATGTACCTTTAACATTTTTGAATAAATTTTTACATAAATGTTTAGAATATTATAACAATATCTCATGTGGCATGTCCCCTCTCCTCCAAGTCCGGAACCGAAAATTTTGAAATGTTTAACAAAATAAGGATTAAAAATTAATTTTTAAGCACTAATAAACTTAAAAATTCATAAGTTATTAATCCTTTGTTAAAAAAAATTAAACTTATGCAAGAGAGATTTCTATAATGTACTTATAAACATGACTGCAAAAAACAATTCAAAATTTTAAAATAAATACATGTACATGATTTTACTTAAAACTAAGGATTAGTATGGTGACCGAAACTAGTTGGCTCCTAACATATAAATATAAAAGGTCCAACAACATAAGCACAATAGTTTATTAACAACTCTACTCAAACTCACGATGCATTAACAAGAAGCATCGAGAGTTTGTCAATTAAGAAACAAAAACTAAGTACTTAATATTTAATATTATAAACCCAAAAAATTTAATATTCTAAGACTGCATCTCAAGCTAAAGTTTGTTAAACTTTAAACTTGTTACAAATTAACCTTGAAAATAAGAGTTCAAACCAAACCAACTAATATCAAAACCAGCATAAAGAAACAATCAAAGAATGCTCATTAGCCAAAGAGAGGGAGCAACAGATGGAGAAGCAGCAACCAAAGAGAGAATGATAATAGAGATGAGCAGCAGCCGAAGAGATGAACCATTAGACAAAAGAACCAAATCAACCATAACCAACAAAAAGAGGAACCAAATCAGGTCAAACAAACCCACCAAAACAAATCAAACGAAACAAACAAAGAGAAGAACCAGACCAAATAGAAAGAGGAGGGAGGAACAACATAACAACAAACCAAAAGAATCAACAAATATTCAATAGAACTAATCATCAAAACTTTTCTAAACACGGCAACGGAACAACCAAACAACTAACCAAGAAAACTGACAAACATTTAATATAATCGATCAACAAAAATTTTGGGAACTCGACATCGCAACAGCCATACGATAGAACTAAATCATAAACTAACAAAAAAAATACATTCTCAAACTTTTAGAAACTTAGCAGCTCAATAGTGACAAAGTCGTTCTAGAAGGATTGAAACAAGCTCCAGATGTCATGTTATAATTAAAAATTACAAAATACGGAAAGGATAAAAAGGCTACAATTTCAATAATGTGAATAACATCCATAATGAAAATAAAGGTTACAAAGAGAATAAATAGTAAAATCTAAAAAAACTAGACAACTAAATTATAAATATAAAAGGTCCAACAACATAAGTCCAATATCGTATTATCTAACACCTTCCTCGTGCTCCTTCTTTCAAGATGAAAGTTGATGGTTCTCATAATTCTCTTGATTACTCTTCAACTTGTGGAGGGCCATTAAACATTATCGTGGTCATCTTATTTGTGTTTTCCATTGCAATATTGTAACCTCTATTGTTTTCCATGCAAAATTTTGGGGTTTATGCTATTGCTTAAAGCTTGATCGCCAACTCCACATTCCCTCTATTCTGGTTGAGGTTGACTCTGTGACTATGATTAATTTTGTCAACAATGGATTTTTTGTGATTACTTCTGTCCGGCCTTTTCTTCTTGAAGTGTTTTGTTCTCTTCATTCTTTTAATTAACATGTCTCTTTTTCTCAAATTTATAGTGAAGTCAACACTTGTGTTGATTTTCTTCTTAATTTGAGTCATTGTAATAGTTTATCTTAAAATATTCTAGATATTTCTCCTATCCCTTAGTTAAAGTTGTGCCTTATTTTGATATCCTTGGGTGTAGTACCCCACGTTTTGTGTCCTAAGCCATTTTCAATAGTTCACTATATTATTAAAAAAAACTATTATTGTTGATAAAAAAAAAACTATTATTGTTGGTTTGTGACCTATAATGTTCTTCTCTTCACATAAAGATTAGATAGTTCAACTAATTTAATCTAAGGGTTAAGCAGTTGAGTGGTATGAACGTTTTATTTTTTCGGGGAAGTGGTATGAGATATTTTATGGGAAATGTTAACAAGTGCCTCCGGAACACTAGTATAAAAATTTTGTATTGAAAAATGATGAAAAGTAGAATGTTTCACTTTATGAAAGTCAAAAAATTGTTGTTTTTAATGGAAAATTTCTATTTTTAACTTCCTTAACTAGTGCCCCTGGGACACTGGTTAACATGACTCATATTTTATACTATCATACAGCTCTATTATAAATTTGATTTCACAGGACGGTTATCATATTTCAAGTAAATGATCAACAAATTCAAGTTGAAATTGTACCCCTATATTGTAAATAATAACATTTACGATATGATTTTCACTAAAAAAACATATATTGTTATGAATATATTGTAAGTGGATGCCCATTAACTATTGGGTCAAACTACTAGCTCATTAACTCATTTTCTTATACTTTCTTATTTTTGTATTTTCCTATAAATAAGACTCGTTTGTAATACAATGATACACAAGAGACAATTGAAACTCTCGCTTTTCTTTCTTTCTCTCCTTCATCTCTATTTTCATAACACGTTATCAACACGCTCTAACCAACTGAGAAGGTAGACAACTCTTCTTAATCTATTACAATAAGTTGTAATTTTGTATCGATGATTATAGGCTGTTGTTATAATTCCACCAATTTGGAATCAATGTCTTATAGATACACATTATCATTATTATGCAAATTATATATTGTTTATTTATTTTTAATTCAACACTCATGCATCCCTAAAGGATTGCATAAGAGATTGATTACATATATAATACAGTTCCTAAAGAACTATATTCAAAAAGGAATACATCCCTGAAGGATTGCTTATAAACTCAATTTATTTTCCAATGAATTTATGATGAATTCAAAGGTGTTGCATCCTTGAAGGATTGCTTAAAAACACAATTTTTTTTTTTACTTTATGATGAATTCAAAGGTGTTGCATCCTTGAAGGATTGCTTAAAAACACAATTTTTTTACTTAATTCCTGATGAATTAAATAAAGATTTATCCCTGAAGGATTGTACAAAGAATTAATTTGTGTTGTTTATATATAGCATATAGTTCTTGAAGAACTTAAAAAAAACTTGAAAAAAAAAGATAAATGATATCTGAAAAAAACTTTATGATTTCTTGTTTTCGAAAGATTGAATCTTTAACATGTTATTGTTTGAGTACATGTGGATCTTGTGATACATGGAGTTGTAGATCTGAAAAAATGTCATATTAATCTGTTTTAATTTAATTAGTTAGCATTACAAGATAAATTAATTTGTTTTAATGTAATTAATTGTCTTTTTTTTAAGGAATGTAATTAATTGTCTTGTTAATTTGTTTAGAGATAATATCAACTACTTAGTTATTATATATAATTTTTTTTATTCCTAATCAAACTTAATTATTCCCTATTAATTATTCCTTTTACTACTATTAATTATGGAACAAACTAATCACGGAACAATTTTATTTTCCTATTACTAAGGAACAAACTTTTATGGAATTCTTTAGGAAATTGATTTTCTCTTTTATTCTTATTAATTTTCCCTTAATTATTTTATTAGTTGTATTTTATCTAACTTGATTAATCTTACAATTTGATGATAGTAGTATGAATGTCAAACCTTTCAAAACTCCACTTTGAAGCCCTTAACATTTCTGTCAACAATTATTTGACTTGAGCTATGGACGCTAAAATGTATTTAGCTGCGGAAGGAAATGGAGATGCCATCAAAGAGGGAAACATGGCATTCGAACAACAAAAGGCAAAAGCATTAATATTCCTTCGTCATCATATTAATGATGCCCTTGAGAATGAGTACCTCACCGTGAAAGATCCACTTGTGCTCTGGAATAAATTAAAAGAAAGATATGAGCACTTAAAAGCCATCATCCTCCCAAAGGCCCGATATGATTGGATGCACTTGCGGTTACAAGATTTTAAATCAATAACTGCTTATAATTCTGAAGTATACAAAATCACTTCTCAGCTAGAATTGTGTGGAGAAAAGATAACGGATGAAGATCTGTTAGAAAAAACATTCTCAACTTTTCATGCATCCAATATGCTCCTGCAGCAGCAGTATCGTGAAAAAGAGTTTAAAAAATACTCTGAGTTGATTTCTTGTCTACTTGTTGCTGAACAAAACAACGAGCTTTTAATGAAAAATCACGAAGCTCGCCCTGCTGGTGTTGCTCCATTCCCTGAAGTGAATGCATCTCAACATAACCATTCTGGAAAAGCTCGTGGTCGTGGTCATGGTCGTGGTCGTGGTTGTGGCAATGTCCATGGACATGGTCGTGGTCATGCTCATAACCGTAATGGGAATCCCAAAAACTCATTTTTTCACCAGAAGTTGAAAAATAATGATAAGAATGAAAAGAGAAAAGGTGGACAAAGTAGCAAAACGAATGAGAATATATGTTATCGATGTAGAGGAAAAGGTCATTGGTCTCGTACCTGTCGTACGCCGAAGCATTTGGTTGACCTTTATCAACAATCACTAAAAAACAAAGAGAAAAGAGTTGAAACTCATTATGGTGATTGTGCTAATTATGATGGTTTTGGTGACATGGATCCTCCTCATTTAGATGTTAGTGATTTCTTTGAGGATCCAAATGGAAAAATTGATCACCTCATTGGAGATGGAACCGTCCATAAATAATTTTGCTTACTTTCACAACAATAATAAAATCTTATGTTTAAGAGTGTTTTGAATTCCTCAATGTTATTAACAACGTCATTTTGTGATAATAAAGTTATTTCTTCGTTCTCTAAATATTTTTATTAATTAACAATTTCGATCTCTTTAGATTCATTCTTATTCTTATGGTTTATCTTTTTTTTTTTTAGAATGAATAGCTTTGGAGATGTATGTCTCGCTGATAGTGCAACTACCCACACAATTCTGAAAGATAAAAAATATTTTTCTTATTTATTAAAGCGAGAAGCCGATGTTAATACAATATCTGGCACTACAAAGATAATTGAAGGCTCCGGAAGAGCTAATATTTCATTATATGGAGGAACACAGTTATATATTGATAATGCGTTATACTCCTCCAAGTCCAATAGAAATTTATTAAGTTTCAGAGATATTTGTCTAAATGGATATCATCTTGAAACAAGAAATGAAGGAAGTATTGAATATCTTTGTATTACTAGACATGAATTTGATAAAACATGTGTATTTGAAAAGCTACCTGCCTTTTCTTATGGCTTGTACTACACTTACATTAGTACAATTGAAACACATGTAATTGTAAATCAGAAGTTTACAAATCATGATAAATTTGAGGTTTGGCATGACCGGTTGGGCCATCCCGGATATATAATGATGCGAAAAATAATTGAAAATTCATGTGGTCATCAATTGAAGAACCAGAAGATTCTTCAATCTAATAAATTCTCATGCACCTCATGTTCACGAGGGTAGTTGATAATTCGGCCATCACCAACGAAAATTGAAAATGAATCTCTAAATTTTTTAGAACGTATATGGTGATATTTGTGGGCCAATACACCCGCCATGTGGACCATTTAGATATTTTGTGATTTTAATTGATGCATCAACTAGATGGTCACATGTTTGTTTATTATCGACTCGTAACCAGGCATTTGCGATATTGCTAGCTCAACTAATTCGAATAAGAGCTCACTTTCCTGATTACCCTGGAAAGAAAATACACCTCGATAATGCCTCTGAGTTTTCATCTCAAGCTTTTAATGAGTATTGCATGTCCATTGGAATTGACATTGAACATCTTGTAGCACATGTTCATACACAAAATGGACTTGCAGAATCATTCATTAAGCGTATAAAGTTAATTCCAAGACCATTTCTCATGAGAAGCAAACTCCCAATTTCAACTTGGGGACATGCAATTTTGCATGCTGCAACATTGATTCGCATCAGGCCAACCAGTTATCATAACTCTTCCCCTTTGAAATTGGTTTTTGGTCAAGAACCAAATATTTCCCATCTAAGAATTTTTGGATGTGCGGTGCATGTTCCAATTTCTCCACCTCAACGCACTAAGATGGGTCCTCAAAGAAGGTTGGGAATATATGTTGGATATGAATCTCCATCTATTATAAAGTATCTCGAGCCAACATGAGATTTATTTACAGCTCGATTTGCTGATTGTCATTTTGGTGAATCAAATTTCCCAACATCAGTTGGAATGAATCTTCATTGTCTCATCTTGATCCTCGAACTAAACAATGTGAACTGGAAGTTCAAAAGACAATTCATTTGCAAAGTTTAGCAAACCAATCACCAAATGCATTCAGATCCAAAAAGTGTGACTAAATCATAAATATCAGCTGCTAATGCTACAATAAAAATGGATGTCCCTGTTGGACGATCTAAATTTGCAAATGAGTCTGAACCATGCTTGAAGCGTGGTAGACCAATCGGTTCCAAAGATAAAAATTCTCGAGCAAAGAAAGGAGCTAAAAGGAAAGATGACCCAAAAGATGATATAGAAACTCTAAAAGAGTCTTCTGACATATTTGATATTTCAGTTCCAGAAGAAACTGATCAGGTACCTGAAATTCAAGAAAATAATGAGATCTCAATAAATTATGTCACTACTGGAATCCAATGGAACCGACATGAAATCAACGTTGATGATATTTTTGCATACAACATAGCACTGAATGTGATAAATGATAACGAGGATCATGAACCAAGGTCTATTAAAGATTGTAGACAAAGAAAAAATTGGCCAAAATGGAAAGACGCAATTGAAGCATAATTAAACTCTCTTAATAAGAGAAAAGTATTTGGACCTGTTGTCCGAACACCCAAGGGCGTGAAGCCAGTTGGATATAAATGGGTGTTTGTGCAAAAACGTAATGAGAATGGTGAAATTGCAAGATACAAAGCAAGGTTCGTTGCTCAAGGATTTTCCCAAAGACCTAGGATTGATTTTGATGAGACATATTCACATGTAGTTGATGCAACTACATTTAGATATTAATTAGCCTTATAGATCATGAAGGGCTGAAATTGCACATGTTGGATGTTGTTACAACCTACTTGTATATTGTTGGAACAAAATGTATGAACAACTCTCTTTTGGGTTTTGATGATAACAAAGTGTTAAAAAGAAAATTGGAATTGCTAATGCTTTGTTCTAAGTGTGCAGAACCATGTCCTTAATGTTTGGTATTTGATACTGGTCATGCAAGAACAAGCTAAGAGCAAGAAAGAAAGCATTGAAGCCTTTGTTGCAAGCATGAAGCAAAACTGGGTCTGAAGCAGCTTCTGAAGACTGAGTCTGAAGACTGCGTCTGAAGGGTGCTTCTGAAGGCTGAGTCTGAAGGGTGCTTCTGAAGGCTGAGTCTGAAGGTCAACGAAATTCAACGTCTGAAGGCTGAGTCTGAAGGTCAACAAAAGTCAACGTCTAAAGAAGTGTGTCTGATGTACAGTGCTTCTGAAGGGTGAGTCTGAAGACCTGCTTCTGAAGTACTGTTCCTAAAGAAGCTTCTAAAGTCTGAGTTCTTTAAGGAAAAGCAGCTGTCTCTGTCAACAGTAAAGCCTGCAATGTCAGAACAGCTCTTTGCAATGGTTGCCTCTTTGGAAGAAACTTTCTCCAGCTTTTAAGGAAAACATTTCAAACTTTGTGTGCTCTGTTTTCTGCAACTTACGCACACAAACTCAGCTGGACCTAGCCTCTCTTTGCATCTTCTCTTTGCTGGATTTCTGCTAAATCTCAACAGCTCTTTTACCCTCTATAAAAGAGTGAAGATTTGAAGAAATTATACAAGACTCTGTACAGAAAAACAACACTGCAAAAACCAGAAGCTTATACTCTGTTTTTCGTATCTGTCACAAAAAACTCTTAGGAATTCTTTCAAACTTGTTTATCTTAGAATTCTTAAGTGTAGAGTCTCATTTGAGTTGTATTTTGTGAACACCTCTGATATTTGATCAAGTGTTCAACATAAACTTATTTTCTGTTGTTAAATCAGTTTGATACCCAAAGTATTAGCCTGCGTGATGAGCAACCAGAAGTCTCTTTACTTTGTGTATTGAGCAATTAGAAGTCTCTTAGCTTTGTGCTTTGAGCAGGGAAGTCTCTTGACTTTGTGTCTTGAGCATAGAAGTCTCTTGACTTAGTGTCTTGAGCATTGGAAGTCTTTTGACTTTGTGTCTTGAGCATAGAAGTCTCTTGACTTAGTGTCTTGAGCATTGGAAGTCTCTTGACTTTGTGTCTTGAGCATTAGAAGTCTCTTACTAGGTGTTTGAGCAACTTGAAGACTCTTAGCTTTGTGCTTTGAGCAATTGTAATCAGTTTGATTATAGTTAAATCTCCTGTAAGTGACAGGGGGACTAGACTACTTCCGGTTTGTGGAAGGAACTGGTATAAAAACAATTGTGTCCTTCTTTCCTTATCTCTTTACTTTTTAATCCGCTGCTAACAAACTCTGAAAAAGTTTCAGAATCTGATTCTGAACTTAAACATAAGTTTTTGAGAAAGGAAAAACAGCCCACACAATTCAACCCCCCCCTTTCTTGTGTGTTTTTCTCACCTTCAGTATGGTTCACTTGATAGTGACATTTACATGAAACTCCCTGAAGGATTTAATTTTCCTGAAGCAAACAGTTCAAGATCTCGAGAAGACTACTCCATAAAATTGAATAAGTCTCTCTATGGGCTAAAACAATCGGGACGCATGTGGTATAATCGCCTTAGTGAATATTTGTTGAAAGAGGGATATAAAAATGACTCTATTTGTCCATGTATTTTTATGAAAAGAACTGGAAATGAATTTGCTATAATTGTTGTCTATGTTGATGACATAAACATTATCGAAACTCCTGAAGAGCTTCCAAAAGGCATAGATTGCTTAAAGAAAGAGTTCGAGATGAAAGACTTTGGAAAGACAAAGTTTTGTCTTGGATTACAAATTGAGCAATTGAATAATGGGATTTTTGTGCATCAAGAAGCTTACATAGCAAAAGTGTTTAAGCGTTTTTACATGGACAAATCTCATCCGTTGTCTACTCCAATGCACTACAAGAAATTTGACATTTAGCGACAGCAGAAAACCGTAGATAAATGTCATTTTGCCGTAGGTAAAGGCCAAAATACCTATACCTACGGCCGTTTCTTTCGTGGTCAATACTATACCTATACCTACGGATTTATTCCGTCACTCTATACTACAGTGACGAAATTTCGACCGTCGGACAAAACAATTTGGTTTTACCTGCGGAATTTGGCCGTAGGTATAAAACTATTCAAAAAAAAAATAGATGCATCTCTTTTCAGTCACTACACATTTGAACGACAACCAATATACTCACATCACATTCTTGATGCTTATTTAATCGAAATTTTATGTTTCAAAAATTAATTTAATTAAAAACTAAAGACAATAAATTAAATAAAGAAATTTATGAAACAATAAAATAAAACTTCAATTATAATTTATAATGAATTTGTCATGTAATACAAGCATGTCAAATTACTAAATAGCTAAAAATATCAACCTATGAGTATAATAATTGGATTTATTTTCATTTGGATTCAAAATCTAGTACAAATGCCAATAACAACAAGTAGCCATCCTTAATTAGAAAAGAAGAAGTAATAAGGCTGCAATCAGACGAAGAGCCAATTCGCTGCCCTTAACCTTCGAGGTACCCTTGTCTCTTTGCCAAATTCAATTTCAAATCAGCTTCCACAACTCTCCTTCCTAGACCCCTAATAAACAAAATATACATAAATCTAATGTAAAACAACATCAACAAAAACAAAATATAATCAAAAACCATGAATTGACCATATATAATTGACATATAATTACCTAGCCTACCAAACAACTAAATCATAGAGAAACAGAAAGTAGCAAAAAAAAATAAAAATACGTGTGAGGGGAAAATGGGTTCAATTCAGAAACATGACTGATCATTTATGTAGTCAAGTACAACTCTTGTGTCAATTGTTATCTATAGATGACATATTAATCATTACATTCTATATTTCTATTCCATAGGTAGTCAAGTATAACCAAGTAGTTGATTATCAAACCTGATCACTTTTTTATACAGTGTAACCAAATGTTAAAAAAAAAACCATTGCATAAACTTACTAATGAGTAGTAATAACACATTGTGAAATACCGAAAAGGTGGACATAAACTTACTAAAATGACTGGTATGACTTGAGTAGTTTTTACTTAAAGCAACTATACCTGGACTTTAAAATCTTTTGCAGCCATTGAAATGACCCCAGATCCAAAATCATTTGCATTAGGATAACAACTCCTGAAAAATTTATTACCAGAGAAAACTGGAAATCATGTCATACTTATCTGAGTTGAACTTTGGAAAAATTCATACTTTAATTACCTGAGAAGTTTGCAAAGAACATCTAATTTAAACACATATCTACCCATTAATTAGGTGGATTTTAGGAAACCTTTATTTTCATTATCAAACACATAAATATTTGAATCAAGGTCATGACAAGATCATAACCCACCAAACAAGATTTATCCAAAAGATTAATCCAATTCTAAACCACAAAAACAAAAATAATCAAGTTTCGTCTCACAAGCTATTATTAGTTGCATGGACCAAATAACAACACAAATGTTGTGAAGACTGAAGTGTTGCTACATATATCATATCAATTATGAGTTGAAAGATAACTCCTAGAATTTTTTTTTTTTATGTGGCAGGTCACATTATTTGAGTTTAGTAGAATAAAATTTACATGTGAAACCAAATGTGTATGGAACATCATGACCGATTCCACAAGGAGTAATAAACTAAAACTGCATTCCTATGTTCCCAAGTCCCGCTTCACAATAATAGACTAAATCCAAAATGAATCTTCTAGTTTAGCATTTGAAAGAGAAACAACATGAAACATGACATGTAATATGTAATAGTGGTGTGATGAATAAAACCAGATGTGTAATTGAAGCGTCTCATTCTAGTAATGCCCATGTGTTTAACCTTGGTCCATCCGTAGTCAACCGTGTCACGATCAGTACCCCTTTACCCACATGATGTCACCTTGTGTTATATGAACCTTCAATTAGACCAACCATACTAAAAAACATTGAGACTAAAAGTAAGGAAAATGCGCATACACAAAAAAACAGTTATTTATCTATGATCCACTACAACTGATTCAGACTGAAATAAAGGACAATTTTAAACTAATGATTAACTATTAAAGTTGCGTTCATTAGCTGCATAATATAATGATTGAGAGAGTGGCATGAAATTCTAAATAATTTTGCCAAGGTTTAAAGTATATACCTCAAAATAGATACTATAGCAAAAGCTTCCACAGAGTAAAGAGGGGTTGATACTCATCAAAGAACTTAGAAACAAAAAAAATGAAACCCCACAATCTCTGCTTCTATTTCTGTACACATAATCCACAAATCCACCAACATTAGGATAATTAACAGAAATTTAAACAAAAAAAATATGAAACCCCAAAATCCCTGCTTCTGTTTCTGTACACTATTTCATAGATACCAGTACCACCATCACATCATCATATTCCCCTGCTTCTCAAGAAAATATAAAACCCCATAATCAGATATAGGGTTTCACACATCCAAAAACACACAAACACTCAAAACTTTTAAACTCAACAAAAAAAACAAATTCACACATTCAAAGCAAAATCAGATACAGGGTTTCACACATCCAAATTCATACATTCAAATCAAGCATATCGAAAGCACATACACGATTGTAATTAACAAAACATAGATTTGTTATAACATGATGTTAGAGAGAGAAAGAAGTTCACAAACGAAATTGAAGAAAACAAGCTGGTTCTGAAATCGTTTGTGAATCTACGTGTTTAGTGTTTGTGAGGCGAACAAGATCTGAATTGGAAAAGGGTTGGGTTTGCAAAGATTGAGTTTGTGACTCCGCGGGAAGAGAAAGCTAGGGTTGGGTTTGTTTTTTGGCGAATTGGAAATTGAACATGAAGTGGTGAGGCAAACAAGAAGCTTTTAAGGTCAATTTCGAGTTAGGGTTGAGTTTTGGGAATGAGGTGAAAAAGGGTTGAGTTTTTGGGTATCACGTGTTTTGATATTTCAGTCTCCTCTCATTCCTTCTTTTATTTCAGATATTTTATTGTTTTAATTATTTATTATTTTCTCCATGACTATAGCTATGGACTATGGTATTTCCGTAGGTGTATCTTTTCTATACCTACGGTTTTCTGGGCCGTAGGTAAAAACCTCCGTAGGTAAATGGCAATTTTCATGTAGTGATGGTTGTTAGATCATTGGATGTGGAGAAAGATCCTTTCAGACCTCAAGAAGAAGGTGAAGAACTACTTGGTCCTGAAGTACCATATCTCAGTGCAGTAGGAGCATTGATGTATCTTGCTAACTATACACGTCCTGATATATCATTTTCTGTCAATTTATTATCAAGATATAGTTCTTCACCTACACGAAGACATTGGAACGGAGTCAAGCATGTGTTTCGTTACCTTCGAGATACAATGGATATGGGATTGTTTTATCCCAATGTACCCACACTAGAATTACTTGGTTATGCAGATACAAGTTATTTGTTAGATCCTCATCATGGTAGATCACAAACTGGTTACTTATTTACAAGTGGAGATACATCCATTTCATGGAGAACTGTAAAGCAGGCCATAACAGCAACATCATCAAATCATGCAGAACTTTTAGCATTGCACGAGGTTGTTGAAACAAAATGTATGAACAAGTCTCTTTTGAGTTTCGATGATAACAAAGTATTGAAAAGAAAATTGGATATGCTAATACTTGTTCTAAGTGTGCAGGACCATATAATTAATTGTTGTATCTAATGGTGGTTCTGATAGATCAAGTTAAGAGCAAAAGGATAATATTGAAGCTTAAGGTGCGTCTGAAAGACCAGCTTGTGAAGACTGCGTCTGAAGTCTGCTTCTGAAGACAGGGTCTGATGAACAGTGCGTCTAAAGGCAGCGTCTGATGACCAGCTTCTGAAGACATCGTCTGATGAACAGTGCGTCTGAAGGCAGCGTCTGATGAATAGTGCGTCTGATGAACAGTGTCTGAAAGACCAGCTTCTAAAGAACTGCTTCTGAAGAACAGACTGGGAGTCTGAGTCTGAAGGAAACGCAACATTTAATAGGTGTCACTGTCAACAGTAACGTATTGTACAGTCAGAACAACTTGTGCGCTCTCGTTAAAAACGCGCAATCCTCCGAGGACGTGTGCGAACGCTCGAAAGGCCTTGTGAAGTCGCCACCAAAGTTTTTAAGTTTTTGTGTAAAGGGAACGTTGATAAACCCTTAAGTTTTTTGTTTGAAAGGGAAACGATAATAAAACCCTTGACGATGAGGAAAAGGACTGGTCATCGCAACCATTGTCGGGTTCGGGAGTCGATTACGCAAGGGGAAGGTATTAGCACCCCTCGCGTCCGTTGTCCTCAACGGGAACCTTCTATTTGGCTAAAGCTTAAAATGTTTTTAAATGTTTTGCGCGCATGCTTGTCTATGTCAAAAGAAAATATAATAAAAGGGGGAAAAAAGATAAAAATAAACAAAAGGGGAAAAGAAAGTTTTTTATTATTGCGCTTGACAAGATGTCGATCTTGCTCCTACGTATCTCCCGGTAGTCGGAGAATTCAAAGCGTACATAGTTCTTTGGTAGAAAAACGTACATATGTTGGTTATTTTTAAATGGACGATGTTTTGACCGTATTCTTGCGATTAAACGTAGCTTGTATGCTCGCGGATGGGAGACTTAAGCGTATAGCTTGTATGCTCGCGCATGGGAGGCTTAAGCGTTTGTTTACGAATCGCGCTTAGAATAGATAAAACATGTCCGTTGGTAAGAGGGTTTGATTTGGTCGCGTTGGGACCAAAATGGGTGCAATGGACTCAATCGAGTCGAGCATTGACCGGAGTGACTCAAACGAGTCGGGGGAGGGTTCGATTGATCCAACGGGATCAAGAACGGGTACAATGGACTCGATTGAGTCGAACATTGCCCGGAGTGACTCAAATGAGTCGAGGGATTTAATCTAGTGGCCACGGGGGACCAAAAGGTTCGGATTGACCACAAGGGGCCAAGAATTGGTTTGGTATGGTCGGATACGTTAAAAAAGGAATGACGATTGTCCGAGCGACGAGACATACGTCACACATTCGTACAATCGGGGCAATGGAGAGACATACGTCACACCATCCCTTTTTTCATTCAAGTTTTTGGTTGAATTGCTTAGAAATCCCAAAGTTTATCAAAACATTTGGTTTGGAACCCAAAACGAGGAAGTTTTAACAATTTTGTTAGAAAACGCACAAGTTCGGCTCATTTTTGCAAACAGTTTTGAAAAGCGAAACAAATTCGGCTTATGTTCACGTTTGGTTTTGAAAATCATGAACAATGTTTATTGTTCAAGTTTGGATTTGAAAGTGATGAACATAGCTGGTTTGTTCAAGTTGTTTTGAAAGTTTGTGGACATAACTTGTTTTGCAAGTTATCCACAAAAGTGTTACCCGAACTTGCGAATTTTCCAATATTATGCAAAATCCTTGAATAGGTTTGAGTAAAATGAGTTTTAAACCTCCTAGGTTCTGAGCTCTTGGGCTAGAACCTCAAAAATTGGCCATTTGGGAGCCTAAACTCAGATTCTGAGTTCTGTCATGGTCGCTCTGCGACCATGACTTCGCACTGCGAACAATGCGAATTTTTGAGTTCAGAAGCTGTTTCTGAACTGTTGTTCAGAAACAACTTCTGAACACACTCAGGACCTTTTAGGAGAGTGAAAAGCTTTGAGTTTTTGAAATGAAAAGGGCTGGACAAACCAGTTTTGATGTTTTGCAAACCTTGGGATTTCTTTTGAAATTCAAATGGGGTTTTTAGAACAAAAAGGTTTTGGACCCAAATTGATATGCAAGCACAATTATAGATGCAAGATAATGACTTAGAAACTTACAGAGATCCTTAGCAAAGCTCCTGCTGTAATGAACTTGGATTGGTTGAAGGTTCTTGCAAAGGTTTTGAATATGCAATGAACTTGGATTGCTTTGTGTTTGGAATTGATTTTGCTAGTGCTTTGGCTGGTTTTTTCTCTGGTTATTTGTAAGTGTTTCAAGTATTATGAGTAGTGTTTCTTTGTGTGAATTATGCTGTGTTGCACTCTTGCCTTGCATCTCTATTTATAGGCCAAAATGCAATCCAATGCAATGATGGAAAATCCATAGGACCTAGCTGATTTGTGGGCTAAATTCAGGCTAAATGGCTTTGCATTTAATGCAAATGGATAGAGGTAACCTTGCCTTGTGCCAAGGGTTAAAGCCTTGACTGATTTCAGCCACAAATTCAATGGTCTTTGGATAGAAATGATGATGAAACATGGATGGATTGCAATTGGCTATGCTTGGGGATTAATCCTTGCAATCTCAATGGTTGAACAATGAAAACGTGCACTGTGATGTGCAGAGGTTGGGGGATGCAAAAGGCAACATGTGGCTGGTGTGAGAGGGATGAAAAGCTGCTGAAAAAACAGGGCAGCAATCATGGTTTTTGCAAGTGAAAAACCAGCTGGGTTTGACTGGTTTTGGGGGGAGCAAGCAGGAAGAAAGTCCTCAAGCAGGTGGCTTGCAATCCTAGGGTCAGTAGCAAGTCACTTGGGAGGGACAAGAGCTGCCCAAGGGCAAGCCCACTTGCTTGCCACATGCTAGGTTGGAAGAAAAAGCTTCTTTCCTTGGCATTAATGGCAAGTCTCTCAACTCTGGCTTTGCTGAGCCCAATTAGCCATGAATGCTGATGAAAATAATAATACAAATGATGTGTAACAAAAACTGGAATTAAATCAAAGAAACCAAAAATCTGCAGAAAAATCGCAGACTTCGCACTGCGAAGTCATCATTTTTGAAATGTTGACTTTTTGTTGACTTTTGTTGACTTTGACTTTTTCCTCCTCTTTGATTTTTTTTTTTATTTTTTTGTTTTAAAAGGCTTAGGACAAAATAGGGGTACTACACAGATCTTTGCAACAGTTGTCTCCTTGGACGAAACATTCTCCCTGTTTTAAGGAAACAATTCAGAATTCCATTCCTCTGTTTCTCTGTTGCGCACACAATGTCAGTAAGGAATTAATGCTGGATATAGCTTCTATTGCAACGGCTCTTTTGATGAATTTGGCTCTTCTCAACAGCTCTTTATTCCTCTATAAAGGATTGAAGTTTTGAAGAAGAAGAAAAAAAGACTCAAGACTCTGAAAACGCAGTACTCTGTTTTCTGGAACGCAAAACTGCCAAATTTGAAAGTCATCAAATAACTTAGAAATTCTTACAAACCTTTTTATCTTAGAATTTCTTAAGTATAGAGTCTTAATCTGTGTTGTATTTTGTGAACACCACTGATAGTATATCAAGTGTTCAACTCAAACATATTCTTTGTAATTCTGTTTAATTAAAAAGTCTCTTGCTTGTGTGCTTGAGCAACTAGAAGTCTCATACTTTGTGTTTGAGCAAGGAAGTCTCATACTTTGTGTTTGAGCAAGGAAGTCTCATACTGTGTGTTTGAGCAAGGAAGTCTCATACTGTGTGTTTGAGCAAGGAAGTCTCATAGTTGTGTGCTTGAGCAATTGTAATCTTTGTGATTATAGTGAAAAATCTCTTGTTAGTAACAAGGGGACTGGACTACTTCCGGGTTGTGGAAGGAACCAGGATAATTGATTGTGTCTCTCTCTCTCTCTCATTTACTTTCCATCCGCTGCAAAACAACTCTGAAACAGAGCATCAGAATCTGATCAATAACAGATTCTGAACTATCATTAAGTTTTTGAGAAAGAAAAGAAAAAGCCAACACAATTCAACCCCCCCTCTTCTTGTGTTTTTCTCACCTTCAGACTCTGGATCTGATATTCAATCACCTAACAGTGAGTCAATAAAGATCCTGAGAAAAACATGTCTTCTGGTAATTCTGGAGAATCCACATCCAGAAGTGGTGGTGGTGAATATGGTACAGATGAAAGGAAATCTCACTCACACCATAAACCTCCTATGTTTACTGGTGATCCTGAGAAATTTTCTTGGTGGAAAAGCATGATTATAGTCATATCATTGGAATATATGATAGTCTATGGGACATCATTGAAGATGGTATAACTATACAAGTTGATGAAGAAGGAGTAGCTGTTAACAGAAGAAGCCTTACTGATGCTGAAAGAAAGATCTACAGAAAGCATCACAATGTAAGAGGTATTATTGTGGACTCTCTGCCCCACAATGAATACTTGAAGCTGAGTGATAAATCAACAGCAAAAGCCATCTTCACCTCTCTCTACTCTAACTATGAAGGAAACAAGAAGGTTAGAGAAGCAAAAGCAAATCTTCTGGTTCAACAGTATGAGATGTTCACAATGAAGGAGGATGAAAATATTGAGACTATGTTCTCAAGATTTCAGACTCTGGTTTCTGGACTTCAGATTCTGAAGAAAAGCTATACTACTACTGATCATGTGAACAAGATCCTCAAAAGTCTGCCATCTAAATGGAGACCTAAAGTGACTGCTATTGAGGAAGCTAAAGATCTAAATACTCTAAGTATTGAAGATCTTATAAGCTCTCTCAAAGTGCATGAACTAGGACTCAGTGAAGATGAACCTATTAGAAAATCTGAGTCTATAACACTTAAATCCAAAGGAAAGTCTTCAAAAGCCCTAAAAGCTTCAAAATCTGATGAAGAATCTCCTGAGGGAAGTTCTGAAGAAGATTCAGAAGCTGAGGAGCTAGCAAGGCTTTCTAAAAGAATTCAGTTCTTGATGAAAAGACAAAAGAAGTTCTCTAACAGGAGCAGTATCTTCAAAGGATCTGGTTCCAAGAAGGAAGAACAGAAAGGTTGCTACAACTGCAAGAAAACTGGTCATTTGATAGTTGATTGTCCAGATCTTCAAAAGGACAAATCAAAGGAGAAATCTAGAAAGACCAACTCAAAATCAAGTAACTTCAAAGACATATTCAAGAAAAGTCTTATGGCTACATGGAAAGAGCTTGACAATGAATCTGAGTTTGAGAATGAAGATGAAGAAGAAGCAAATGCAGCTTTGATTGCTACAACATCTTCTGATGAAGAGTCAGGATCAGACTCTGAAGAAGAAGAAGAGGTATATTCTGAACTTACTCGTTTTTAACTTGTTGAAACAGTTAAAGATCTTATGAACCACCTCAGAAGCTAGTTAAGTCAATTAAAATCTTTGAAAATGAAATATAACTTGCTGGCTGATGAGAATCTTCAACTTCAGAATCACGTCATTGAGATTGAGGAAGAAGTTAAAGAACTCAGAGAAATGGTTCATAAGAAACCTGATGAAGTTCCAAGTGAACAAGAAATTGCTCTTCAGGATTTTATTTTAACTGGAATCAACAGAAGTAAAGTTGCTTCTATGATTTATAATATTAACAGAAACATGGGAGAAGATATTGGTTTCAAAAATGATCCCTTCAATCATTCAAAAGAAACATACCATCCTGTTCTGAAGATATTATGAAAGGCACCAAGGTGTGTTTTGTACCTGCATCTGGGATTTTTGAGAAACAGAATTTATCAGAAACTGAGACTGCTGATTCTGAAGTTCTGAACAACTCAGAATATAAAACTTCTGAACCTAAGGGAAAGATGAAGGCAGAACCTAAAACTTTGTCAAAGTCTAAACCAAAAGGTTCTAAGTCTAAGACTATGAGGAAAACAGACTTTAAATCTGAAAAGGTTCAAAGTCTGAAGAGTTCAGAACCTAAAGCAAGCAAGTCTCAGAATCTGAAAAATTCAAATTTTCAAAAGGCTGTGTTTATGAAACCTTCAAGGAATACTAAACCAGTTTACACAAAACCTTTTAAATCTCAGAATGTCAGACAAAGGATACAAAAGAAAGCCAATCTGTCATCTGATCCTTATTGTATTAAGAAAGGTCAGAAAGTTTGCTTTGTGTCAGGAGCATGCAAAACTGAAGTTCTTAACAAATCAGAACCTACTACTTCTGAATCCAAGATTCTGAACAAATCAGAATCAAAGACTCTTAAGTCCAAAGTTCTGAAGAAAACAGAACCCAAGTCTTCTAAGGTTCAGACTCTAAAAGCTCAGAACCAAAGACCTTCAAGTCTAAGGTTCTGAAGAAATCTGAGTCAAGACCATTGAAAGCTCAGGTTCTAAAGAACTCAGTGTCTGATACTAAGACTTATTCAAGATTAAAGGATTCATATCCAAGGTATCTGAACAAGTCTGAGTCTTATAACTCCAGACATAAGGTGCAACAAAAGTCTAAACCTTTTAGAACTAACCAAAGAGGACCCATAAAGATATGGGTACCTAGGTCTGAAATTATTTCTGTTGCAGATATGCTTAAGAGCCAAAGAAAAGGAGAAGTCTTGGTACCTGGACAGTGGCTGCTCGCATCCCATGACAGAAGGAAAGTCTATGTTCCAAACCCTAATCATGAAAGAGGAAGGAGCTGTGGGATCTGGAGGAAACCAAAAAGACTAGATCACTGGTACTGATATTAAGCTTTCAGAAGATGCTTCAGAACCTGATCAGACTCCTGAGTCTGAGAAAAGTTTAGAAGCTGAAAATCTTCAAAAAGATGAAAATCCTCCTATAGCTGAAAATCTCTCAGAAGCTGACACTTCTCCTGAAGCCAATCAAGAACATTGTTGGAACAAAATGGGTGTTCAGAAACAAACTAAATGAACAAGGAGAAGTAGTCAGAAACTCAAAGGTAGATCAGAAGCTCTACAGAGGTATGTTTAGTTCTCTGTTATACTTAACAGCTTCTACACCAATGTGAAAGACTATCAGATTCATGAAAACAACATACCCATCTTTGTGATAATACTGCTGCAATCTGTTTGTCTAAAAATCCAATTCTACATTCAAGAGCCAAGCATATTGAATTTAAACATCATTTTATTAGAGATTATGTTCAGAAGGGTGTTTTGGATATTCAATTCATTGATTCTGATCATCAATAGGCTGATATATTTACAAAACCCCTCACATTAGATAGATTTAATTTTATTAAAAAGAATCTGAACATGTTTTTTATCTCTTAAAAATTTTTTTGCTTGACTCTGAATAAAAACTGAGAATCTGAAGTTCATCAGAAGCTAAGACTTAACATACACTCACTTTGAGAGTCTGAAGAAAGTTCAGCCTCTGAAAACATCAGAGTCTGAGTTTCAGAATCTGAAATTTTAACTTCTGATGAAACTCATTGTAAGTGGACACCTTACACGTGGCCCACTAATGAGAGTGAATCTGAACAGTAGTCTGACATATGGTCAGAAACTGGTAAGTTATAACTGCTGGGCAGTGATGAATTAAGCTTTGAAAGTTGTACTTTGCCCCTCCTAAAGTCATCAATGTGCAGTTGTGTTTAATGATTTTTTGTTTTCAGTTTCTGAAATGTTTTAAAATCACTCAAAACACAGTCACACTTTCACTTTCTCATATTATGTGCTCAGTTTTCAGACCCATTTAAAAACTCTCATTTCTGTCTGAAAAAGTTCAGTAGTACTAAACCATATGTTCTGAACAATTGTGTCTGAAAGAGTTCAGCAGTACTGAACCATATGTTCTGAACAATTGTGTCTGAAACAGTTCAGTGGTACTGAACAAAATGCTCTGAACATTTTTATCTCACGTTTTAACTCTCTTAAATTCTTGAATTTTCTTTTTGTTGATGACAAAAGGGGGAGTAAAAGTAACAAGTATTTCAGGCTCTGAGCTTACAGAACATAAGTTAATTTCTGATATTTAATTAACTTAGGAGAACAGCTTCTCATCTCTTAGCCTCTGATTAAATTGTGAGATAAATCTGAGTGATTTTTGACTTAAACTAAATTTAATTAACATGGATAAGACTCAGGGGGAGCTTACAAACCTCACCTTGTGAATTATCAGACTCAGGGGGAGCTTACAAACCTCAGACCCTAAAGTCAACTTGTCAATTAAATTCTGAGTATCACTCTTTATTGATTTAAATTGAATTTAATTAACCTGGATAAGACTCAGGGGGAGCTTACAAACCTCACCTTGTGGATTATCAGACTCAGGGTAGCTTACAAACCTCAGACCCAGAAGTCAACTTGTTAATTAAATTAACAAAAATTTTCTTTTAATACTTGTGTTTGTCTCATCAAAAAGGGGGAGATTGTTGAAACAAAATGTATGAACAAGTCTCTTTTGAGTTTTGATGATAACAAAGTATTAAAAAGAAAATTGGATATGTTAATACTTGTTCTAAGTGTGCAGGACCATATAATTAATTGTTGTATCTAATGGTGGTTTTGATAGATCAAGTTAAGAGCAAAAGGATAATATTGAAGCTTAAGGTGCGTCTGAAAGACCAACTTCTGAAGACTGTGTCTGAAGGTGCGTCTGAAGGTGCGTCTAAAGTCTGCTTCTGAAGACAACGTTTGATGAACAGTGCGTCTGAAGGCAGCGTCTGATGACCAACTTCTGAAGGCAGCATCTGATGAACAGTGCGTCTGAAGACCAGCTTCTGAAGAAGTGTGTCTGATGAACAGTGTCTGAAAGACCAGCTTCTGAAGAACAGACTGGGAGTCTGAGTCTGAAGGAAACACAAAAGTTAATAGGTGTCACTGTCAACAGTAACATACTGTACAGTCAGAACAGCTCTTTGGAACAGTTGTCTCCTTGGACGAAACATTCTCCCTGTTTTAAGGAAACAATTCAGAATTCGATTCCTCTGTTTCTCTGTTGCGCACACAATGTCAATAAGGAATTAATGCTGGATATAGCTTCTATTGCAACGGCTCTTTTGATGAATTTGGCTCTTCTCAACAGCTCTTTATTCCTCTATAAAGGATTGAAGTTTTGAAGAAGAATAAAAAAATACTCAAGACTCTGAAAACGCAGTACTCTGTTTTCTGGAACGCAAAACTGCCAAATTTGAAAGTCATCAAATAACTTAGAAATTCTTACAAACCTTTTTATCTTAGAATTTCTTAAGTATAGAGTCTTAATCTGTGTTGTATTTTGTGAACACCACTGATAGTATATCAAGTGTTCAACTCAAACATATTCTTTGTAATTCTGTTTGATTAAAAAGTCTCTTGCTTGTGTGCTTGAGCAACCTGAAGTCTCATACTTTGTGTTTGAGCAAGGAAGTCTCATACTTTGTGTTTGAGCAAGGAAGTCTCATACTGTGTGTTTGAGCAAGGAAGTCTCATACTGTGTGTTTGAGCAAGGAAGTCTCATAGCTGTGTGCTTGAGCAATTGTAATCTTTGTGATTATAGTGAAAAATCTCTTGTTAGTAACAAGGGGACTGGACTACTTCCGAGTTGTGGAAGGAACCAGGATAATTGATTGTCTTTCTCTCTCTCTCTCATTTACTTTCCATCCGCTGCAAAACAACTCTGAAATAGAGCATCAGAATCTGATCAATAACAGATTCTGAACTATCATTAAGTTTTTGAGAAAGAAGAGAAAAAGCCAACACAATTCAACCCCCCCTCTTGTGTTTTTCTCACCTTCAGAGGCAAGTAGATAATGTGTTTGGTTAAGGTCCTTGATTCAACATATACAAAATAATTGTGGTTTATCTTCTGGAAAAATGGATGCAACTACCATTTATGAAGATAATACAACATGCATTGCCCAGTTGAAAGAGGGATACATTAAAGGAGACCGAACAAAACATATTTCTCCCAAGTTATTTTTCATTCATTGAAATTCTGGCAAGACATGATGCTGAACGTAAACAGAGTACAACAACAAGGAAAGAATAACAGACAGAAAATAAAAAGGCACATGATATTTGTTAACCCAGTTCGGTGGCAAACACACCTACGTCTGGAGGCTACCAAGCCAGGAAGGAAATCCACTATGATAGTCCTAGTTCTAAGTTCTCAGCAAACTCCCAGTTTACAACTTATCACCTAGCAAATACCCGTATTGACTTCAACCTAGGAACTCCTAGACCTGAGATCCCATCTCACTTCCCCTCAATCAATCACTACTCCAGTGACCTTAACTCAAATGACAATCAACGTAGGAGACACACTCCAAATACACGAAAGTCACTTTTGCTTAAAAGCTTCAAGTGATCTACAATTACAACTCGACTAAAACAAACCAACTCTAAGCTTTTGATATTCAATAGCAGTAATAGAGTGGTGTATAAAACAGAGCACACGGCTCAACAATTAACAGACTCAAAACTTAAGAATACTCTTTCAATGATAGCTTTTGGTTGAGGTGGTTTTCTTCAATAGCAACGTCCTCTATTTATAGCCTTCAGCAGCAACAAATAATTGAACCAAATATTCTTCAAAGATATATTTACAAAATTCTTCTTTAGAAATATATTCCATAATATTCTTCAGAAATATATTTTCCAAAGATCTCTTTGAAAATATATTCACAAATAAAAGTATCCAATCTTCAGAATATATCTTATGAAAATATTCTTCCTTCTAGAAACACATGCAGCTTGGAGAATTCTTCAATCAAATCTACAAAAGATCATGTGAGAAAATAAACAGCTCCAAGGCACGAAAACAGGAGCACAGTAAACCAGCTTCTGAAGGTACTTCTGAAGAAGTGCGTCTGAAGTTTTGCTTCTGAACATTCAGCTTTTGAAGGTTACTTCTGCATCTGAACATTCAGCGTCGGAAGGTTGCTTTTGAACAGTGCTTCTGAAGGTTCAGCTTCTGAATAGTGCTTCTGAAGTTCTGCTTCTGAGGACGTTCAACTTCTGAGGTCCAGCTTCTGAAGACGCACATCTAGCTTGTATATTTGATTTTAGCAAACATGAAGCCAACAACCAAATATCCAACAATCTCCCCCTTTGGCAAATTTTTGGCTAAAATTAATTTGAGAACAAAGGCAAGTTCTTCACTCATCAAAGAACGCAACCATGAAGAATTTAAATGTAGCAAACAAAAAATCAGCAGAGTCAGCAACGACACATACACTACGTTTCCACACATACACTCCCCCTGAAACATAACATTCAGGAACAAAACGAAGCACTCCCCCTGAAACAGATCAGCTTCTGACAGGAAACACATATACTCCCTCTGAAACAAAGACTCCCCCTGAAAAACATCAGCTCTGTATTGCTTCTGAACTGAACTACATAAAAGCTTGCTTCTGACACACTTATCTCCCCCTTTTTAGCTAAACAATTTTGACAAAACAACCATGCAATCACCATGATAGAAAGAACAGGAAACAACAGAGGTTATAAGCACACTAGAAGAGGAAAAACAAATGGAATACGCCCAGAAATCTACAACACAATTCTAGCTCACACCATAGATGAAAAGAACTGTTGAGTCTTTTGTGTTGGCTGCATGTTTTGGCAAAAACCAAAGTTGTGAATAGAAGCATCTCCTCATCTAGAACATTTCTTGAGTTGGAAGTTTTCCATTTTGAAGCCATTCAGAAGCTGAAAATGCCATCAGAAGCTGAAAGTATTGTAGCACTTCAGAAGCTGTTTTCTGGTTCTGATGCCCATGTTGACTTTTGTTGACTTCATCAGAAGCTGATATTTTTCAAGTTATTTTTATGCGAATCTTAACAACATTTGGCAAGGATTTGTTCTAGGATTATTGCTTCTAGATTGCTGTTGAATTGGAGAAGATTTAATGAAGATTTGGTATTAAATTATGAAGATCGTATTATTTCTGCAGAATCTTTAAAAGATACATTCCTGGTTTATTTGTTTCCTTATTGGATTATTCATAATTCAGAAACAAATCCAATTCAGAAGATTGGCTACATAATTAAGAGACTTGTTGGAGCTTATAAAAGGAGGAGTGCTGATGCTATTCAAGACACACGAAATACAGAGTATTAATGAGAGAATAGAGTCTTTGTTTTAAACTTAGAGTTTTTGTTTGTGCACCACTCTGTTAGAGTTGGTTTAGGTTTGTTTTGAGTTGTAATCACTCTAAGCCTGTAGGTATGAGTGCTGTCTTTGTGTATTGAAGTTGTCTTCAAAAACAGGGGAGTTTTTGTGTTCAGAACTGGGTTAAGTTCAAAGGGTAGTTCAAGTAGCTGGGTTGCAGTTGCTTGAATAGGAAGTTAGAGATTTTCTAATACTCAACGTGTTGGGTAGAATTCAAGACTAGGAGGAAGATAATTGCTTAGGCTAGGAAATGTGAGTCAGTGTCTTGAGTCATAAGGATTATTTCCTATAGTGGAATTCCTTCCTGGATTGGTATCCCCCAGAGTAGGAGGTGTTTACTCCGAACTGGGTTAACAAACCTTGTGTGTTTTTAGCTTTCCTGCACATTTATTTTTCTGCCTGTTAATTGTTTTTATAATTGTGCTAAGTTTTAATCAGAACCAGAACCTGTTAAGTATCTTATTGCCTAACCAGAATTTCAATTGGCATCAGAGCAGGCACCCTGCCTGTAACTTGGGTGAGATCCAGAGGACTTAATATCTGGCAAGCATGGATAGAGAAGGAGGCTATGTCAATAGACCACCCCTACTAGATGGCACAAACTATGAATATTGGAAGTCAAGGATGTGTGCTTTTCTAAAGTCTATTGACAGCAGGACTTGGAAAGCTGTGATTAAAGGCTGGGATCATCCTGAGGTTTTGGACAAAGATGGTAACAAAACTGGAGTATTGAAGCCTGAAGAGGAGTGGACCAAAGCTGAAGATGACTTGTCTCTGGGAAATTCAAAAGCTTTGAATGCTATTTTCAATGGTGTTGACCAGAACATGTTCAGACTTATCAAACAGTGTACTGTTGCAAAGGAGGCCTGGGAAATTTTAAAGACAACTCATGAAGGAACTTCTAAGGTGAAGATGTCCAGACTTCAGTTACTGACCACCAAGTTTGAGAACCTGAAGATGAAGGAGGATGAATCCATTCAGGATTTTTACATGAATGTGCTGGACATGGCAAATTCTTTTGATTCACTTGGGGAGAAGATGTCTGATGAGAAGTTGGAGAGAAAAATCCTCAGGTCCCTGCCTAGAAGATTTGACATGAAGGTCACTGCAATTGAGGAGGCTCATGATATTTCTGCCATGAAGGTTGAGGAGCTGATTGGGTCATTGCTCAATTTTGAAACTGCCTTTTGTAAACAAACTGAGAAGAAAGGGAAAGGAATAGCATTTGCAGTTAATTCAGGAGCTGATGATCAACAAGAGTCTGATGAGGAGGATAATGACTTATCAGAAGCTCTAGTATTGCTGGGAAAACAATTCAACAAGATTCTGAAGAATGTTAACCGAAAAGCCAAAGCCAAAGGTCAAAACTTCAGATTCAATAACAAAAAGCAACATACTGATGAGAAGAAGACCAAGTCTGAGGAGAAAAGTAACCAAGCTAAAGGTGTGCAGTGCTATGAGTGTGAAGGGTATGGACACATCAAGTCTGAATGTCCCACTTTTCTCAAGAAGCAGAAAAAGAGCCTAGCTATTTCATGGTCTGATGATGGTTCTGAAGATGATGATGTCAGTGAATCTGATATGTGTGATACTGGTCTTGTAGTGAGGTCAGGAGCTATCTTGAAGAAGGAAGCTGTTTTAGAGTCTGAGACTTTTTCAGAGTCTGACTCAGTCTGAAGCCTCATCTGTGTCTGAAGCTGCTAAAACCTCATATGATGAACTAGCTGATAACTACAAGAAGCTGTATACCAGAAGTGCTGAGGTTTGCAAACAAGTTTTGGATCAGAAGGAGACTATTCTTCAACTGGAGGCTGAAAAAGGTGAACTGTTAGTGCAGAATTCAGATTTAAAAGATGAAGTGAACCAACTGAACTCCCAACTTGATCAAATGAAGAAGCAAGTGAGGATGTTGAACTCTGCTACTGATAAATTGGAGGACATTCTGGGGAATCAGCAACAAGGAAAAACTGGTTTAGGTTGTGTTGATCAAACTCAGATTCCTAAACAGATGAATTTTGTTCCTGCTACTCAAACTCATGACTCTATGGTTGGATCATCAAAAAGGAGACCTCAGAAACAAGCCCAGATGCAAGGTCAGAAGCATATTCAGATGAGACCTCAAAAGCAAGCTCAGAAGAGACCTCAGATGCTACCTCAGAAGCATGTTCAGATACTACCTCAGAAGCAACCCCAGAAGTACAACAGAAGAAGGAGGAATCATACCTGGACCTGTCATCATTGTGGTAAGAAGGGACATATAAAACCTTTTTGCTTTAAACTGTATGGCTATCCTGAACACTTTCAATATAGAAGTGTGCAACCAGCTGCACCTAGACACAGTGTTCAGAAGGTGTGGAAACCTAAGGTTCAGAATGTTGGCCTGATTGCTCATACCTCTTTGAGAGCCACTTCAAAAGAAGACTGGTATTTTGATAGTGGGTGTTCAAGGCACATGACTGGTGTGAAGAAGCTACTGAGCAATACCAGATCATACTCCAGAAGTTATGTGACATTTGGAGATGGTGTAAAAGGTCAGATTCTGGGTATTGGTGATTTGATCAGAGAAGGTTTGCCCAGACTTAATGATGTGCTACTGGTGGAAGGATTAACCTCTAATCTGATCAGTATTAGCCAGCTGTGTGATCAGGATTTAAAAGTGAATTTCAACAAGCAGGAGTGTATTGTTACTGATCAGGAAGACAAGATTCAAATGAGGGGCTGCAGATCCAAAGACAATTGTTATTTATGGGTTTCTGAAGAAGAAAGAAGTCTGACTTCTTGTCTTATGAGCTCAGAAGAGGAAGTCAAACTCTGGCACCAGAAACTGGGACATTTGCACTTGAAAGGCATGAAGAAAATCCTAAGTACTGAAGCTATCAGAGGTGTACCTAATCTGAAGATCAATGAGGACAATGTTTGTGGTGATTGTCAAATTGGGAAACAAACAAGAAAGTCTCATCCCAGATTAGTTCACCAGGTAACTACTAAAGTACTAGAACTTGTTCATATGGATTTAATGGGGCCTATGCAAGTAGAAAGTATTGGAGGAAAAAGATATGCTTTTGTAATGGTAGATGACTACTCAAGATTCACATGGATCAGTTTTGTTAGAGAAAAGTCTGATACTTTTGAAGTATTTAAAGACCTGTGCATTCAATTACAAAGAGAAAAAGACTGTGGTATTGTCAGAATCAGAAGTGACCATGGCAAAGAATTTGAAAACAAGAGTTTCTCAGAATTCTGTGCTTCTGAAGGAATAAAACATGAGTTTTCTGCACCTATCACACCTCAGCAAAATGGTGTAGTTGAGAGGAAGAATAGGACTTTAGCAGAATGTGCAAGAGTAATGCTGCATGCTAAGAAGCTGCCATATATGTTTTGGGCTGAAGCAATGAACACAGCATGTTATATCCATAATAGAGTCACTCTGAAGAAGGGAACAACATCTACATTGTATGAACTGTGGAAAGGGAGGAAGCCTACAGTCAAATATTTCCATGTTTTTGGGAGCAGATGCTATATTTTGGCTGATAGAGAAAATAGGAGAAAGCTGGATCCTAAGTCTGATGAAGGCATATTCCTGGGTTATTCAGTAAACAGCAGAGCTTATAGGGTGTTTAATTCCAGAACCAAGGTTGTGATGGAGTCCATAAATGTGGTTATTGATGATTTGTCTGCTGAGAATGAAAAGAATGAGCCTGAAGTTGTTTCAGAATCTGAAGCCTCAGAAGAACAAACTTCAGAAGCAGAAAAGCATTCAGAGTCAGAAGAAACAGAAGATCAACCAGATCAAGTTCCAAATGGTAAAGGGCCATCAATTAGAGTTCAGAAGGATCATCCTAAAGACTTAATCATTGGAAGCTTAGATCAAGGTGTCAGAACCAGGAGATCAGATGCTGCTGCTACTGATTCATGTTTTGTGTCCAAGTTTGAACCCAAGAATGTGAAAGAAGCCCTGACTGATGAATTTTGGATTGAAGCAATGCAAGATGAGTTGAATCAATTCAAAAGGAGTGAAGTGTGGGATCTAGTTCCAAGACCAGAAGGACTGAATGTGATTGGCACTAAGTCGATATTCAAGAATAAAACAGATGAAAGTGGTACTGTAGTCAGAAACAAGGCAAGGTTGGTTGCTCAAGGCTATACTCAAGTTGAGGGACTTGATTTTGATGAGACCTTTGCACCTGTGGCCAGACTAGAGTCCATAAGACTACTGTTGGGAGTTTCATGCATTCTCAAGTTCAAATTGTTTCAGATGGATGTGAAGAGTGCATTTTTGAATGGATATCTGCAAGAGGAAGTGTATGTTGAACAGCCTAAGGGTTTTGTGGATCCTAAGTTTCCAGTACATGTGTACAAATTAAAGAAGGCTTTATATGGATTGAAGCAAGCACCAAGGGCATGGTATGACAGGCTGACTCAGTTTCTTGTGGCTCAAGGTTACAGAAAAGGAGCTTCTGATAAGACCTTGTTTGTGAAAGATGAAAATGGGAGTCTGATGATTGCTCAGATTTATGTGGATGATATAGTGTTTGGAGGAATGTCTCAGAAGATGGTCAAATTGTTTGTTCAGCAGATGCAGTCAGAATTTGAAATGAGCTTAGTTGGTGAGCTGACATATTTTCTTGGATTACAAGTCAAACAAATGGAAGATACAATCTTCATCTCTCAGAGTAAATATGCCAAGAACATAGTGAAGAAGTTTGGAATGGAATCAGCTGCTCATAAGAAAACACCAGCTGCTACTCATCTGAAGCTAACCAAAGATGAACAAGGAGTATCAGTTGATCAAAGTCAGTACAGAAGCATGATAGGGAGCTTATTGTATTTAACTGCAAGCAGACCTGATATCACTTATGCTGTTGGAGTTTGTGCAAGATATCAAGCTGATCCTAAGATGAGTCATCTGACACAAGTTAAAAGGATCCTGAAGTATGTGAATAGCACAAGTGACTATGGAATCATGTACTCTCATAGTTCAAGTTCTGAACTGATGGGATATTGTGATGCTGACTGGGCTGGAAGTGCTGATGACAGAAAGAGCACCTCAGGAGGTTGTTTCTTTTTGGGAAATAACTTAATTTCATGGTTTAACAAGAAGCAAAACTGTGTGTCATTGTCAACTGCTGAAGCTGAGTACATTGCTGCTGGGAGTAGTTGCTCACAACTGGTTTGGATGAAACAGATGCTGGAGGAGTACAATATGAAACAAGGCACTATGACCTTATTTTGTGACAACTTGAGTGCTATTAATATCTCTAAGAACCCAATACAGCACAGCAGAACTAAACACATAGACATCAGGCACCATTATATCAGAAACCTTGTGGAGGACAAGATTATTCAGCTGGAACATGTGGACACTGAGAATCAAATTGCTGACATATTCACAAAAGCCTTGGATGCTAAGCAGTTTGAAAACTTAAGGAGCAAGTTAGGTGTGTGTTTACATGAAGACTTATAGCAATTACTGCAAACTGGATGTGAGGAAGGTAGAGTACCTGCCAGTTGTGCTTATGCTGAGTGTGATCCTGAACCAGAATTTGAGTCTGATGTGTTTTCCAAGATCTGTGTTACTTGTTCTGATTTTAATCCCTATGTGAAGACTATGATTTGTCAGAATTTTGTGGCTAAAAAGGGGGAGAAAATCTTATGCAATGTGTTGGCTCTGTTGGCTCTGATACCAAGAATCAGAAGATGTATTGCTGCATTTCAGATGTTCAGTTGTCAGTGTTATTCAGAAAGTATGTCATTGATTCAGAAGGTGACTGGTTTTGCTCTGATACCAAACAAGATATGTCCTGAAGTTGATCAAGGGGGAATATGTGTCTCAGGGGGAGTACATGGTAGTTGTTATCCTGAGTGATGTTGTGATCCTGAAGTGTGGTCCTGAAGAACAGTTAGGTTCAGCTGTTGAAGTATGCTATGTAGTTCAGTAGTAAGGGGGAGTTTGTGTGAGAAGCTTCAGGGGGAGTTGATTAGAAGCTCTGATACCATGTGTGTGATGATCAAGAGTTGATCAGTAGCTCTGATACCATGGGTGTGATGATCAGTAGTTGATCAGTACTTGGTGTATGTGTGCTTCAGTAGCTGTTATGGTTTGTAGAACTGAAGCTGGTTTGTGTTTAACATAGCTGAATCCGCTGCCTAAACTAATTGCTATGATGTATGTTTATGGAGTTCTTCATTGCTGAGTTGATTATAAGGGAGATTGAAGGACTTGAATGGTTTTAGCCAAAAATTTGCCAAAGGGGGAGATTGTTGAGTCTTTTGTGTTGGCTGCATGTTTTGGCAAAAACCAAAGTTGTGAATAGAAGCATCTCCTCATCTAGAACATTTCTTGAGTTGGAAGTTTTCCATTTTGAAGCCATTCAGAAGCTGAAAATGCCATCAGAAGCTGAAAGCACTGTAGCACTTCAGAAGTTGTTTTCAGGTTCTGATGCCCATGTTGACTTTTGTTGACTTCATCAGAAGCTGATATTTTTCAAGTTATTTTTATGCGAATCTTAACAACATTTGGCAAGGATTTGTTCCAGGATTATTGCTTCTAGATTGTTGTTGAATTGGAGAAGATTTAATGAAGATTTGGTATTAAATTATGAAGATCGTATTATTTCTGCAGAATCTTTAAAAGATACATTCCTGGTTTATTTGTTTCCTTATTGGATTATTCATAATTCAGAAACAAATCCAATTCAGAAGATTGGCTACATAATTAAGAGACTTGTTGGAGCTTATAAAAGGAGGAGTGCTGATGCTATTCAAGACACACGAAATACAGAGTATTAATGAGAGAATAGAGTCTTTGTTTTAAACTTAGAGTTTTTGTTTGTGCACCACTCTGTTAGAGTTGGTTTAGGTTTGTTTTGAGTTGTAATCACTCTAAGCCTGTAGGTATGAGTGCTGTCTTTGTGTATTGAAGTTGTCTTCAAAAACAGGGGAGTTTTTGTGTTCAGAACTGGGTTAAGTTCAAAGGGTAGTTCAAGTAGCTGGGTTGCAGTTGCTTGAATAGGAAGTTAGAGGTTTTCTAATACTCAACGTGTTGGGTAGAATTCAAGACTAGGAGGAAGATAATTGCTTAGGCTAGGAACTGGGAGTCAGTGTCTTGAGTCATAAGGATTATTTCCTATAGTGGAATTCCTTCCTGGATTGGTATCCCCCAGAGTAGGAGGTGTTTACTCCGAACTGGGTTAACAAACCTTGTGTGTTTTTAGCTTTCCTGCACATTTATTTTTTCTGCCTGTTAATTGTTTTTATAATTGTGCTAAGTTTTAATCAGAACCAGAACCTATTAAGTATCTTATTGCCTGGCCAGAATTTCAAGAACGCATAAGAGCTGTCATCCACAAACCCATAATCATAAAGACACCATAGAGTCATACCACACACAAAGTCTTCACATAGGAAACAAAAACAAGAGAACACAACTGCAGAGTATAGTACAAAAATGCAGACCAGAAGCACAAAATTAAATCCAGGACATAGTCCAAAAAATTGACAGTCTTCAGACTCAGCAACAGAAGCTGCTTAGTCTTCATTAGGATCAGTATCATCTTCATCACCCTCAGCACACTGCAAGGCTTCTTTAGCCAACTCTCTTTCCACAGCAAGCCTTCTTTGGAGCACATACTTCCTTCTGGTTACGTTCTCATCAGCATGGAAGGAAGTTTTGTCAATGGGTGCTTCAGGCACATTCAGAGGAATCTTCTTCCCAGCAATCCTCTTCTAAACATAGGGCATGATGTCTTGAACATCTCGCTCAACATCATCCTCAGACTCACTAGGATCCATTTCCTTTCCCTTTAGTGCCTTCTTCTTTGGGACATGGACCACCACCTTGCTCCAGCCTTTAGATGGTCCAACAACAACACTCTTCTTAGCAACAGGAGTAGGCCTGCTGGCAGCAGCAACAGCCTTTCCTTTCCTATTATTCAGCCTCTTGCCAACACTTTCACATTTTGGTCTCCATTCCTTCGTGACATTGATTACAACAGGTTCAAATTTTCTTTGTTGAAGGTGCTTGGGGTATCCATACAACTTGAAACAGAATGGCTTTATGTGCCCATTTCTAGCACAGTAATGACATACCCAAGGATGAGATGCCCTCCTGCTCTTAGATCCCTGAGGTTTTTTCTGATGTTCCATCTTAGGTTTGCCTACCATTGGATCATATGTTTCAACAGCTGCAACGAACCTTTGAGCTGGATTTTGCTGTTTGTTCAAGATCCTATCATCAAATCATATACCATTTGGTTTCCCTTGGTTCTGACTCTCCAATATCTTTTCTAGCACATCAGTACCAGTGTTCATCATTCTGACCTGCTTCATTAATTGTTCAAGTTGAGAGTGCAGTTGGGTTACCTCATCTTTGAGATCAGAAATTTGCCCTAAGTGTTCACTTCTTTCAGCATGCAGTTGACTGATAGTCTTCTTCTGATTTTCTAATAACTTGCAAACTTTTTCATTTCTGAGGTATAGTTCTTTGTAAGAGGTAGCCAGTTCTTCACAAGACAATTCTCCATCACTTGACTCAATATCAGATGGTGCTTCAGAACCTGATGGTGCTTCTGAAGCCTCAGAACCTGATGGTGCTTCTGAAGCCTTAACTTTATCATCAGACATACATCTACCAGTTAAAGCATTGACATACTTAGCAGACTTGTTCTCCACTTCTCCTTCTGAGTCATCTTCATCAGACCAAGACACAACCAAACTTTTCTTCTGTTTCTTGAGGTACGTTGCACATTATGTCCTAATGTGACCATATCCTTCACACTCATGACATTGAACACCTTTGGATTGATTACTTTTCTCATCAGATCTTGTCTTCTTCAAGTCATTTGGTTTGGATCTCCTGTCAGCCTGCTTCAGAATCTTGTTAAACTGTCTACCAAGCATCACAAGAGCTTTTGATGTGCTTTCATCATCCACAGTATCAGCATCTACTACAAAAGCAACACCTTTCCCCTTTTTATCAGTTCTGTTATTGAAAGCTATCTCAAAATTCTGCAAGGATCCTATTAATTCCTCAACCTTCATACTGGAGATGTCCTGTGCTTCCTCAGTGGCAGTCACCTTCATGTCAAATCTCTTAGGTAGAGACCTGAGTATTTTCCTTACAAGTTTCTCATCAGATATTTTTCTCCAAGAGAATCAAACGAGTTAGCCATGTCCAGAACATTCATATAGAAATCTTGTATGTTCTCATCCTCCAACATTTTGAGATTTTCAAACTTGGTGGTGAGAAGTTGAAGTCTGGACATTTTTACCTTGGATGTGCCTTCATGAGTAGTTTTGAGAATCTCCCAAGCATCCTTAGCTACAGTGCAGTGCTTGATTAGTCTGAACATATTCTTGTCTACTCCATTGAATAAAGCATTCAAAGCCATGGAGTTTCCAAGAGCTAATTCATCTTCTTCCTTGGACCAATCTTCTTCTGGTTTCAGATCAGCTGTCTTCTTTCCATCTTGTCAAGTACAACAAGATGTTCCCAACCCTTCAGAACTGCTTCCAGGTCTTACTATCCATAGATTTAACGAAAGCACTCATGCGAGATTTCCAATAGTTGTAGTTGGAACCATCTAACTGAGGTGGTTTGTTCACAAATAATCCTTCCATTATGCCAGAAGATAACTTCCCTGGAGCTCACCCTAAAACAGGCAGGGTGCCTGCTCTGATGCCAATTGAAATTCTAGCAAGACCTGATGCTGAACGTAAAACAGAGTACAACAACAAGGAAAGAATAACAGACAGAAAATAAAAAGGCACAAGATATTTGTTAACCCAGTTCGGTGACAAACACACCTACGTCTGGAGGCTACCAAGCCAGGAAGGAAATCCACTATGATAGTCCTAGTTCTAAGTTATCAGCAAACTCCCAGTTTACAACTTATCACCTAGCAACTACCCGTATTGACTTCAACCTAGGAACTCCTAGACTTGAGATCTCATCTCACTTCCCCTCAATCAATCACTGCCCCAGTAACATTAAACTCAAATGACAATCAACGTAGGAGACACACTCCAAATACACGAAAGTCACTTTTGCTTAAAAGCTTCAAGTGATCTACAATTACAACTCGACTAAAACAAACCAACTCTAAGCTTTTGATATTCAATAGTAGCAATAGAGTGGTATACAAAACAGAGCACACGGCTCAACAATTAACAGACTCAAAACCTAAGAATACTCTTTCAATGATAGCTTTTGGTTGAGGTGGTTTTCTTCAATAGCAGCGTCCTCTATTTATAGCTTTCAGCAGCAACAAATAATTGAACCAAATATTCTTCAAAGATATATTTCCAAAATTCTTCTTTAGAAATATATTCCACAATATTCTTCAGAAATATATTTTCCAAAGATCTCTTTGAAAATATATTCACAAATAAAAGTATCCAATCTTCAGAATATGTCTTACGAAAATATTCTTCCTTCTAGAAACACGCGCAGCTTGGAGAATTCTTCAATCAAATCTACAAAAGATCATTTGAGAAATAAACAGCTCCAAGGCACGAAAACAGGAGCACAGTAAACCAGCTTCTGAAGGTACTTCTGAAGAAGTGCGTCTGAAGTTCTGTGTCTGAACATTTAGCGTCTGAAGGTTGCTTCTGAAGTTCTGCTTCTGAGGACGTTCAGCTTCTGAAGTTCTGCTTCTGAGGTCCAGCTTCTGAAGACGCACATCTAGCTTGTATATTATTTTAGCAAACATGAAGCCAACAACCAAATATCCAACACTCATGATCTCCAGAAGAATGGCGATATAAGTATTCATCAAATTAGTTCCTGTGATAATCTTGCAGACATTTTTACAAAGTCACTTCCAAGTAAATTTTTTGAAAAACTTGTACTAAGGATTGGTCTTCGTCCTCTCAGAGATGGTTGTCTTCATGAGGGGGAGAAATAAATGAGTTCTGCATTCTTTTTTCCTTCACCATGGTTTTTATCCCATTGGGTTTTTCCTGGTAAAGTTTTTAACGAGGCAGTTCACACTCAAAAGGATGTTGTACTCTTTTTCCTTCACTAGATTTTTTTCCCACTGGGTTTTTCTCTAGTAAGGTTTTAATGAGGTATATCCTTGATGGACATCCAAGGGGGAGTGTTATGAACATTTTGTAAGTGGATGCCCATTAGCTATTGGGCCAAACTACTAGCTCATGAACCCATTTTCTTATACTTTCTTATTCTTGTATTTCCCTATAAATAAGGCTCATTTGTAATAGAATGATACACAAGAGACAATTGAAACTCTCACTTTTCTTTCTTTCTCTCCTTCATCTCTATTTTCATAACACGTTATCAGCACGCTCTAACCAACTGAGAAGAATGAATAGCTTTGGAGATGTATGTCTCGCTGATAGTGCAACTACCCACACAATTCTCAAAGATCAAAAATATTTTTCTTATTTAATAAAGCGAGAAGCCGATGTTAATACAATATCTGGCACTACAAAGATAATTGAAGGCTCCAGAAGAGCTAATATTTTATTATATGGAGGAACACAATTATATATTGATAATGTGTTATACTCCTCCAAGTCCAATAGAAATTTATTAAGTTTCAGAGATATTCGTCTAAATGGATATCATCTTGAAACAAGAAATGAAGGAAGTAATGAATATCTTTTTATTACTAGACATGAATTTGATCAAACATGTGTATTTGAAAAGCTACCTGCCTTTTCTTCTGGCTTGTACTACACTTACATTAGTACAAGTGAAACACATGAAATTGTAAACCAGAAGTTTACAAATCATGATAAATTTGAGGTTTGGCATGACCGGTTGGGCCATCCCGGATATATAATGATGCGAAAAATAATTGAAAATTCATGTGGTCATCAATTGAAGAACCAGGAGATTCTTCAATCTAATAAATTCTCATGCACCTCATGTTCACAAGGGAAGTTGATAATTCGGCCATCACCAACGAAAATTGAAAATGAATTTCTAAATTTTTTAGAACGTATACATGGTGATATTTGTGGGTCAATACACCCGCCATGTGGACCATTTAGATATTTTATGATTTTAATTGATGCATCAACTAGATGGTCACATGTTTGTTTATTATCGACTCGCAACCAGGCATTCGTGAGATTGCTAGCTCAACTAATTCGAATAAGAGCTCACTTTCCTTATTACCCTGTAAAGAAAATACGCCTCAATAATGCCTCTGAGTTTTCATCTCAAGCTTTTAATGAGTATTGCATGTCCATTGGAATTGACATTGAACATCATGTAGCAAATGTTCATACACAAAATGAACTTGCAGAATCATTCATTAAGCGTATAAAGTTAATTGCAAGACCACTTCTCATGAGAAGCAAACTCCCAATTTAAACTTGGGGACATGCAATTTTGCATGCTGCAACATTGATTCGCACCAGGCCAACCAGTTATCATAACTCTTCCCCTTTGAAATTGGTTTTTGGTCAAGAACCAAATATTTCTCATCTAAGAATTTTTGGATGTGTGATGTATGTTCCAATTTCTCCACCTCAACGCACTGAGATGGGTCCTCAAAGAAGGTTTGGAATATAGGTTGAATATAAATCTCCATCTATTATAAAGTATCTCGAGCCAACAAGAGGAGATTTATTTACAGCTCGATTTGCTGATTGTCATTTTGATGAATCAAATTTCCCAACATTAGGGGGAGAGAAAATGCAGCTATCATACAACTCTATTATAAATTTGATTTCATAGGACGGTTATCATATTTCAAGTAAATGATCAACAAATTCAAGTTCAAACTATACCCCTATATTGTAAATAATAACATTTACGATATGATTTTCACTAAAAAACATATATTATTTATTTTGTAGTTTTAGTTAAGATAAAAGCATTGATGTTTCAACGGAACCAAATCATCATGAAGTCATCGTGAATGAAGATTGGATCAATGAAAGAACTTGCTTTAGCGGAATACACGAAAGAGAGAACGTGCCATCATGAGAGAAACAAAAAAAAATGCATGGATATACCATTTGCAAAGGCTTCGTGGTGCAGTCTCTTAAGAGATTTAACACTTGTAGTCGTCACTTCTTAAGAAATAAAATTTAAAGGGTGCATATAATTTGCATTTTAACAATATTATACCCACATAATAGTTTTTGTGTCTAATTGTTGTCTTTGTTTATATTTTATTGAATGAAAAATCTATTATTGAGAAGGAAAATATTTGATAGACACCTATAATCCCCTTGCACATATGATAGAGATAGAAATAGAGAGAGTCATGTGATAGATGTTGTATGTTGGATGCATTTTATACTGTTCTTAATGAGAAATAGTTTTCCTATATTGTTGGTGGATTAGCTATGAAACCCGGATACTCTAAAATGGAGATGTACCCGTATCGAATACATATCAGATACCGATACTCCACGGATACTCGCGGATACGTACTCACGAAGTATCGAAATTAATTATTTTAATTTTAAAAAAATATTTGATCGGATACTTATAAGATATTCCACATATACACAAGAATACTTATAAGATACTTCAAATATATGTATCCTATAAAAGATTAAGAGTAAAAAAGTGAGACAATGTTGTAAAAATTCAGTGAAAATGTATATGATTCAATTTTATAAGAAAACTTTACATTTTTTATTTTGAACACATGTATTATTTTAAAAAATTGTGACTTTTATAATAATATAATAATGAAGAGCAATCAATGTTGATTTTCTTCAAGTATTTTACATGCATATAAGTCTTAGTATAAAATTTTGTTAACATATCTTAACCGTATCGTATCCTAAATTTTAAAAATTTCACGTATCTACGTACCCGTATCGTATCCGCACCCGTAAATTCACAGTGCATTAGTTATTGTGTAAATTCATAAAAAGAGTATAATACTGTAGTTTGACTTAATTACTGTCACATCGATAATTAAATTACTCTTGATGTCAACTAATTTTCTTTACTTTTTTTCTTTCATTAAAGCATCATTTGTGTAATGACAAAAAGATAATTAGAAACTTTACATTGAAAATAATTTTTAAACATTCAAATGTTGGATATACATTTCTCTCCATCTTCCATTAAAATATTTCTATTTTAATTTCTTTAATAAATAGTGTAAGAACATTTTTTTAACATTTTTTTATTATTATTTTTTTTTTTTGTCAACATCTTTTTTTAACGTCTGTCTTTTAGTGGAGCCACTTGAATTTTGTGTAATTATGATTAGGTTTTGCTGGCCCACTTGAATTAAGTGTCGCTACAGTACAATTCCCGTGAGGCTGCATGACAAAATAACGTTTTTGTCGTGGATATATTAATGTTACTTCCTAATGTCAGCAAGGTCGTGATTGGAAAATGCATTCATTTCGGTTAGGATTGGCAATTGGATGGTTCAATAGATATTTGTAAAAAAAATACCCCTAATTGGTAGGGTAAAATCTTGTTTTTATAGATCCGGGTAATTACCCGCAAATTTAAATTGATATGAACGTGAGTAAGAGTACTTTATTGTCTAGCACTGCAACCCGCATATGCATATTTATATAATATGATAAATAATTTATTTATTTTTAGTGTGTAATTAATTAATTTATTTAGTTATTTAAGCTTAAACATAAACCTAAAAACTATTTAATAGAGTAAACGTTGTCTTCTACTGGTGTACATTTTTTTAGGGATATTTTGAATGTTTTTTTATTTTGTTAAATACTACGATTCATACTATTTTATAAGTTGATTTGAAAATTTTTAGACCATAGTTTTATTTCAATTGTGATGGTTTTATTGTTTTCGTAGTTGAAGTGCAGGTATGTGGAAGGACACTAAAGTTGTTGCCTACGAATGTACGGGCTCGGATACGGATATTTTTTACAAACGCGGACATGGGAATGACACTACAATATCATACCCATATGGTACCCATTGTCATCCCTAATAATTCTGGTTAACTATGGATGTTAAAGTTGATGAGACAATGGGTTTGTTACTCCTTTTGTTAGTAAAAAATGACAGTAAACTCCCTCTATCTCAAATTAAATGTCCATTTTAAGTTTTACACACGTATTAAGTAAACGATTAGAAATGTTGATTTTAATGGCAAAATATGTTTCATTTACTAAAACATTTTTATTAATTATAGTTAGTGGAGTAGTTAGATGATTGAAATGCAATAAATAAGTGTACGTTAGTGAAACAGAATAATAAATATTGTATTAGTATTATAAAAGAGATAAATAATTTGAGACAAAGAAAAATTGTAAAGAAAACATCTAATTTGAGACGGATTGAGTATTAAATTACAATACACAAAATAAAATAAAGGAGATATAATACTCATAATTTCACTAAATTAATCTTATTAATATTTTTTTGATTTCCGTTCTCATTAGTTTTGTTAGTTGTAAGGTTACGTTAGATATATGAATATTATTGCAAACTTGTAAGCGAAGTATGTGGGAATCAGGATTGGCCCTAGGATAAGGTTATTAAATCCCTCGTTTTAGGCCTTTCAGAAAGGAAAAAAAAACATTTTTCATAAGATTTTATAACAAAAAGGCTTCATATACAGAATAAAAAAGCATCCTATATTAAAATTTGTTTTAGGTCTCACCTACAAATAAAATTTATTGGATCGGCCTAGTGGGAATCTATTTGCATGCTCATCCAATTAATAGTTCATTTTAACTATTTGACTTGGACCTTTTCTTCCATATAATTATATCATTATGTGTAGTCTACACCAAGTGATCACTCAATTTCTTCATACACTTTACAGCCCCAAACTTCTTCAAGAGATAGACCTCACAAAAATTCCTAGTCTTATTACAAGTTTATTAATAGACAGCCATACTACATAAAAATGATGAATCAATGTAAAGAATTCACAAAAAGAAGTACAAATGGAGGAGTCTTTGTCAATTCCTAATTCTAATGGTATTCAACCTGAAGTACCAAATAAGTAGTGCCACCCACTCTAAAAAGGAGTGAATCATCAAATTCGTCCTTGAATTTTCAAGGAACAATCAAATTTGTCCCCCAATTTTGCAAAATATCTCATTAGTCCCTGACTTTTGCAGACGTCCATCAAATTCATCCCTCCGTCCAATCCCTCCGTTAATGAGGTTGATGTGTCTTTCTGTATGTTACGCTGTAATGCGTGTCAAACAGCCATCCACGTGTACATGGACCATTTTGATTGAAACTGTATAAATTTCAATTTTCACTTTTCAGTTCCAATTTTTTATGTTTTTCCGCTTTTACCCCTGTTTTACCCATACTTTTAGGATCGATTTGATAGTTAGTTACATAATTCAGGGACCATTTTGATGGGTTGTGAGATAATGCAGTGACTAATTTGATTGATTATTGTCAACTTGGCAGGGTCTGATTCCAGTCATGCAAGATGTAATGCCAGGGGTGCCACATAAATATTGTGTGATGCACCTATGAAGGAACTTCACAAAGCGGTGGAAAAGATAAGGAATTGAGAGGGGTGGTCTGGGAGTGTTCAAGGGCAACAACTCCCACTTCATGGAGTTTATCCCAACCCCAGGATTTCCAAAGAAGTGATGCTTGAAACCTGTTTACAAGTGCTTTTGGAATTGTAATATTTATACTTGTTTAAAATATGCCCCCTAGTTGGGTTTCTTTTTGGGCTATGTAATATTTAAGAACCACCTTATATGACTTATGACTTGTTAATGCCCCATAGTTGGGTTGTTTTTGCTATGTAATATTCCTGCACTTGCAGTGCAATTACTTAATTATGACTTATTAATGCCCCAAATTATGTCTCTTTACTTTTAACTTTGTTCTGAACATATATGCATCAAGAATCAAATTGATATCTGTTTATATAATTCAAGGACCAATTTGATAGTTATTCAAGTAATTTTGGGACTAATCTGGTGGTAATATTATGACAGAAAGGTTACATTCAATCATCTTCAACCTCTTTTCATTGAGGATATTACACACTCCTAGTACAATACAGTAACAAGTTAAAAAACTCAAACAAGCAAACTATGACTATCAAATACTTAATCAGCCTAAGCTCACTTCCTACATAATCAACTTTGTCCATCAACATTGCCTTCCAAACCTCTTCATTGCCACTTTGCTTAGCCTTAACCATAGACTAAACCTTCTCCATCAATCTTGCCTTTCTTCTCTGACCAGCACCAATTCCATTATTTTTAAAGTATCCTAGTTCTTCAGCTTCATCAACCCAGACAAAAAAATCACAATTATCATCATCATCTTGTACAGAAAGCTTATGATAAGGTGGATTGAGACTTTCTTTGTGATACTTTAAGCTCTGTTGAATTTATGGCCAAGATTATATCTCTTATTATGACTAGCATCTCAGCTACTTCGGTGTCTCTTCTTTGCAATGGAAGTAGGACTGAGCATTTACAACCCGTGCGAGTTCTTTAACAAGATGATCATCTATCACCTTATCTTTACGACTGAGCATTTCCCCCTTATGTTTTGGTTCGGTCAATCTTGGTCATAATCTGATATCAATTCAAGATCTATGTTCACGTGTTTCCAACCATACTGTAAATGTAACAGCCCGATTTTTCGTATTTTATTTATTTAATTATTTTGTGTGCGTTTAATTGTTTATTTTGGTGATTTATTGAATTTTGGGAATTGAAGGGTATTTTAGTAATTTTGGAGGTGGGTGGCATAATTGTAATATGTTAGAAATTCAAAATTTGAAAATAATGGTGTATAACTAATTTAGAGGGGGGTGTGAGCTTAATAAAAGTGTAGTGTTATTTTTAGTGTCATGGGAATTGACTAAGTCCATTAAGATGGGTTAACCAAACCCATTAATATTTAAGAGAATAGTGTAGTGTTATTTCATTAGGTTTTCTCATTTGTCACAAAACAAGAGAGTGGTAGAGAGAGAAAACAAGAGAGAAACTTGGAGAAGAGGAAGAAGAGGAATCTAGAAGAACTAAAGGGGAGATTGTAGATTTCAAGTGGGTTAGCAAGAGAAGTGAAAAAATAAGGTAAGAGGGAAAATTATCTTCATTAATTAGTTTTAATAAGTTTGGGGTATGTTTGGGAGTTGTAGATTATGATTAATGTTGCTGGATTTTTGTGAATTTCGTGCACCTTTTTATTGATTATATTAAGCATGTCAAAACTTGATAATTCCATGCTTTCTTCATCTTAAACTTCATTTTTCATTATGTTAATTTGATACTCTGATGAATTTTGATGTTTGTGATGATTAATATGATGATCAAGTGCTGTTTGGTGATTATGTAATTGATTATGAGTATGGGTATGTAATTTGTTTGAGAAATTATGAAGTTATGTGGGATAAGTTGTGAATCAAGTGATTTTGTGAAAAGTGCTTATTTGACTGAATCTGCTTAATTTGCTGTTGTTACTATGTGTTACTGTCAAGGTTATGATTGTGAGCAAAAGAAACTATGTTTATTGTGTGGTTTGTTGTGAAATGAGTTGTTGTTGTTGGTGTTTTGGTGAAAATGACTTAATTGAGTGAAAGATGAATAAGTTGTTGATAAACTGAGAATGTTGATGTTGGAATAGTTATAGTAGTTGTGTGTAGTGATGTTAAACATGTTGGAAGGAAGTTATTTAAGCTGGGTGTGTTTGTTTGTTAAACTTTGGTTGAAAATGGGGTTTTGAGACGAACTTTGAAAATTTACCGGAAAACCTTTGGAATTGATGTTTCCTTGAGTACCCATTGTTCAATTTGAGTATATTGATCATGAGTATAACTTATAAAACGATTTGGGTGTGTTGGGACTGAATTAAGTGATTTAAAAGTGATCTTTGGGTGAAAAACGTGTTTTAAAAACTGATTCTGGTGGCTGACACTGTTATTATCGTGCCACGAGGTAGGCCATCGTGCCACGATGTGAGCCAGAATTTGGTGTTTTGCACTGGAAATATCGTGCCACGAGGGGATGTCATCGTGCCACGATATGGGTCAGGTCAGAAACCCAAATTCCGCTTTCATTTGGTCTTTTTACCATTTTCTGTTGTGAACTGGGTTTTGGTGCAAACATAAAAGTTGTAGATATGGATGTTAGCTTTCATATGACATTGGTTTGACTTCATTTAGATTTTGAGAACTTGAGTTATGAGTAATATACTACACATAGGTCATGTCACATTTTTTGTGAAAACTTCCGCATACTTTTCCAATGAAACATGAAGCATCCTTATAATTAATAATGAATCTAAGGGAGCTTTTAGAGCTAATAAATGAGTATGTATTGATGATGATATTTAATTTAATATTGATGATGCTAGTGACGATGTTTGAGTAAATGATGATGATACATGTTACGTATTAAGTGACGATGTTTGAGTACTTGAATTGATGTGTGACCTTAGTGATTTGATAATGCGTTAAGTGGAGTTTTGGTGATGATATGTTATATGACGGAGTGAATTGTATAACAAATGATGAGTATACTTGGTGAGCATTGTCGAGTCTCTATGTGGGTCCATGCATTCATAAGTCAGTCCGGAGATGGTATGGTGATTTCATGGCGGGGTATAAGCCTCAGGGATTTCATCGGAGATTGTATGGTGAATTCATTGCGGGGTTTTAGATCTCGAGGAGTTCATCGGTGGCGGTACTGTAAAACATATAGAGTCGTCTAGGAACATTGCATAAGTTGAGTCTTATGTATTAATGTGTTGATGAGAATTTGTGCATCTAAGTGGTAATTGTGCATTGAAGATGTAATGTGATGAATTGTTATAATTAACTTGTTAATTGTTTATCGATGATGGTATGAATTGGATGATTGTAAATGATGAGTTGATATGATGGAGTAGTTAGACTGGTATGAGAATATGATTGTGAGTTACATGTTCTTGAATTTCGGATAACCCAATCTGTTATGTTTGAATAATGTGATGATATGAATGTTGCTGAACTACACTTGTTTATTATTTCTTATTAATGAATGTATATCTTACCCTCCAGTAGCTTAGTTGTCGCCTTATCCCTTGTGGATGTAGATTTGCAGGATTGAGTACTTGCTTTCGGTGAGTCGTGATGGGTTGTGGCTTGACGCCTAGCCCATGTCTTTATGCTTTGCTTGAAGGCGTCTAGAGTTAGGATGCTCTGATTAGGATGTCGTTTGAGATTTTATTTTAGTACTTTGTTGGATTTATTTTGAGTGATCTTTACGATCCAAATACTTATGTAATTATTTTGAGATGTTTTGAGATGACCCGAGATGATTATATGTATGTTGAGATATTCCGCTGCGATATGTTTATTTATATTGATGAGATTTTCATATTATATGTTTAATGTGAGTTTTTATGAAGAAATGTAAGGTTCCGATTCCATGTTAGTTGTTTATTTATCGTTGATTAGTAGTCTCGGGGATCGAGTCCTTATAGTAAAGGTTCTTCATTCAATCCTAATCTACTAGAGTTTAGTTACGCACAATAACAGTGACAAACAACATATCCAAAGGGTAAAAGAAATATACATTAACAATGATGTACATCTTCAAACTTGTTCGCCAGACATTGAAAAACACCACCTTAGGGTTTTTGGATTGCACCCTACGCATCAAAGCCGTCAAAATTTAGATTCCTCGCTTCTAGCTAAATTAGGGATTTATAAGCAATTTCAATTCCTGCATGGGTTTATGTGCCTCTCACAAGAATGTCATTAATGTGTTGGTAGATGTTATTGGTCTCCCACGTGTCTCGTGTATGATGGCATCCGCCTCACGCATGGTGACAAAAAAACTCCTTTCGCCCCTTAATTCATCATCTTTTCAAGCATTTCTTACTTTGATATGTCTTGTGGCTTGGGACATAATTCCCCCAAGTACAGTGTGGTCTTTAATTTTTCGTTGTGATAAGTCTCATATCTTTGTAACCTCTACCAATTATCGTCTAACGGATCAACCTGTCAGATAACACCAAAAAGACACCGACACCTATAGAAATATTTGGTAGGAAAATAAAATGACTTACAAAGACTCTTGACAATGCAAGACCTAATCTTCCCAAATCCGTGAGTAACTCACTCTAAAAACCTATTGTAAAGTTGTAAAAATACTCGACAAAACACCTAAATACATGATATGGATGAGGAGTCGTCGATGGTGCAAGGATATCTCACATTTTCTTCAAGGACAATGTGCTATTATTTGTGAAGGCTAATCCATCTCAGGAACATTTTATTTATAACCTTTTAAAAAGATTTGTGTTCCCTTTCATGTTTAAAAGTTAGTCTTGATAAGTCAAGGGCTTATGCATCTAAAGGTATGTCTAGAGCTACAATTTAAAGGATAATCTTGAGCATCTTGCAGGCATCAAGTTTATTGTTAGGTTGGAAAAATACTTGGGATTTAAATTTCGTTATGAAAGGACCAAGAAAGAGGATTTCCTTGAGATTTTTGATAAAGTGGAATCAAAATTGGCTACATGGAAAGGAATAATTCTAAATAAACTAGGTAGAATAACCATGGCTAATGTTGTCCTTACCGTTCTTCCTTCTTATATCATGCAAATTAATTAAGTGGTTCCCCCAATATGCTTGTAATTTTTTGGATCGTAGGATTAAAAGAATTATTTGGTGTGGCTGCAATGATGAAGCCATGGACATGTGAGTTGGAAAAAGATTGTTAATCCCAAGAATTTTGGCGGATTGGGGATTTATATGGAGCGTTATCAAAATTTGGCATTACCGAGATAATTGGTGTACGGAGTATATTGCAGTCTGCAGAATGATAACAATCTTTGGGTCTCCTTGTTAACAGATAAAAATCTAAAGGAAACATATTTGGTTCTTGAGAAGGCATCCACATGTTCATCTACTTAGAATGTTATTTTGAAAACTCTGAATTTTTTTCATAGATGGTTCCAATTTTAAAATGGGAGATGGTGGTACCAATAAATGGTTTCACCCTTTGATTGAGAAAAAAATCTGTGTGACATGGTTCAATATATAGTTCCATCTAATATGGAACTTAAAAATTAAATATGTGTGGAATGGTAATGGCTAGAAGCTTGATGCTTCGTCTATTATTATTATTATCCCTCCAAATGATATTACAACCATTATAGAGACAATGCCTTGTTTTGTTAATTCCATTTATGACACTTGGACTTCGAAAGATAGTTTGAATGAGCAATATACTAAAAATAGTGGATATAATTAGCTCATTTGTCGCCATATCATCAGCCAACCTTCGGAGATGCGTGGTCTTGGATTTGGGTGAACTTGTCACAACTCTTTACCTACTCGATTATCCTTTTTATCATAGATATTAATAATGTTCCTCTAAGGTGTTCATTCTGTGTTGATGTGGAGGAATCTATTTTTCATTGTTTTTTTTCGTTTTCCTAGGCTCGTGATATTTGGCCAGGTTGTGGTCTAAATCAAGTTGTCAGTGTGTTGGTGTGGAGAGTACACCGGGATTTATTGCTACTTTAGTACTACCTCCGTTCCTTTTTAATTGTCACTTTTTGACATTTTACACAAACCAAGATAATTAATAAATGTCACTACTTTTGATACAATAATTTATACTTTTACTATAATAACCTTATTCATTTAATATATCATCTCATATATTTCTCTCTCCGTAATAAATAACTAAGGATAAAATTGGTAAAACATTATTTAAAGTTGCATTGAACTTTAAAAGTGACAGTTAAAAAGAAACAAATTTTTTCTTCAAAAGTGACAATTAAAAAGGAACGGAGGGAGTATATGATTTCGAAGTTCTTTCTCTTTTGGTTTTGTGGAACATCTAGATTTCTCGAAATAAATATATTTTTGAAGATATCCGGTCTATGAAATTTTCGCTCATAGCATCTATGTCTACTCAGTTGTAAGTAACTTTTCAAACACTTGGAAATATTCTCTTCCCATTTCTCGACCTATCTGTGAAGTCTGTTGGCAAAGTGGAGACGAGGATGCTATGATCTTAAAATTATTGTAAAATGTAATTTGAATTAGATGTCACAAAAATTTAAATCATCTAAAATATCGTTTTAGATATCAAAATATAACTTAATTAATCTCATTAGTCTATTAGTTTGTTAATCTATTGAAATACATGTCAAATTATTTGTTTAAAGATATTAACACAAAATAGGTCCTTAGATGATAAACATAAAACAAAGCCTATGATAGATAACAAAGTTAGCGTGTGTTTGGTTATGCGGTGACAAAAATTGATTTTGATTGAATTGATTTCGTAGAATTGATTTTGATTAAAAGTGAGTTGAATGAAAAATGATTTATGTTTGGATACCTCTCCGATAGAAGTGATTCATATGAAAGATGTTGTTTGGATATTTTGTGTCAAAATTGCTTTTAGGTATGAAAATGACCAAAATGGGTTTTTGCTATATGTGCATTTAAAACAGATTTCATAACTGCAAATGGCCATGAAAAGGGTAAAACTGGTAAATCAAATTTATTTGTTGTAGAATTGATTTCAGGAGACGCAGAAGCTTGAAATTGTTGCTTCTGTGAAACTCACGTTTAGCTCAAAAACGTACTTTGTCAGAATTGCTTTTTGTTTTATCCAAACATCATTGAAAAAGAGAAAGTCACGTTTGACAAAGCAAACTCACGTTTGGATGGCACAAACGCCAAACCAAACTGGCACTTAGTTTTGTCCCTTAATTTGTTTTAAACAAATCAAACCTATTTATAGAAAGTCTAAGTCTAGCTTATTTTCTACTTTAATTATTTCTATAAAATTTAAGTGATAATAGAATTTCACTTGCGAAAAAAAAGCGATAATAACATATTTTTTAAATTAAGAAAGTAAAGGAGGGGTTTGTGCTAATTAAAATTTAAAGTATTACGTTATCAACTTTAAAAGAATTGGATTAGAAATCAATGAAGGTTGGTTCATTTGGTATAAAGTGATTCACTCGTGAGAATCTATTTGATGGATGGTCTAAAAACACCTCTATTTACATTGGTGAATTTTGAGACTTGTCCTAACTCTGGTGTGTTTAAGAGGTCAACTCACATAAACTTTCTTCTATGATTAAAAAAGAACCATGTCAGAACAAAAATGCTTTAAATATAGTATGGTCTACTATTATATTTTCATTTCTTTTTTTTTTGTCAAAAAAATAGTATTATTTCTTTCTGCAAGTATATGCTAGTAATGTTTTTTTTTTTGGTACAATATACTAGTACTATTAATACTTCAATCAACATTTTTTCGTATATCATTTCAGCTTCCACTATGTAGACCTAAGAAAATCTTTCAAAAAGAAAATGTATACCTAAGAAAACAAACTACTACCAACATACCAATATTAACTCTAACCTCAATAGTTTTGTCACATGTCCATGTTTTTTTTAAAATAAAAATTGTTTTTGGTCAAAAAAAGGCTTAAATATTTTTATATACTCTAAAATGTGACTATTTATCATTTAATAACATCCTCTCTTTTTTTGTCACTTTAAGATAGTCTGGTAAAGGGTATCATTAGAAGAAATGGATTCTCTTTGTTGAATAAAAATAATATAGAAATCTTGATCATGATTATCAATAGTCAAAATTTACTATTTTTTCCATAGAGAGAATTTTGATCCAGGCATTGGAAGAAACGGTGCATACACGAGACAATTGTTTACCACTGATAAATTAATTTAATTTAATTTTTTTATATCTTCTAAATAAAAATGAGAATGCTTATCATATACTAGCTATAATTTATTAGAAAAATCGTACACGAGATAAATTGTCGCTGCCTTAGAATTTTGAGGGTTGCTCGAAAACAATGAAGTCACTACCAGAGTTTATTAAGAGAGGGAAAACATCAGAAAAACCTTTTAAAAAAATTTTTGTCTTTTGTAACCAGATTTTAGATTTGGTACTCGATTATGTGTATGAAATGTATTAGCACCCTACAAGATCCTTTAAAAAACGGTTATCTATAATTAATTGTGCAATTTGTTAACTTTAAAATATTTATTTTCTCCTTATAATTAAATGCAAGTTAAAATTTGATTTTAAATTGAAAATGTAGGTTTTAAATAGAGAGGAAAATACAAGTTTTTTTAGCATTATATTTGACAATATTGATCTTTTGTTCCTACGTATCTTCTAACGTGATGGAGAATTCAAAACTACGTATTTATTGAATAGAAAATACTTGTGTGTTGGTTGATTTAAAAAGAAAATATTTGTGTTGCAATTATTTGGATGAAAAGGTTAACTTGATAAAAAGAAATTATTGATTTGATGAAAATATGTCGAGTGAGTTTGATTATGATGAGTTTTTTTTTTTTTTTGCGACGATCAAACTGAAAGAGGAATTAGAGTAATCATTAGCTTTTTAATTTTAGCGACGATCGAAATAAAAGAGGATTTGACTTACTCACTGACTTGTGTTTATTGAATTATTAAAACATTATGATGACCAAATCAAAAGAGAATTTGAAGTAATCACTACAAATATTTAAAATTTAGATTTTTTATAACTTCTGATGGTCAAACCAAAAATGGATTTGAAGTACTCATTTTGAGATTTTTGTAGTGAATCAGAAGCGGTTTTGACTCATTCACTACTTTTATTTTTGGGTTCCTTAAAATATCATAATGATCAAACCAAATGAAGATTTGAAGCTGACACTACTAACATTTTAAATTTTTTGCAAAGTTTCACAAAGTGACCAAACTAAAAGTTTTGTTTTTTTGCTTCATTATAATTTATTATGTATGTTCATATCCACATATTACTCACTCTAAGAGGAAGTGTTTAGTGCACACTGTGTAAGAATGTTGTGAATTTCTAAAAAATCGAATTCTATATGTAATAGAAAAGTATTAGATGTACATTGATGGCCATGGGAGAAAGTCTGTAGTTACAGAGTATTTATAAGTATAAGGCAGTCTAAAATATTAGACCTTAAAAGACATTTTTTCTATAATAATTTATGTCCCAAATTAGCCATATTGTTTTTTTATGGTTAAAAAGATACTGGAAGTAAATGAATATTTAGTATTAGTGAACGACGTACATAAGAACTTATAAGTTGTCAAATAGCATAGCATAGTTGGTAAAATGCTCAATTTTGTGGTGTATGGAGATGGGAATTTGTTTCAAACATTGTTTTATGTAATTTACAATTTTTTTTCACACCTGCTCGACTAAAATATAAAAATGATTACGAAGTCAAAGCAAAAGATTTCCCACTTTAGAGCAAAAAAAAAATAATCTTTTTCCCACTTCTAGTGAAAATGTGAAAGAAATCTTGAACAAAAAAAAGAAATGTGAAAGAAATTTCCCAGCGTTGCACATCACGTGGTTGATTTTCACGGAGTCACGACACTATATACGTCACAAAGATGAATATCACATTTTCAAATTTTAAAAGAGAGAAAAATCATATTATTGTGAAAGTTTTTTCTTGACGCAGTATTTTTGTGAAAGTTAGAATAAAAAATTATCTATTTAGTAGCAACTAGGGGTGAAAATGGGTTAGGCCGGGCTGGACTTTGTAAGTCTGGCATACTTTAAAAATTATAGGTCTGATCTTGGTCTATTACCCGTCATAGACTCATTTTCAAGGTCTGACCTGGTTTTTTTAAATGTCTGATGAAGCCTGAAAACTTATTTAAAAGTCTATTTTACAATAAGGTTTACCAACACCTATAAGTCTACTACTAAATAGACTTAAACTTATGAAGACCTAAAACACATGAATAAGTCTGCTACTAAATAACGAAATTTTAGGAAGGTCTAATCTCACCAATATTTCTGTTACTAAATAACCAAATCATATGAAGGCTTGAGTTTCTGAAGAAAAAAAAACTTCAACTATATCAATAATGAAGATATATTATATATAAAAGGCTTAATAGACCGGACATGACGGAATTAATAGACTTTTTGTAAGCTTTAGTGTGACTATTTAATTAAATAGGTTTTATAAAAAGTTTGTGTCTGACCATTTTATTAAACGAGCTAGGCCGAGTTAGGCTTTAAATAGACTAGGTCGTAGGCCCCTAGTCGGACGGTCCGACCTGTTCCCAACCCTAGTAATAGCCAAAAATATGTTTAATCTTAAATTTAATAAAATATAATTAAGATAATGTTTTTATAGTTGACAACATAAACTTTTTAAGGAAAAATATACGAGTTTGATTTCTAGACTTATTATCAATTTGAAAGACATTCAAAGAACCTAAGTCATTTGGATAACTTTTTTTTTTGTCAAATATCCTAGTGGCTAGAGCTCGCACATTTTAAATGTGAAGAAGTGGGGTGTCCGGGGTTCAAACCCCGGCTCCTACATATAATATGCAATATTCCTACCAATTGAGCTAAGCTCACGGGGATAAGTCATTTGGATAACTTATGGCCACTAGAAAAGTCAAAATCTCAATAATCATAGGTTAGAAAAGAAATTGTCAAAAAAAAGGTTAGAAAAAAAATATGGGACGTGACATGTAATTTTTTTTTTAATAAACAACTATTTTTGTCCTTAAAAGTGTAAGTCATTGTCATTATAGTCATTAAATGTATCAAAATTAATAATGCATCTCGACGTATATTTTTTAGTAATTTTATAGATTAAATTGACCGATAAAATCATATTTGATGACTAAATTAGTTGGCTAACTAAATTTGAATACTAAAATAATTAATAAAATAAAATTTGAGGTTTGTTCGTAATTTTGATACATTCCAAATCTCAAAAACTATAGTGACACGCCGATCGTGTCTCATACATTATGGACCAAAATAATTTTTTAGTAAAAAATTAGCCAACGGACAAGACATATTTACAACTCGTGTTATTTGTGGCAATAATTGCGGATGGTCTTCATTTCATAAAAAATAAAATAAAAAGAAAAATTGTGGCGGGGTCTTCTTCAAAGAAAATGGTCGATACCCACACCATTGGCTCCGGTAAAATTAGATTAGCTTAGATGCACATATGGAGTATTATTGAATCTAGTGTAAATGTCGATACCTTGACCCAAAAAAAATAATAAATGTCGATACCCTCAAGCATTAAAAAAAAATTCTTTCAATAATAATTTAAGCCCCAAAATTGAAATATTGGTTTTTTAGGGTAAAAAGGTATTGGAAGTAAATGAATATTTGATATTAGTAAAAAAAAAAATTTGAAGGGATTTGGTATTAGTGAATGATGTGCATAAAAACCTAAAAGTTTTCGAGCAACGTTAGTTGGTAAAATGCTCAATTTTTGTAGTATGAAGATTTTTTTTCCTTTTATTATTTACAAAGCTAGCAACAAAGAAAAGAAAAAAGAAAGGGAACGGGAGATTAAGCTCTCAAGAAAAAGAGAAATGGTGTCTGTATGACCAATTTGTGAAAACTTTTATGATTATACTTCACATTATGTTTTTAATTTTCTCTCTATTGTTTTGATTTTCGTGCAAATATTTATATTTCTTTGTAAATCTATAGTTGTCTCGTAAGTTGTCATGCAAATAGTTGTTCAAACATAACACATCCAAAAAAAACTATGATTGCATCGGCTCCGTGCAAGCTGTTAAGGACAAACAACTGAGATGTGTCCACCAAGAAGTGATGATCTATAAAGAGACGTCAAGTTTAGCCATAAAATTTGCATACTGGTTTCCTACGTGGATAGTGCAAGTGATGCACGTGTGAGAATTGTGTTCGTATCTTGTTTTATTTAATTCACACATGCTCAACTAAAATACAAAAAAATTTGTAAAAGAGTTAAATGTATGTTTGTCTTTGTCATTTGAACAACTTTTGATTTTGATTTACTCTATGTAAAAAAATATTAAAATTATTATCATGTAATTTAAAGATTATTTACTATTAAATCTCCATAACATTTGAGAATACATAACACATATGTGGCATTATGGTAAAAGGTAACTCACCTAAATGATAAATGGTGGAAGTACCATTCATTTTGTAAATTGATTTCACATAGATGTGTAAGAGAAAAATCTTTAAATTATTATGTTAAGTTAAACCGAAAATTGTTCAAATGGCCAAAAAATTGCATTTAACCTTTTGTAAAAATATGAAAATGGTTATGAAGTTGAAGCAAAATAGGTCTTCCACTTTCTATCAGAAAAAAATAGTTTTACCTGTTTAGTTTAGTAAAAGAGTAAAAGGAAAATTTGCAGCTTAGCACATCCACATCACATGGTTGTTTCTTAAGGGGTCATGTCCTATCGACACGATTAACAAGGAAACGTGATTCACACGCTTAAAGTGGGTCCCCATTACGCGCATTGTTGTCGGCACGGAACACTTATTCTTCTCACGTTTTTCTCTAAAGTTCTTGCAAAATACTGCTCCCTCTGTCCCAAATTGTATGTCGTTTTAGAAAAAAAATTTGTCCCAAATTATATGTCGCTTTACAATACCAATGAAACATTAATGTTATTTTTCCTATTATATCCTTAACTATTTATTACTCTATATTTTTTCAATTCTTTAATTTATCTTTCCCATATCATTTATTAAGGACAATTTTGTAAAACAACTCCTAATATCTCTTTCCCACACAAAATTAATTATATTTCTTAATACGTGTGAAATGCCCAAAACGTCATACAATTTGGGACGGAGGGAGTATTGACTATATCAAATTGGCCAAACTCTATATGATTGCTTCGGTCTTCTTTTTGTACCACTAGGTAAGAAATCAATAAAAAGAAGAAGACTCCTTATTAAGAAACGAGACATTGAATGTGTTAATAAGTTCATAACTACTTGTTCTACGAGAGCGTCGGGGTCCAAAACTCACGAGTGATTTTGACGTCACATTTTTAGAAGTGGAGCTATTTTAGAACATAGAGAGGCATCGGCCTCCACAAAATTCAAAAAAAAAAAAAGATTATTTTTAATAAGTATATGTATATTTTATCTAACCGTTTTTGGGAGGGCACATAAGAATAGTGTGAATAGTGTTGGGAATAAGTCAGGTCAGTCTACGGTCTGGTGTGTTTAAGCTTGACCTGACGTGTTTATTAAAAAGGTTAGGTTAGACTTTTAAAAAAGTCAATTTAAGTAAATAGGTCAAGTTTAGGTCGTCAAAAAAACATACGAAGCCTAATAGGTCAGTTTGTTTATGCATATTATTAAAAAAAATTTTATATTAAAATATAATTTATATTAAACATAAAAAATCAAGAAACAACTCAAATAATGGACTTTTTAAATAGGTTTTAAGGTCTTGTAATGAAATAGGCTTTTAACACATTATAGTGATAGACAAACCATATGGTGAAATAAGCTTTAAGGTCGATTGAACCTATTTAGAAGTAAATCAAATTAATTATTTAATGATTTTAATATGAAGTATGTCTGTAAATAGGCTTTTATGTCAGATCAAGCTTTTAAATAGGTCAGATCATGCCAAAAAACAGGCCTACGAAAGACCAAAGGTCATACTCAAACTTGTAAATTTGGTTGTAGGTCAGAGTCAGGTCTATCAAAGTCTAGCATAGTCTCGCGTATTTCCACCCCTAAGTGTGAGTATCTGGTCACTTTTTTAGCTTATGCGTGTATTTTTTAGAAAAATGATATTGTTAAGAGTCCCACATCGGATAAGAGATGATCTGATAATGTGTTTATAAGTGGGGGTAATCCTCACCCCACAAGCTAGTTTTGTGGGGTTGTGTTAGGCCCAACCACGATTTCTAAGATGGTATCAGAGTCTCTTCAAGATCCATTGAGCCACCTGCTATCAGGTTTCCGCACATCAGATAGAAGATGGTCTGACAATGTCTTTATAAGAGATATGGTCAAGACCTTTTTTTAAAGAAGAATGACTAAAACGTGTTCTTATGATTTTGAAACTACATTTTCCTTTCTCTTATGTATGTATACTCATAAAATAAAATTTGATTGGTAAACTTTTCTCTGTTTTTCTTTTCCTGGACAAAGTTCTTTATATAGTTTTCATGTTAATATTTTACGTTGTATATAATTGATTACGCTAAATTATATTTTTAGTTTTTCAATTAATTTTTAATTTCATTTTAATCTCTTAATACATTAAGTTATAAATATTACACATTTTGATTCGCTAAGATTTTTTGTCTTTTAAATTACAAACACTATACACTATGGTCTTTTAAGTTATAAACGTTAGTCACTTTGGTCATTTCTGTCATTTATAACTAAATGATTACAACATTAATCTTTATAACTTAAGAGAAAATAATTTCTAACTTTTATAATTTGCGAGACCAAAATAAAAAGAAAAAAATAAATAAAACGTCGAAGTTCTTGTATAAAAAATAAACTTATATAACTAAATAAAATAGCCCCCTCATAAAAATATTTATGGCTCCCTCATTTCCCACTTCCATCTAAAATCTTAATGCAATGAATATATGAGCTATCTTTATTATATAGCCCATATTTCTTCTATTTTTAGTCTATGTGTGACTAAGCATTCACATTTTAATTCAACAATTCCAGGAATCCTTGCAGACTACTATGGTGCAAGTCACTCACATCACTTGTTTGATCCACATTAGGATTTCGCTTTCATTCCTCTGTCAAGACGAATCATGGCTCTTATACCACTTGTTGAAGAGTTTGGATGAGCATCGGGACAACAGAGAAGAGAGTAGGCAAATCGAGAGAGAGAGAGAGGAGAGAGAGCAGAGGAGAGGAGAGAGAGAGAGGAGAGGGAGAGAGAGAGAAGAGAGAGAGAGAGAGAGGAGAGAGAGAGAGAGAGAGAGACAGAGAGAGAGAGGAGAGAGAGAGTACGTGAGAGAGTAGATTGTTATAATTAAGAATGGAAGGAGTATTGTTTTGTCAAAATCATAGAGAAATAAATATACATAATGAAATAATTAATAGTTAAGAATACTGAAAAAAAAAGTTTCAATAAAATTAACAAATTGTTCCATTTTGTAACCAAAAAGAAAAAACAAATTGTTCCATCATGTTTCTTGCACTCGTTAGAGATGTGTTAATAGCAGTGACAAACTCAAGTTTTATGGAATTAAGTTTCTTTTTTTATGCAACCAAAAAAAAGAATTAAGTTTCTTTTAGGTACATTTAATTGTTTTTTAATGCATGCATACTTTATAGATATCTTAATTATCCATGTTATTGTTTCATCTGCTGAGAGAAATTTTTCTAAGTTTTACATTGTTAAAGTATTATTTGTGATCTACTTTGCTACAATGCAAATTAAATAGTTTTGTTTTCTTCTTTCGTTTTTTTCTTAAACATTTGATCTTTAGGGGAATTAAGTTCCACTGATTTGGAGTTTAATCAAGAGTTAAGTATAACATGACAAAAAATTGTTCAAGCTAGAATTTAAACTTGGATTTTCTCGAACAAATCATCATTAATTGAAGTTTATTAACCACTTTAATTCAACTACTTGATCGAATAACTTTGCTTTGATTTTAATTTAAAAATAATTTTTTAAAGATTATTGATTATGAAAAGATTACTAATAATTTTTGTAAAAAAAAATATATAGTATTCAAATTATTATTGGAGCATTATTTTTCAGTTTGCTCAAAACACTTGGAATCTATTCAATAAATTGGTGCTGAAGTGTTCTCCCTTTGCATCATGTTCTTAAAGTATTTGTTTCTCCTTATCCTTGTTGTACTCAACCGCATGTACATGTCGTCACTTGAATTCAACCTAACTTTGGCTTAGTGGCTCTTAACGTAGATGTTGGTTTTTGAACTTCTAAATTGTTATATTTGGATTTTTCAAATTCTATTTTGAAAAAGAATATCTATCTAAGTTGTTACTAGGTTGAGTCACGATCAGGTCGCTCTCTTTGAGACGTTTCGTGACACTGTCCAAAATTGTGCAAGGCAGACAATCAACCCGCCGCCTCCAGGATAAAACAAGCTCAGCTACAATTGTGCGGTTAATTACTGCACTGTAGAAAACCGTTTGAGATTTACACCTCCAATATGGTACTAAGACCACTCTTTAATACTTAAACTATTTTAATATGATATTGTGACCACTCTATTATGGTGCTAAGACCACTCAAATATGGTGTTATCACCATTCTAACCTTTAAGTTCTCCAAAATATCAATATGGTACTACGACTATTCAAATATGGTGATACCACCCTTCTGACTTTTTAACTCCTTCAAAGGTAGAAAAATATCGAAATAATATTTATATACTGTTAAGATCATTCTTAATTCCGACGGGACATTAGTATTCCAAGAAGGGACTATGATCTAAAAAAATATTCTTTATTCTGAAGGGACATATATTATTGAAGGAACTATGTTCTTAATACCTTTCTTAATTCCGAAGGGATATTATACCGAATAGGGACTAAGGTCTTAAGAACACTCTTAATTCCGATGGGACAGAAAAAAGAGACGAGGAGAAGAATAGCTCGTTAACACAAGCTGGATGGAGAAGAGAGAAAGAGTTCTCGACAATTCAATAGAACTCTTTGGTGTGATTTTTGAACTGAGTGAAGTCCTCTATTGTCATACCCCAATTTTTTACCTAAGATTCTATTTTATATGTCTTTTGGCCCGAAACCTTTTGTTTTTTCAAGGAAAATTTCGACAGAGAGGTATTTTAAAATACCTCATTTTTTGTTCGTTTTAGGTCCACTTTTTATTTTTATTTTTAGTCTTTACTTTTATTTTCATTTTTATTATTATTGTTATTGTTATTCTATTTTTTATTATTATTATTATGATTATTTGAAATTCTGGCCAGGCAATACTTAAGAGATAAATGCAGGTTCTGAACCAACAGGTCCTGAACAGAACTTAGCACAATATAAAAGCAGATAATAGCAGAAAATAAACGTGCAGGAAAGCTAAAAACACACAAGGTTTGTTAACCCAGTTCGGAGTAAACACCTCCTACTCTGGGGGATACCAATCCAGGAAGGAAATTCACTATAGGATTTAACCCAAAGACTCAAGACACTGACTCCCAGTTCCCAGCCTTAGCAATTAAACTCCTCCTAGTCAGACTTCTACCCAACTCTGAGTATTAGAATCCTCTAACTTCCTATTCAAGCAACTAAACCCAGCTACTTGAACAACCCTTAACAATCCCCTGTTTTTGAACACAATTTCAATGACAACACTTCATTCGTACCTAAAGGCTTAGAATGAATTACAACTCAGTAAAAACTCTAAACCAACTCAAACAATGAGTGGTGTACAAAGAAAACTCTAAGTTAAAAACACAGACTCAATTTTCTGAAATATAACTCTAAATTCGTGAGTCTTGAAAGCAGCATCACTCCTCCTTATATAGTCTTCAGTCTTGCAACATAAATAACAAACTAATCTTCTGAATTGATTTGTTACTGAAATAAGATTGGTCCAATGATGTAACAAATAAAACTGTATTGAATCTTTGAAAGATCATAACAGGAAAATACGAATTTCATATCTTTGAACCAAATCTTCAATAAAATCTTCTCCAAATAATTCAGCATTCTAGAAGCAATTATACAAAGATAATTCCTTGCTAAATCTCCCAAGATACGCGCAAAAACAATTCTGAAAACCCAGCTTCTGATGAAGTCAACAAAAGTCAACGTGGGCATCAGAACCTGAAAACAGCTTCTTAAGTGCTACAGTGCATTCAGCTTCTGATGGCATTTTCAGTTTCTGAATGGCTTTAAAACACAAAACTTGCAACTGAAGAAGTGTTCTGAATAAGGAGATGCTTCTAAACAATACTTTGGTTTTGCCAAAAAATGCAGCCAACACCAAAAGACTTAACAATCTCCCCCTTTGGCAAGTTTTTGGCTAAAACCATCCAAGTCCTTCAATCTTCATTATAATCAGCTCAGCAATGAAGAACTCCACAATAATACATCATAGCAATTAGTTTAGGCAGCGGATTCAGCTATGTTAAACAACAGCTTCAGCTTCTGACTCCTGAAGCACACATAAACCAAGTACTGATCAACTCCTGATCATCACAATCATGGTATCAGAGCTACTGATCAACTCCTGATCATCACAACACTCCCCCTGCAACTCAGCTTCTCATACAAACTCCCCCTTACTACTGAACTACAGACCAGCATGGTATCAGAGCACACTTCAGGAGCTGAACAAATTTGTTCTTCAGGACCACAAACACTCAGGACTTTAAAAACCATATTCTCCCCCTGAGACACATACTCCCCCTCAATAACATCTTGACAGCTCTTGTTGCATTGGTTCTGAATACTGAGCTTCACACAACTTCTGAATAACACTGAAAGCTGAACATCTGAAATGCAGCAATACATCTTCTAATTTTTGGTATCAGAGTCAACACATTGCATAAGATTTTCTCCTCCTTTTTAGCCACAAAATTCTGACAAAACTCAGATTTCAAGTAGGGAATAAAATCAAAACAGGTAACACAGATCCTTGAGAACATATCAGATTCAGACTCAGGTTTAGGATCACACGTAGCATAGGCACAACTGGCAGGTACTCTATCTTCCTCACATCCAGTTTGCAGTAATTGCTATAACTCTTCATGCAAACACACACCTAACTTGCTCCTTAAGTTTTCAAACTGCTTAGCATCCAAGGCCTTTGTGAAAATGTCAGCAACTTGTTCTTCAGTAGCTACATGTTCCAGCTGAATAATCTTGTCCTCCACAAGGTTTCTGATAAAATGATGCCTGATATCTATGTGTTTAGTTCTGCTGTGCTGTATAGGGTTCTTAGAGATATTAATAGCACTCAGATTGTCACAAAATAATGTCATAGTTCCTTGTTTCATGTTGTACTCCTCCAGCATCTGCTTCATCCACACCAGTTGTGAGCAACTACTCCCAGCAGCAATATACTCAGCTTCAGCAGTTGACAATGAAACACAGTTTTGTTTCTTGCTGAACCAAGAAATTAAGTTATTTCCTAAAAAAGAAACAACCTCCTGAGGTGCTCTTCCTGTCATCAGCACTTCCAGCCCAGTCAGCATCACAATATCCCATCAGTTTAGAACTTGAACTGTGTGAATACATGATTCCATAGTCACTTGTGCTATTCACATACTTCAGGATCCTTTTAACTTGTATCAGATGACTCATCTTAGGATCAGCTTGGTATCTTGCACATACTCCAACAACATAAGTGATATCAGGTCTGCTTGCAGTTAAATACAATAAGCTCCCTATCATGCTTCTGTACTGACTTTGATCAACTGATACTCCTTGTTCATCTTTGATTAGCTTCAGATGAGTAGCAGCTGGTGTCTTCTTATAAGCAGCTGATTCCATTCCAAACTTCTTCACTATGTTCTTGGCATATTTACTCTGAGAGATGAAGATTGTATCTTCCATTTGCTTGACTTGTAATCCAAGAAAATAAGTCAGTTCACCAACTAAGCTCATTTCAAATTCAGACTGCATTTGCTGAACAAACAATTTGACCATCTTCTGAGACATTCCACCAAATACTATGTCATCAACATAAATCTGAGCAATCATCAGACTCCCATTTTCATCTTTCACAAACAATGTCTTATCAGAACCTCCTTTTCTGTAACCTTGAGCCACAAGAAACTGAGTCAGCCTGTCATACCATGCTCTTGGTGCTTGCTTCAATCCATATAAAGCCTTCTTTAACTTGTACACATGTTCTGGAAACTTAGGATCCACAAAACCCTTAGGCTGTTCAACATATACTTCTTCTTGCAAATATCCATTCAAAAATGCACTCTTCACATCCATCTGGAACAATTTGAACTTGAGAATGCAAGATACACCCAACAGTAGTCTTATGGACTCTAGTCTGGCCACAGGTGCAAAGGTCTCATCAAAATCAAGTCCCTCAATTTGAGTATAACCCTGAGCAACCAACCTTGCCGTGTTTCTGACCACAGTACCATTTTCATCTGTTTTATTCTTGAATATCCACTTAGTCCCAATCACATTCAAGCCCTTCAGGTCTTGGAACCAGATCCCACACTTCACTCCTTTTGAATTGATTCAACTCATCTTGCATTGCTTCAATCCAAATTTCATCAGTCAGGGCTTCCTTCACATTTTTGGGTTCAAACTTAGACACAAAACATGAATCAGTAGCAGCTGGTTCTGATCTCCTGGTTCTGACACCTTGATCTAAGCTTCCAATGATTAAGTCTCTAGGATGATCCTTCTGAACTCTAATTGATGGCCCTTTACCATTAGGAACTTGATCTGGTTGATCTTCTGCTTCTTCAGACTCTGAATGTTTTTCTGCTTCTGAGGTTTGTTCTTCAGATACTTCAGACTCTGGTACACCTTCAGGTTCATTCTTTTCATTTTCAGCAGACAGATCATCAATCACAACATTTATGGACTCCATCACAACCTTGGTTCTGGAATTAAACACCTCTATAAGCTCTGCTGTTCACTGAATAACCCAGGAATATGCCCTCATCAGACTTAGGATCCAATTTTCTTCTATTTTCTCTATCAGCCAAAATATAGCATTTGCTCCCAAACACATGGAAATATTTGACTGTAGGCTTCCTTCCCTTCCATAGCTCATATAAAGTAGATGTAGTTCCCTTTTTCAAAGTGACTCTGTTGTGAATGTAACATGCTGTGTTCATTGCTTCAGCCCAGAACATGTATGGAAGTTTCTTAGCATGCAACATTACTCTTGCACATTCTGCTAAAGTCCTATTCTTCCTCTCAACTACTCCATTTTGCTGAGGTGTGATAGGTGCAGAGAACTCATGCTTTATACCTTCAGAAGCACAGAATTCTGAGAAACTCTTGTTCTCAAATTCTTTGCCATGATCACTTCTGATTCTGACTATGCCACAGTCTTTTTCTCTTTGTAATTGAATGCACAGGTCTTTAAATAATTCAAAAGTGTCAGACTTTTCTCTAACAAAACTGATCCATGTGAATCTTGAGTAGTCATCTACCATTACAAAAGCATACCTCTTGCCTCCAATACTCTCAACTTGCATAGGCCCCATTAAATCCATATGTAAAAGTTCTAGTACTTTAGTAGTTACCTGATGAAGTAATATGGGATGAGACTTTCTTGTTTGTTTTCCTAATTTGACAATCACCACAAACACTGTCCTCATTGATCTTCAGATTAGGTACACCTCTGATAGCTTCAGTACTTAGGATTTTCTTCATGCCTTTCATATGCAGATGTCCCAGTTTCTGGTGCCAGAGTTTGACTTCCTCTTCTGAGCTCATAAGACAAGAAGTCAGACTTCTTTCTTCTTCAGAAATCCATAAGTAACAGTTGTCTTTGGATCTGCAGCCTCTCATCTGAGTTTTACCATCCTAATCAGTAACAATACACTCCTGCTTGTTGAAATTCACTTTTAAATCCTGATCACATAGCTGGCTAATACTGATCAGATTAGAGGTTAATCCTTCCACTAGTAGCACATCATTAAGTCTGGGTAAACCTTCTCTGATCAAATCTCCAATACCCAGAATCTGACCTTTTACACCATCTCCAAATGTCACATAACTTCTGGAGTATGATCTGATATTGCTCAGCAGCTTCTTCACACCAGTCATGTGCCTTGAACACCCACTATCAAAATACCAGTCTTCTTTTGAAGTGGCTCTCAGTGAAGTATGAGCAATCAAGCCTACATTCTGAACTTTGGGCTTCCACACCTTCTGAACATTGTGTCTGATAGTAGCTGGTTCCACTTTTCTATACTGAAAATGTTCAGGATAGCCATAAAGTTTGAAGCAAAATGGTTTGATATGCCCGATCTTTCCACAATGATGACAGATCCATGGATGATTTCTCCTCCTTCTGTTTCTGAAATATTTCTGGGGTTGCTTCTGAGGTAGCATCTGACCATGCTTCTGACCTTGCATTTGAACATGCTTCTGACCTTGCATCTGAACATGCTTCTGACCTTGCATCTGAGGTCTCTTCTGAGCTTTCACAAACATAGGATTATCAGTTTTAGTGGCAGGAACAAATTCTTTAACAAGAACCTTCTGGTTGGGGTTCTGAGTCTGATCAACAAAACCTAAACCAGTTTTTCCTTGCTTCTGGACATCTAGAATCTCCTCCAACTTATCAGTAGCTGAGTTCATCATCCTAACTTGCTTCTTCATCTGATCAAGTTGGGATTTTAGCTGGCTTACTTCTTCTTTTAATTCTGAATTCTGCACAAGAAGTTCTCCTTTTTCAGCCTCCAGTTGAAAAATAGTCTCCTTCTGATCCAGCACTTGTTTGCAAACCTCAGCACTTCTGGTATATAGCTTCTTGTAGTTGTTAGCTAGTTCATCATATGAGTTTTTAGCAGCTTCAGACACAGATGAAGCTTCAGACTCTGAGTCAGACTCTAAAAAAGTCTCAGACTCTAAAACAGCTTCCTTCTTCAAGATAGCTCCTGACCTCACTACCAGACCAGTATCACACATATCAGATTCACTAACATCATCATCTTCAGAACCATCATCAGACCATGCAACAACTAGGCTCTTCTTCTTCTGCTTCTTAAGAAAAGTAGGACATTCAGTTTTGATATGTCCAAAACCCTCACACTCATAGCACTGCACACCTTTAGCTTGATTACTTTTCTCCTCAGACTTGGTCTTTTTCTCATCAGTTTGTTGCTTCTTGTTATTGAATCTGAAGTTCTGACCTTTGGCTTTGGCTTTTCTGTTAACATTCTTCAGAATCTTGTTGAATTGTTTTCCCAGCAACACTAGAGCTTCTGATAAGTCATCCTCATCAGACTCTTGTTGATCATCAGCTTCAGAATTCACACTAAAAGCTACACCTTTTCCTTTCTTCTCAGTCTGTTTACAAAAGGCAGTTTCAAAATTGAGCAATGACCCAATCAGCTCCTCAAGCTTCATAGTGGTAATATCATGGGCCTCTTCAATTGCTGTCACCTTCATATCAAACCTTCTGGGCAGGGACCTGAGGATTTTTCTCACTAGCTTCTCATCAGACATCTTCTCCCCAAGAGAATCAAAGGAATTGGCCATATCCAGCACATTCATGTAAAAATCCTGAATGGATTCATCTTCCTTCATCTTCAGGTTCTCAAATTTGGTGGTCAGCAGCTGCAATCTGGACATCTTCACTTTAGTAGTTCCTTCATGAGTTGTCTTTAAAATTTCCCAGGCCTCCTTTGCAACAGTACATTGTTTGATAAGTCTGAACATGTTCTGGTCCACACCATTAAAGATTGCATTCAAAGCTTTTGAATTTCCCAATGACAAATCATCTTCAGCTTTGGTCCACTCCTCTTCAGGCTTCAGAACCTCAGTCTTGTTCCCATCCTTGTCTGTATACACAGGATGATCCCAGCCTTTAATCACAGCTTTCCAAGTCCTGCTGTCAATAGACTTTAGAAAAGCACACATCCTAGATTTCCAATACTCATAGTTTGTGCCATCTAGTAGGGGTGGTCTATTGACATAGCCTCCTTCTCTATCCATGCTTGCCAGAAATTAATCCTCTGGATCTCACCCAAATTACAGGCAGGGTGCCTGCTCTGATGCCAATTGAAATTCTGGCCAGGCAATACTTAAGAGATAAATGCAGGTTCTGAACCAACAGGTTCTGAACAGAACTTAGCACAATATAAAAGCAGATAATAGGCAGAAAATAAACGTGCAGGAAAGCTAAAAACACACAAGGTTTGTTAACCCAGTTCGGAGTAAACACCTCCTACTCTGGGGGATACCAATCCAAGAAGGAAATCCACTATAGGATTTAACCCAAAGACTCAAGACACTGACTCCCAGTTCCCAGCCTTAGCAATTAAACTCCTCCTAGTCAGACTTCTACCCAACTCTGAGTATTAGAATCCTCTAACTTCTTATTCAAGCAACTAAACCCAGCTACTTGAACAACCCTTAACAATCCCCTGTTTTTGAACACAATTTCAATGACAACACTTCATTCGTACCTAAAGGCTTAGAATGAATTACAACTCAGTAAAAACTCTAAACCAACTCAAACAATGAGTGGTGTACAAAGAAAACTCTAAGTTAAAAACACAGACTCAATTTTCTGAAATATAACTTTAAATTCGTGAGTCTTGAAAGCAGCATCACTCCTCCTTATATAGTCTTCAGTCTTGCAACATAAATAACAAACTAATCTTCTGAATTGATTTGTTACTGAAATAAGATTGGTCCAATGATGTAACAAATAAAACTGTATTGAATCTTTGAAAGATCATAACAGGAAAATACGAATTTCATATCTTTGAACCAAATCTTCAATAAAATCTTCTCCAAATAATTCAGCATTCTAGAAGCAATTATACAAAGATAATTCCTTGCTAAATCTCCCAAGATACGCGCAAAAACAATTTTGAAAACCCAGCTTCTGATGAAGTCAACAAAAGTCAACGTGGGCATCAGAACCTGAAAACAGCTTCTGAAGTGCTACAGTGCATTCAGCTTCTGATGGCATTTTCAGCTTCTGAATGGCTTCAAAACACAAAACTTGCAATTGAAGAAATGTTCTAAATAAGGAGATGCTTCTAAACAATACTTTGGTTTTGCCAAAAAATGCAGCCAACACCAAAAGACTTAACATTATTTATTTTTATTTTATTATTTTTAATTTTATTAAAAAGTCAAAAATCAAAAAAGCAATCAGCATGGCAGAGGTAGCGCCCCCATCCCGCTCTTTCCAACTTGCTTACACTCTTTCTTTCCTTCCCAAATATGGTTAAAGTTATGTCCAATTTCACACTTCATAAAAAATTGCAGCTGCTTTTTTCCTCTTACATCTTTGATTAACCAAAACTTTTATCAAAACACATAATAAACCAAAACTCAATTAAGCCAATGGTCACAAAGGTTTGCCAATGATGCCTATAAAACAGAATCGAAAATCAGCAAAGAAAAAAAAATTCATCAGAAAATAGCAAGAAAAAACAACAACATAATCTTAGCATTTTTTTTTCCACCACCACAAAAACAACACAAAACAGAACCGATGTTAGTTGAGTAACAAAAGTAAGTATTTTTATATATCGTCTCCACAGGGACTAGTGCGATATCTCAAGCCGTTCAACAATCGTTATCATTTTGAGTTCGGGTTTATAAGATGTTTGCATTAAAAACTATTGGAATTTAAAGCGATAATAAATCGACGAGTAATAGGACGTAAAAGCGTTGGGATCAGATTCGTCAATCTAGCCTCGAATATATTCTAATGATCATGCATATGAGTTCTAGCTTTTTAGCGAAATTATCACGTATCACTCAACAAAGTCATTCGTGTCCAAATGACGTCGTGAGATTGATCGTATCGTCTAATCGACGATTTCCCAATCTATTAAACGATCCGAAAGCTTTACGTTCCGACACTTTGTGTGATTATCAAAACCTAATTACATGTCTAGAATTTCTTATTTTGATAGAAGATTATTCTAAACCTAGATTCAAAAGTATTTGTCAATAACAATTAAATCAAGCATAAGAATGAAAAGCAAGAATAACTTCAATATCACACAAGTTACTAGAATCATATATTTGCATAATCAAAAGATTACATCTAAGCTAGATAAAGTACCTCCAATCCCAACAAGGGAAGGTTAGTTGATCACTGTCATGACAACCATACAAAAGTGGAAAGAAAGATGAAGATCCAAAGCTAAGTCTTGATTTCCCAAAGTCTTAGTTAATCCACACTCTCTCACTTTTGCTCCATGAAGATCACCTCTTTTAGCCCTACTTTCTGTCTAAAACTATAACCTAAAATATTACTAAACTGTAATAAAAATTCTAAAACATTCAGCTTTTGAACCTATTTATAAGTGTTTTGTTATTAAGGACTTTGCTCTGCGAAGTCATACTTCGCTTTGCGAAGTCCTTTCTTCACAACTGGGTTTCTGCCACCTCAGCCTTGAACAGTTCAAACCGCCCTACTTCACTTTGCGAAGTAATACTTTGCTCTGCGAAGGTGCTCAAAACCTCAGCTTCTGAACTTCAGAGTCTGGAGCTTCAGAACCTACTTCACTCTGCGATTCTACTTTGCTCTGCGAAATTGTTCAGACTCTGATCTTCAGAGTCTGATCTTTAAGTCCAAGGAAAAAGCATGTACCTACAAAAATGGTTGGGATTAGGTCTAAAAAGCATGAAATGATATTTATCCTTTATTTTGGAGCTTTTACCTAGATAACTTGCAAGATGATACTTTGAAATTGAAGCGTTGATCAGAAAACGTCAATGCAGTGACATACGAGTTTAATCCATGTTGTATTCCGTTATGTCAACATGTCACATGTATCAGGTTATGTTAGTATATATATACTTAACAGGCAATACTTAAACTACTCAGATAGTAGTGTAGCAGATTTTCAGTTATGTGACGTGTTTTGGTAATAGTGGTACGCAATCAGGAATGTTTAAGTATGAAGGTTTTTACCAGAACAGAATTGTTGATATCATCATATCTTAGCAGAAGAGTTCGAAAATTATCGTACTTAATGTTCATCAGTAAAGGAAGAAGGAATTTTATGCAGATTAAAAAGTCACTCGTATTCTACAGTAAAGGGCTACGTAAGTTCAGGTTATGATTAAAGGATTAAAGAATGAGTGTGCTATTTTTGGTAGCAATCAAGTAGAGCTTTCTTTTAAAAATAAGGATCTTGGACCTGATGTTCAGAAATGAGTAATGAGTTCACTATATCGATAAGTGTAATCATGATCTATGTTAGGTAATAATGTATGTTAAGATTAAACGTGAGTAACATTGGCGGGGCAAACCTGGCAAGCCAGTTGAAAGGCAAATCCCGGATGTTACAAGTTGAGTTAAGAATAAGAAGAGATTCCTAATTGAAGTGGTAGTGTCTCAAATATGATAAGATCAAGAATGATGTCCCGTCAGTCGGACAAGGATGAGATGATGTATTGTGTACCCATCAGTAGTGTACACATGCTCGCTTATGTATGTAAAATTATATGCTATGAAATGTACCCTATGGTGTTATGTGAGATGATTCATACCACTTATCATTTGGGCTAAACTCCTATGAGTTTGGATTATCGGTGTAGAAATATTCACGCTACGGCAAGAACTCGAGATAAGTAGTGACATAGGTCTATGAGTGATGTCATCGTATGAGACGAAAGATAAAGATAATAATTCATGGGAATATCTGAGGATAATGAGAACGATCTAATGTCATCAAAGTAAGTTTGCACGGACTATGAAGGGATCTATAAGAATCAGTACTAGTGTCAGGGCTGGATAACTCCAGATTGGAATTGCAAGAAGTGTATGAACCAGAAACATAGTCAAGCGAGTCGGATATAATGGTTCAGATAACCTCACATCCTACTACGTAAGAGTTATGCAATTCACCGCGAGCATTTCAGTTAAAGGAAAAGTTGTCGAGTATATAATCAATGGATTCCGATAGGCAAGACGAACTGGAATTTTGGCTAGTAGAGGAAGTAGTATGAGAGATTCATTTTTATATGATAGAGGATTCTAAATTTCGAGGACGAAATTTCTTTAAGGGGGGTAGATTGTAATATCCCGCTTAAATGTAACAGTTATCAGTGTTAGAAACTTGCTAAGCAAGCATGACAATTTTGTAATATGAAGCAATGGCATTTTCGTAAATAAAGGGAAGGAGGAGTTTATTTAAAAAGAAGGGGGAAGATATTTTCTCTTCATTCTCTTCTCTCCTCTCTCTCTCTCCAATTCTGATTTCTTCTCCTCTCCTCCCTCAAACTCACGCCCTCCTCCACCTCTCATCAACCCATCAAGCTTTCATCCAATTCCTTGAGAGTTTTGAGCAAAACAAGCTTAGTTTTGGAAGCTAGGACAAGAGAAGTTGAAGAAGAATTAAAGAAAGGAGTAGGAGCAAGTTAAGTTTGAAGTTCAGGATCTAACAAGCATCAAACAAGGCAAAGGTGAGCTCCCTAGGGTTTTATAACCCATTTGAGAGTTGTTTACTCTTAGAGTAATTTTTATTAAGTGCCCTAGATTATGTAAATTGCTAATTCCTTGTTCCAGCCATGTTTAAATGATTTATAAGCTTAAGAAAATCCTTTTTATGCCATTTGGGAAGCTTGGGTGTGTTGGGATGGGTTGGAATGATGAAAATATCAATTTTGAGATTTTTGGACCTGTAATGGTCGCTACAGCGAGCTGGAGCTCGCTACAGCGACCAGGCAGAATTTAAATCTGCCTACTGTCGCTTCAAGCGCAGGCTGGTCGCTTCAAGCGCAGGCTGGTCGCTACAAGCGCGCAGGCCCAGCCAGCACTTGACAGCTTTGCTGTTTTGAGTGTTCTGGGGCGTGTAGGCATGGTTTTCCGCATCCGTTTTCTCCGTAAACATTTTAGAAACATTTACCACCATTCTAACACATTCAAGAGGCTCCCAAAAAGGATGAAAATGTATGGAACAAGGATTGTGCTTTGACTTAGAATAGTTTGAATTAAGAGGGCAAAGTCTAGACGAATATGCAAATGTTCTAGCAACTAAGTAGTGGCTTATGATAACGATAAGCCTATGATCCTATACTTATAGGTTATGTTATTGGGAAATTAGTTTCCTTAAGAAACGCATAGAGTATGCAAAAGCCTATAGCAAGTATTAGATGTACTTTTAAGTACAAAGGTTAAGGATTAATGAGAATAAGAGTGATCCAATGATCAAAGTTAAGAGCCTATTTATAGGTTAAGTTTTAAGAATGAATAGTCAAAGTATGCATTAGATATGCACAAGAAATATGAAACGTAATAGATACGTCTATGAACTTAAGTAAGAACTTAATGATAAAGAATATGATAACGTGTTCATCAGACTCCGGATTATGCCGGATGGGATTTCTCCGAAAGGGCTATCCACACGTAAGTTATAAGATTATGTTAAACGTGTCCAGTAGGCTCCGGGATACGCCAGATGGGACTTTTCCGAGAGGATTGTCCACACGTATGTTAAAAGATTAAGCATGTTCAGCAGACTCCGGGATACGCCGGATGGGACTTCTCCGAGAGGGTTGTCTACATGCAAAGTTAAGTTGTGTTCAGCAGACTCCGGGATTCGCCGGATGGGACTTCATCGAGAGAGTTGTCCACACAACGATAAGAGGAGTCCGGTGTTAGCCTGATATGATAGGAATTTCATCGGTATGATGGGAGATGTACTTCGGGGTTACTCCACCCGGATGCACTCCGTAAAATGAACCAAGATAATGTATTGTTTGTTCAACGCTAACTTCTAACTTTATGATATGAAAAGATGATACGAATATGGAAATGAATATGTATACTTTATATGTAATACGAGACATGATGATTAGTTCCTAGTGTACGAGATGTGATCATAGGATGTCCCCAAGATCACTACGTATAAGTCTAAGATTTAGAATGGAACATGTTATGCATGAGACAAGACAATGAAGCGATCCTAGGTTTTCCCCTTGATCGCGATAAATGTAAAGAATGACAGCGGTCGTAGGTATCCCCAAGATCGCTAAGAGTAGGCACGGCGACCCTAGGTTTCCCCCGTGGTTGCCAACAGTAGGTTGGGCTGGAGCTCACTGAGACGTAATGTCTCACCCCAATCCTTCTGGTGCAGGTTTTCAGGTGATTAAGAGATGTTCATGATGCTTTTCTCCAAGAAGACGCTGGATGAAGTGCAGTTGCTCGATGAAGACAAGCTCAGGAGGTTTTCAGATTATGTATATATGTATATGAAAGTGTAAACTATGACATTTGGATAACTGTATTAACGAGCTAACTTGTACTCATTCAGATGTATGTATTATTATTATTGAAAATTTTAATGTACCCAGTATCAGATTAATACACATGCTAAATATTCTAGATAATTTAGTATGGGTGTTACACACAAAGATGGAAATCTTATATGGACTATCAAGTAGCTTCTGCTTAGAGATTAGATGGTTGATTTGCAACACACTTCGCTTGAGAACAATGTTACAACTGACTTTCTAGCTAAAAAGTGTGCTTTGAGTGACAATGACTTTTTTGTCTTCCATAAAACCATTAACATGTCATTATTCTCTTATCAGATGTCATGAACGTTGAGTTAGTTCAGTTATAATATAACTAGACTCTAACCCGTGCGATGCACGGGTTTTGTAGATTTCATATATAACTATCAAATTGGCTATATTATTACTTTTATAGTTACGTTTAGTATTATGTTATCAAACTACCTCAAAAAGCAACAAAAACAAAAGATGGACTGCAATAAAAATGACAAATCAAAAGAAAAAAATATATACAAAAGTCTGGACCAAGAAATTAGTCCTAACCGCAAAAGCGGTTAAATCTATAAAAATGAAAAGAAAAAGTAACTGCTATGTGGTAATCGAAAGAAAAAAATGAAAAGGAAATGCTATGTCGTAACCGAAAGGAAAAAAATAATAAAAAGGAACCATTATGTGGTAATTGAAAGAAAAAATAATAATGAAAAGGAACTACTATCAAAAAAGGAATTGCAATGGCGTTAGTGGTTTTTTTTTTAAAATGACATTTTCATGTGCAACCCGATTTGATTCCTTGCACATTTTTTTCATAAAAATTAATTAGGTCTGTCAAAAAGGATGGGATTATGGTTATTAGGTTCAATTGCATGATGATGAGAGAGATGAAAGTGAGTGAGAAATGATTTAGGGATTGTGAGATTGAAAGAAAGAGGACCAGAGATTTGTGTTCAATACATAACATTGAAGCAATTGCATGTCACAAAAAATATCAGTACCTTGGTGGTAAGTGTTGTGAATTGGAAGCATGTGGTACATGGTTCGATCCCCAGCAGAAGTTTTTTTCATAACTAAAAATTAGAGCTAATAATTAGGGTTAGTACAACACTACTTAACATTTAGTATTATAAAGATAAATATTAGGTTCTCTCATTCATTTTGTTTTCTTTCTCTTTTTTGATTTTCCTTTTGTTACAAAAAAAAAACAATTAAAATCAAGTGGTACTGCAAGATTGAAGCCAAGAACTATAAAAGGCTTAATTGCTATTTTCGTCCCTTAACTATTTAATTGGTATCGCTTTTGGTCCCTTAATTAAAATTTGATCTGTTTTGGTATTTTAACTTAGTCTCTGTTACTACTTTTGGTCCTTTATGTTAGTTTTAATCCAATTCTGTTAACTGTGTCCATAGGTGGCAATTAAGGGCTGATTTGGCAAGATATGAGTCAGCAGTATATAATTCTTTTCTTGTTCCCTTTTTCCCCAAAAATTAGGGTTTGTTCATCTCTTCCTTCCCTTTCTTCCTCAAATTCGAATTGTTATTTGTCACTTCCTTTTTTCGAATTGTTCTTCATCTTCCTTTTTTGATTCCTTCTTTATGTCTAGTGCAGGATCTTGTTTTAATTCGCAGAAGCAACAACGAAAGTACAAGGGCCATGTCTGGATATGTAAGTTCTGGGTTTAGGAAACTTATTCGAAAATGTCAATGTGGTGAGTTTGTAATTCTCAAAACTGTTACTGACATCACAAACCCTAACTATGGGAAGAAGTTTTGGGGATGTAGGAATTGGAGGAACCAAATTGATAGTGGTTGCAACTATTTTGAATTCCTTGATGGTGATGATTATGATGATAATGTTGATGAACGGGATACAAAGATTGTAACGCTAAAGAAGAAGAATGACAAGTTGAAGCATGAAGTTTATTTCCTGAAAAAAGAGTTGTGTAATAGTAGTAGGACTTGCAAGATTGCTATAATGTTTGGGTTTGTATGTTTTGGGTTTAACGTTGTGTTAATGACAATGATGATGTCAATGTATCTAAAGTAGTTTAAGTTTGTGTTTAGAGTAGGATGTTGAGGGTTTAGTATGTTGGGTCTGGTTTAACATTGTAATGAATGTTGTTGATGAAATGTGAAGAGGTTTGATGTAACTTGATGAAATGTTGTTAATGAATGTTATTCAATTCAATGGTTAATTTCTGAAACATAATTCAGTAGTGAATTTTGCTTGCTCAATGACTAGCTTAATATAATCATGAATGATAAATTTGAGACCATATGTAATCAATAATCAAATTATAATGGCACAAATGTTATAAGTCCCATAGATTAATCAAAATATTGAGACAAATTGAAGATGTTCTCAAATACATAAACATGAATGATACTGGTGAGACCAAATCAAAAAGGCATGACACCATATGTTCTCAATTACATTTACTGTCATAAAAAAATGAGACCAAACTCAAAAAGGCATGACACCATAGGTTCTCATTACATCCGCTTTAACAGAAATGGTATCAAACCATTATCATTACATCAGTTCAAAATATCAAAATAAATGTCTAATTAATAACTTCATAGATTCTTCATTTGGATGGTGGTTGTGTTGCACTTTGTTCACCCCTTGTGACTAGAAGCTTCTGTCTTGTGGTTTTGCTTGCTTGTGCATTACTTATTTTTGATCTGGATCCAGCTTGTCTCTTGGAAGTAGCTTGTGTCTTGGAACCTTGTGCCTTGGCAGCAGATGAAGTCTTGGCAGCAACTGAATTCTTGGCAGCAGCTGATGTCTTGGCTGCAACTTGAGTCTTGGCAGCAGGTTGAGAATTTGCAGGTGCTGAGGTCTGTGAATTGGTGTAAGCTTGAGTGGCAGTTGGTGGATTGACAGTGGTGGTGGTGGCAGCTTGAGTGGCAACTGATGGATTGCTAGTGGTGGTGGCGGCAGCAGCCTGAGATTGTGCCTCAGGTTGATTTTCAGAAGGTGGTGGTGGTGGTGGTGAAGGCAGCTTACATGTTGGCGTATTGTGACCAACTTCCTTACATCTACTACACTTTATTCCATGCCTTGCCCTCTTCATTTGTGACTCATCTCTCAGCAATTCAAAAGGATCATTGTTTCTCTTTTTCTTAGGCCTACCTGGTTGTCTTTTAATAGGTGGGGGTTGCAGGTCAGTGTATGTAGTTCTTGCCCACAAAGATTCACCATTGACAAGATATATCATAGGTTTGTAGCATGCTTCATAAGTTTCTCTCCTATAGTAAGCAGGAACAAATTGATACATATCAAGTTCCATTTCCCTAATACAGCAAATAGCATGGACACAGGGTAACCCAGTCAAAAGCCATTTCCTACAAGAGCACTCTTTTCTTCCAAGACACACAAACATTTGATCCCTAGTTTGAGAAATGTGCCAAACCTAAAAAAAGTCTTCACCAGAACGCCTGTTTCACACACAGTTTACAAGTATACAATGTAGTTACTTTTAATAGAATCAAAACTCATGACCAAAATGATACTAATAAACATATTTAAGGGACCATTTTAAAACTATTTAAATTTCTTAAGGGATCATTTTAAAAATATTGTAATATCTTAAGGGACTATTTTAAAACTATTAAAAATATTTAAAAGACCAGTTGTAAACATAATCATACCTTGTAAGCCACTTATTTGTAAATGAAGCTTCTTTTTCCAGCTCTTTCTTTATGTTAGGCAGCACACTGTCAGGATATATCTAAATTTTATTTATGTTATTCTCCCATCTTTCCATGATATAGACTCTAATCTCCTCAAGCACAGTGACAACGGGTTTTGATCTAGGACCCACAATGACAGAGTTGAAAGATTCAGACATGTTGTTGACCAATGTATCACACTTTGGTCCAACCTTGAAATATGATATGCTCCATCTCCCTGGTGGTATTTTAATAAGATACTTGAATTCCTCTGCACTGATTGCTTTGATTTCCTTTATAGCATCCATCCATGCATTTGGATATGTAGCTTTTGCTGCTTTCCACATCAATTTCTTTAGTTTCTTCCCAGGGTATTGCTTTCTAAAGTTATTATACAAATGTCTGACACAAAACCTATGGTCAACATCTTTGAGCAGCTCATCCAATGCTGGCAACAATCCCTACATAATACACATAGGTTCTCAATTGATAATGTATAAAGTTATTTAGTAGGGGAAGTATGTAAAGTTGAAAAGGGACTAAAGTAATACCTTTTGTTGGTCACTAATGAAAGTATATCCTCCACACACTGCTGGACCTCCCATATCATTCACTAGCAGCTCTAGAAACTAAGCCTATGTTTCTTTTGTCTCTCTTTCAACAACAACATAGGCAATAGGGAGCATTTGATCATTTGGATCTGTTCCAATAACTGTTAACAGTTGACCACCATAATAACCTTTCAGGAAGCATCCATCTAAGCCAATGATAGGTTTGCACTTTAGAAAACTTTCTTTACATGCCTTAAAGCATATGTAGACCATTTGAAAGTGAGGATTCAGATTAGCAGTAGGATCTTCTAAATCAGCTACAGTAGGTACATATGGTGTACTAGTTATCTTAACTGTTGACCCTGGATTTGATCTCAGCAGCTCATGACAGTAGTCATACATCCTAGTATACTGCTCCCTGAATGAACCATCAACTGCATCAAAAGTCATTGATCTTGCTCTGACGACCTTTGTCTTTGTCACTTTGACATTCCACTTTTCATTAGTCTTGTTGATAATGGTAGAAATTTTCAAACTAGGATTCTCTCTAATATTAGGCTGAAGTTTATAACCTAGCCACTTAGAATTCAATATTTTCACCTTGAAACTCCTACTACATGTATGCTTGGGACCAATTTTCCTTAATTGCCAAGTTTCCTCATTTGGTATTTTGGCACAGAACACATTCCAATCACAGCCTTCTTTACAAACAATCCTCATCCTCACTTTGTCATTCTTCATAAACTTAATCTCCCTACCAGAATGAATTGCATATGTCCTCATTGCATGTTGAAATTCTTTCTTAGTACCAATATATGTACCAACCTCCCACTTATATTCTGTCATCTTGTTTGGTAGTTCGAATGTTGGAAACTTCCTCTCACCAGAACCATCATCATCACTGTCACTTCCACGATCAAGCTCATCAAAGTTATACCCCTCATTATCACTTAATCCTTTGTCTTGTCCCTTATTTGACTGACCATCTACATCCATAAAATTCAGCTCATCATTTTCATGCACTTCAGGTTCAGGCACACTGCTCTCATTTGGATCATCTTCATGCACAATGTTATCTGCTACAGATGGCTCAACAGTAACATATGCATCAACAACATGTTTCCTAGGTCTACCCCTCTTCCTCTTGGGTGGTGCAGTAACAGGTGACTCTTCATCAACATTATTAAAGCATAAAACAAACCTTATTAAAAACAGAAACCAGAAGTATAAACATAAGAGACAAGACACATAAACTTAAATTATAGTTATATTAACAGAAAGCAGAAAGTATAAACATAAAGGGATTATGTGTGTCACCTTCTGTAACAGGTGCCTCTGCATCGGGGGGTGCCTCTGCATCATTTGTGTCACCAATCTTAACTCCTTCATCACCATTAACCCCCTCATCAAAGTTGTCATTAAGCATGAATTGATCATCTGATTCACCAAAATTAATATCTAAAGCACTGTCATCACTATCCTCATTCAACTTATAACAGTTCCCCTCTTCTACAACAGTCTTCTTACCTTTGTCATTTTGTTTACCAACACCAGGAACTTCCTTACCAATGTCACCTAGCCCAGCATTTTTTTCACCAACAGTTACCTCAGATTCTTTTTCACTCACATGTGGCCCAATTTCTTCTTCACCAACAGTTTGCCCAACTTTTTCTGTTTCCACCTCCAACACAGTGGTCCCAGTTGTTTCTTTCTGAACTCCAACTTCAGTGGGCCCCATTTACATATCCAGCTTCAGTGGGCCCCACCCCATTTACATCTCCAGCCACATCATTTGGTACTTCAAAAGCAGTGGGACCTACATTTTCAGTGGGACCATCCTCAAAAGCCATATCATTTAAACCTTCGCCATTATAGTCCAACTCCTCAATAATTTCTGGTTGTGAAACTTGGTGAACAACATAATATGAGCTTTTCCATCAGTTTGTGCAATAAATTTAACCCTATTAGCTTGCACATCATTATCCAAAGCCACCATTTCATTAGCCATGTATGGGTCATAATACCAAATAGACTCCACATCCTTATAACCTAAAACCTCTAGATTACCCATGACTTCAAAGTATGACCAGAAATCTGGATCACACACCCAATTGATCTCAGTACCCTCATATTCATCATGCTGAATTTTTTTAAAGTAACCCATGTGGTGTACCACCACCTCAACATTATCATCCATCAATACTTACCCACAAATCCTAATAAACAAATATACACAACTATCAATACAAATGGACCACAACTATTTAATATTCAGAAATAGTTCCTAAAACACCAACCCCACATACAGTTCACGGTTAAAAAATTGTATTTAATCAAACCCTAAACCAGAAACCAGAAACAAAAACCCTAACCCAAAAATAGTAACCCTAAAACCCAAAATTCTTTTTAATCCATGCAGAAAAATGATAACAGAAGTAAGGGAAAAGGATTAAACCTGATTTCGATTGCTTAATGGCTTCGTTCCGCACTGAAGCGTTCTTTCTCTTCCTTCTTTCTCCAATTCGTGTTTTCAGTAAACCCAGCAAAATGTTCTTCTTGTTTCAGAAAACCCTTCTACTTCTCTCTCTAAATTTATGGCTTTATCTCTCTATATGTGTATTATGCCATCTCATCAAGTGTTTTTTTGCCAAATCAGCCCTTGTTGCCAGATCTAATTAACCCTAACGTTTCTTGGATTAAAACTAACAGAAAGGACCAAAAGCAATAACAGAGACTAAGTTAAAATACTAAAACGGATCAAATTTTAATTAAGGGACCAAAACGATACCAATTAAATAGTTAAGGGACGAAAATAGCAATTAAGCCACTATAAAACTATTAAATAAGTAGGTCAATTATACTATAGTCTACTAAAGGATACTACTACTATGATCACTATTACAAGCAACTAAAAGTGTTTCATTTTTCGTTACTATTTTAAACAAAAATTAATTGTTTTTGAACTATGTATATATCCTTTTGTCACTGTTTTAAACAAAAAATAAATTGTTTTTGAACCTTTTTATATATCCTTTGTTTGATTCTAAAACATCTAATCCAAGTAGTTGGGTAAATTTTTCACTGAATATTTAAAAAAAACGACAATTTAATCAATTCGACATGTTTTTATACGAAATCTAATAACTTAATTACATTTACCTGAAATTTGTAATAATTGTGAATTTCTTATTCTTATAATAGTGATGGAAGGAAATATCAAATATGGATTTATCGAATAGCGGGGTAACAGTTACTTTGGTTTTTGAATGTCCAATTAGTAATCGCAATAGTCCCTTAATGTATCAAAATTTTAAAATATTTTTTGATTGTGCACTATGTAAGTCAAAACACTCATTGATGTTAAAATAATCTTTCAATACACAAGATAATTGTTTTCATATAGAAACTGACAATAAGTAAGTACTGGTAAATACTGATATGACAATAAGTAAGTATATTGAAGGACTGATAAAACAATATTAATGAAACATTTTAATATCAGGACTATTTTGACTAAAGAATTGCACAATTAAGGACTATTTTAAAATTTCGATACATTGAAGGACTATTGTACCTACTTGTTACACATCCAAGAATCAAAATTACTATTACCCCTTGAATAAATTTGAATCATATGATCTTGATCGAGTGGTTGCGATCTAGTAGACAATCAAAACCTTATCCATGGATTATATCAATATCCCATTATTTTTATAGAATATTCAAGAGTCTTCATTAGGAAAAAGGGTTACGACAGTGTTTCCATTTTTAGATAATAAAGCATTCAAATAAAACACTTGTTTTCCTCGTGTGCTCATGTGCTTTCCACTTGCCATTTGCCAAACCAAACAGTACTTTAAAGCCAACCCTGCAAGCAAGCCCACCTTTGTCAATTGTTATACACTAAAAACACGTGCTTCAACCAAAAAACAATATACTAATATCACACAACAATATTTTATTAATATATGTAAGAAAAATTTTATAAAAAAAAAATAAAAAATTATGTAGATAAAGACCACATGGTCTCACAGTTCAGACCAAAGCAAAGCAAAGCAGATTCAAGGAACAAGCTTTGAAGAAAAAAACAACTTCCTAGTTCCTAGTTTCTTCATTCTCTCTCTTCAAAGATATAATCTTTTGTGAAAAATCTTGTACAGTTAAGATTTTTTCTTGGTGGGGTTTTGTTAAAAATGTCAAATTTAACTAATACTGTGTCAGATGGCCGGAGAGTCACCGGTATGGCACCGGAGAAGTTCAAATTTTCACAGACTTGTAGTCTTTTGAGTCAGTTCTTGAAGGAAAAGAGAATTTCTGGTGATTCTACACCTGGTTTCTTTGGGAAAATGGAGCCTAAAGGTATAATCTTTTTCTTGTTTCATGGTTTAATGTTTTATTTCTTATTTGGCATATGAAATTTTAATTTTAATTTTTTTTGCCTTGTCAATTAATTGTTTGGTTTGTGATTTTTTTCCTTATTTAATTTTATTATTATTATTTTTTTACAAAATGGATGATTTGGTTTAGTATTGGAAAATTATTGGCCTATTAGTAGTTGCTTAGTTAGATGAAAATGTTACATAAAGTATATGAAATTTCCTGTGAAATTTTGCTGATTGTGTTTTTTGGTTGTGGATTTTTTAGCTAGTACAAAGGATTTGTTAGCCAACATGCAAAACTCAGATGGGGGTTTGAGACTAAATGCATCTGCTATGGAATCTCTTCCTCAGCTTGTGGAAAATCCTTGCATTAAGAAGTCTAATACAAGGTATGTGTGACAATTTTAAATTATGCAATTGTTCTGAATTCTTTTTTTAATCAAGATTTGTTCTTAATTTTAAGCCATAATAGACAATCAAAAATTGATTTTACTTTCTGCCCAAAGAAACCCAGGCTCCTACTACCAAAATGTTTTTCCATGTAAATTAGGTAATAGATTGGTGGATGATGATACAATTCAGTTTTGAAAAGGTTGTGCAAGGAAAAACAAACACTTGTAACCAGATGTCTAGATCTATTTAACAAAGTTGTCGGGCACAATTGGTTAATGCGCTTTAGCTTAGGTCGAAATATTTGTGTAGTACTCTGAATTAAATCTTGATTGAAACAATCATCGGTTGTAAAACAGGGAATCAGCGAGGACCCGATTACTCATGTAGTAGAAGATCTAAACCAATAAGAAGTCTAGATCTGTTTGGTTGATGTGCTTTAGCAAATTGTTTTGGTAGTACTTGAGTTCAATCTTGGTTGGAACAATACTTTACTTAATTTCTGATCAAACTGCGAATTAGTGAGTACCCAATTTCCTCTTGAACTAGAAGATCAAAACAATAAAGAAGTCTAGATTTGTTTGGTTATGCGCCTTAGCTAAGGCCTAATTGTTCGGGTAGTCCTTGAGTTCAATATTGGTTGAAATAATAATTGGTCAGACTTTACTTAATTTATACTCGAACTCTTAATTAGTCAGGACTGAATTTCACCGTGGACCACAAGTTCAAAATGAAAGAGGATTCTAGATTTGTTTGATTGATGAAGACCAGATCATTAATACTTCAACCTCCCCAACCAAAATTGGTCGCTAACCTGTATGTACGAAAAGGGTGTTGTTGTGTTAAGATTGGATCACCAGATCTCAACCTCACAATAAAATTAATTTACAACCTAAATAAAATGATACTCTAAACTCATTGAACATCAATGGTAGGATGAAAACCTGGCAGAGAAATATTTATTGAAAAAAATATATATATTGTTAGAGTTTGGTTGAAACAGTGTTCTTATTAATGTTTATTTTTCATGTAGATCAACAGATCCTAAAACTCCACAATTGACGATATTTTACTCTGGGAAAATGTTAGTATTTGACGCTTTTTCGCCTGGGAATGCAACCGAGATCATGGAGTTGGCCACCAAATTAGCCTCCGAAAATCCAAGCACTGAAGAAAATCCCCCAAGTGCACCAGTCACTAGTGAAAAATTAAAGGCCGAAATTCCTCAAACAAACACTGCCTTAGAAACAACTGAAAAAGGAAACCAAGCCAAATGTTCAGGTAAATTAATTAATATATCTTCATTTGTCGTATTAACAAAAAAAAATACATCAAATTTGAAACATTACAAGCATGCAAGTAAAAGTTCATACCCTAATTTAATGTTACATTTACTTTCAACAGATATGAGATATCCAAGAAGAGCTTCACTTCTTAAATTCCTTGAGAAAAGAAAAGAAAGGTATGAGACCAGTTAAAAATTTCTATTTCTATCTGTTTATTTTATTTCATTTGTACGTTGTCTATTTTTGTTGGTCTATGCTAATTAATTGAATCTTGAATTGTTGCAGGGTCATTGCTAGAGGACCTTATCAAATTAACGGTCACAAAAATGAGGGTAGTAGTTCAGGAAGTGAACCTAAAGATCATTCTTCTGATCAATTCGACCTTAACTTATAGTGATTTAGTTCATCTTGAACTTTAGGTTATACATGTTTTGGTCAGTCAAATTACAAATCCTAACTATGCCCTTAGAAGATTGTTGTGGCCTTCAATCTTCATATAGATTTATAAGATAAATATTTGTATGTATTATTTTATCAATCAATTAGGTCCAATGCTTTCGGATCAAACCAAAGATTAATCAATTTTATCACTGAGATTGGTTAATGATTAGATTCAGAAAATTGCAAGTTTTTTTTGTTCTTTATTGATTCAATTTTAGTGAATGCCATTTTTTGAATACATGTGCTTTGGTGATGATTTTCATTTTTAGAGGAAATACTTGTCTTCAAATTTAGTACTTTGGATTTGTATCTTTTAAGAATCCTAATTTGATGTTTTTATTTTAAGAAAGTTTCTTCATAACCATTATACGTAATCCCAAAAGTAAACGTGAAGATTCTTAACCAAAATCAATAAAAACAAAATTGTCACTGTCTAATACATATTTATATTTAATATATTACAAATTGTAGTTTGACTGCCTTTGAAATGTCTGCAAGTGTCTAGATTGAAGTTTGAATGTTGATTTCATATGAATATCATTCTAAAAACTTGTTTCCTTTAAAAGTTTTTTTTGACACCTTTTCATTTTAAGTAATATTAACTTTTCATCCACCAATAAGGATATCGTGAACAAACACGGTTGACAAAGACATTGTAATATATAGAGGTCTAATTCAAACGTAAAAATGTTAAATCTCATAAGTGAGAGTTTTAACGTTTATTAAAGTCCTACTTGACTCAAATAAAGAATTGATGAATATCTAATTCACACGAACAAAATTACAAAAATAACAGAATTGATCTCATTTGTGTTTGTGCACACGTTTTAACCGATCACGACGTTTTCTAACCGTAGAGATTATCCAAAAGATTAAAAAAAAGAAGAAAAAAAGAATGCAATCGCCAAAGAAAGAAAAGACACACGTGGTTATGAAAGATTTAGCCATTTAGGGACCGGCGGCGTTCAATGTAAAGTAACATGCAGCAACTTGCAGTTGCTTCTTCATTTTGGACATACCACATGAGTGGTTCTAAATGATTTTCCAAAATGAAAGATAAATTTCTATCTTATTTCTTTATTTTTTAATCATCCGGTTTTTAAGAGAACTGACATTGAGTTTAGTCATGAAGTAAGTAAAATGTAACGAATTATTATGCGGTAATCGTCGAATTTTAGTTTTTTTTAACAATTCGTCATTTGTTGAAGTTCATATTAGAATTATTATAATATCTTTATATATTATTAGAATATAATTGTCATTAAATAGTAATGATTGTATAGTAAATAGTCAGAGAAACTGACACTGTATAATGATGTATATCTATCATTGAAAATTGATAGAAAGACAAGACCTATCATTCTTTTATGGTATCAGTAAGCTTAGGTACTGTTCCTAAAACCTAATTTCTTCTCTCCCTTCTCTTTTCCTCCCTGTGCCGCCCTTCTCCCCCTCTCTAAGATCGGCCGCCCTTCTTCTTATTCCTCTCCTCAAACAAACCGGCTGCCCCCTTTCCTCTCATCATGACCACCGAGCAATCACCTCCCAAACAAAATAGCAATCCTCCCATTCAAGAGGAGTCACATCCCAAACATAATATCAATCATCTCATTCATCCCGCATTCACCATCTCTAATATCACCAATTTTATCAAAATTACCCTAAGTATTGAAAAAGGCCAATATAACACTTGGTCTGAACTTTTCAAAATCCATGCTCGTGTTCATCAGGTCATTGATCATATCATCCCAACTGAAACCTCATCCTCTTCTAATTTCAAAGACACTGATCCTAATCTATGGGCTCGTCTTGATGTTGTTGTCCTTCAATGGATTTATGGCACAATTTCTGATGATCTTCTTCACACCATCATTGAACTGCGATTCAACCGCGGAAAATGCGTGGAACAGACTATTCAACATTTTTATGACAATAAAAATTCTCGGGCTCTCTACCTAGAGCAAGAATTTTCTAATGTTCATATGGAACAATTTCCTGATGCTTCCACCTATTGTCAACATCTCAAATCACTATCTGATCAACTCTCTAATGTTGGTGCTCCCGTGTCTAACGAAAGGCTTGTTCTTCAACTCATCTATGGCCTAACCGATGCGTATGCCATGGTGGGTTCACAAATTTGTCATGGAGACTCTCTTCCCTCATTTTACAAAGCTCGTTCTATGATAATCCTTGAAGAAACAGCCAAAGCAACGAAAGCAGAAAATTCCATCAGCAACTCTGCTTTCGTATCATCTCTTGATGCTAACACGACCTCAACCACTCCCCCTCAGCAGCGCAACAACAGCAACAACAGTGGTCCTGGTCGTGGTGGTCGTGGGAGGGGTCGAAACAATGGTCGTGGTGGAGGTCGTTCCCAGCCTCAGTGGACCACTCCTACTTATCCCAGACAGCAGCAGTGGGCATATCCTTGGCAGCCTTGGGCCACTCCACCATGTCCATATCCGACAACTGGTGCTCCCCAGCAACAATCAGGCATACTCGGTCCTAAACACCTCATATGAACAGTCAGCAAGGCTTCTCTTCTTATGCTCTGACTGATATCCAAGCTGTTATGCATACTTTCTCGATCTCTCCTCCTGATGATCAATGGTATATGGACAACGGAGCAACTTCACATATGTCGGGCACTGGAGGTAATCTCACATCTTATTTTAATATGAGTAATATGTTGGAAGTGGTCATCATATTCCTGTAATTGGTTGTGGCAATGCATCTTTACCCAATTCCCTAACCTTAAACAATGTTTTGCATGCACCAAAACTTATCAAAAACCTTGTTTCTGTCAGAAAATTTACAATTGATAATGATGTTTCTGTTGAATTTGATTATCTCGGTTTTTCTGTGAAGGATTTCCAGACAGGAACACTTTTAATGTGATGTAATAGTTCTGGCGACCTTTACCCTATTCCCACAAGACCAAACACAACAGTACTACCATCATCCACCTTTGCTACTTCATCTAATGAGTTATGACATAGTCGTTTAGGACATCCAGGAGCTCCTATTTTAAATTCTCTGCATCGAAACAAACTTTTGCTATGTAATAAGTTTCGAAATGATTTCCTCTATCACTCTTGTCCTCTTGGGAAACAAATAAAATTGCCTTTTTTCTAATTCATTGTCATTTTCTTATATGTCTTCATAGTGATCTTTGGACTTCTCCGGTATTAAGCTCCGGAGAGCATCATTACTATGTGTTATTTCTTGATGATTTTACTAATTTTTTGTGGACTTTTCCCATCTCAAACAAATCACAAGTACATTCCATTTTTCTCTAAATCCGTGCTCACATTACAACACAATTTGAACGTGAAATAAAATGTTTTCAATGTGATAATGGCAAGGAATATGATAATGCTCTCTTTCATAAGTTTTGTGAACAACATAGAATGTCTTTTCGTTTTTCTTGTCCTCATACCTCCCCTCAAAATGGGAAAGTCGAAAGAAAAATTCGTATAATCAATAATATAATCAGAACCCTCCTTACTCATGCGCCTATTCCACCAATTTTCTGGTACCATGCTCTTCAAATGGCCACTTACCTACACAACATACTTCCAAATAAGAAACTCAGTCTTCAATCACCCACCAAAATTCTCTATCAAAAAGACTCGTCTTATTCACACCTCCGAGTATTTGGTTGTCTTTGTTATCCATTAATTCCGTCCACCATTAGGAATAAACTTCAACCTCGGTCTACACCATGTGTCTTTCTAGGATATCCGCCCAACCATAGAGGTTATAAGTGTTACGAATTGTCAAGCCGTAAAATCATTATTTCTCGGCATGTCATTTTTGAGGAAAATATGTTTCCCTTTTCTACCATGAATGCTCCTACAACGACTAACTACAACTTCTTAGATGATGGCATAATCCCCTTACATCCCTCACACTTGTCCACCACATATCCAGCCGCCCCATCTCCTAACCTAACTGTTACCCAACCACTATCACCGGCGGCCCAAAATACTCCTACTCTTCCAACCACGAACCAAACCACATTTCCCCTCTCACCACCCTCCTCGGCCCAACAACCTGCACCCACAGCTCAAACACCTTCTCCCTCCCAGACAACGACCTCATCTACACAAATAACACCTACCACCTACTCTCCACCAATTCCTACACCTATTTCCCCCTGCACCTCATTCCCCTCAAATGACAACCCGATCCCAACACGGAATTGTCAAACCCCGTCAACTTTTCAACCTACACACATCAACTTACCAAAATATCTCTCTTTTACCTACAAATTCCATTGATGCATTAAAAGATCCAAAATGGAAAATGGCCATGAAAGACGAATATTCCGTTCTTATTGAAAATAAGACGTGGGAATTAGTTCCTCGTCCCTCTAATGCTAATGCTATTCGAAGTTTGTGGATTTTCAGGCACAAGACGAAATCTTATGGTTCTTTTGAGCAATACAAAGCTCTTCTTGTAGGTAATGGTGCTAATCAACAATCAGGTGTCGATTGTGGTGAAACCTTCAGCCCTGTCGTCAAACCGGCCACTATTCGCATGATGCTTAGCATTGCCATATCCAAATCATGGTGTCTCCATCAACAAGATGTCAAAAATGCCTTTTTGCATGGAAATCTTGACGAAATCGTGTATATGCACCAGCCTCCTGGTTTCTGTGATCCACAATATCCTGAGCATGTTTGTCTCCTCAAGAAGTCTCTATATGGTTTAAAACAGGCACCTCGTGCCTGGTACCAAAGATTCACTGACTATGTTGCCACATTGGGTTTCTCTCACAACATCTCTGATCACTCTTTGTTCGTGTTTCATCACGGTGATGATACTGCGTATACCCTTCTACATGTGGATGACATAATTTTCACTGCTTCATCTGATGCTCTTCATGACTCTATTATGTCTAAACTTAGTTCTGAATTCGCCATGAAGGATTTGGGTCCTCTAAGTTATTTTCTAGGAATATCTGTCACTAAACATACATGTGGTCTTTTCTTGTCTCAAAGAAAATATGTAGAGGAAATTATAGAACGAGCAGGCATGTCCTCCTGCAAACCATCACCCATTCCAGTCGACACCAAGGCAAAACTCAGCGGCTCTTCTGGAAATCTGTATCATGACCCAACTGAGTATCGAAGTCTTGCAGGAGCATTGCAATATTTAACTTTCACAAGACCAAATATCTCTTATGCAGTACAACAGGTATGCATATTCATGCATGACCCTAAAACGCAACATATGTCAGCACTGAAGCATATCATTCGGTATATTCATGGCACTATTGATTTCGGCCTTCACTTACATCCTTCCTCTGTCAGCAAATTGGTTTCTTACACTGATGCAGATTGGGCTGGTTGCCCAGACACCAGGCAATCCACCTCTGGTAACTGTGTCTATCTTGGTGACAATTTAATCTCATGGTCTGCCAAACGCCAACACACCCTCTCTTGGTTTAGTGCTGAAGCCGAGTACCGCGGAGTCGCCAATGTAGTATTTGAATCTTGTTGGATTAGAAACTTGCTATTGGAACTACATTTCCCAGTCACAGCAGTTCAACATCTATCTGAATCTTGCTATTTGAATCTTGTTGTCTATCTATCTGGCAATCCAGTTCAACATCAATGCACCAAACACATCGAGATGGCTATAAATTTTGTGCGTGAGAAAGTCACCCGCGGCCAAGTATGAGTCTTACATGTTCCTTCACGTTACCAAATCGCTGGCATCTTCACCAAAGGACTTTCGTTGCAACTCTTTGGCGATTTTCGTAATAGTCTCAACATCTGTCAGCCTCCCGTTTCAACTACGGGGGTGTATTAGAATCAAGGTAATCAAAACCGGACCGGACATAGAACCGGTATAGACATGAGTTTAAGGTTCAAAGGTCGGACCGGGGTTGAACCAGGGTTGGACTGGAATAGTCATTAAATATATTTTTAAAATTTTAAATGGTATATAATAACAAAAAAATGATTCTTTTTAGTCTTAGCTTCAATTATCCCATGTAAAAGTATATATAAAAATAAAATACCTCTTCTTAGATAATATTCATACTTTACTCTAATAAAAATTAAGCTCATTCAACAATTTGTCATACTTTGTTGGAACAAAATGTATGAACAAGTCCCATTTGAGTTTTGATGATAACAAAGTGTTAAAAAGAAAATTGGATACGCTAATACTTGTTCTAGTGTGCAGGACCATATACTGAAAGTTATGTATCTAACAGTGGTTCTGAAAGATCAAGTTAAGAGCAGAAGAAAAACTATTGAAGCTTGTGTTGCAAGTCTGAAGACAATCAGCGTCTGAAGACCAGCGTCTGAAGGTCAGCGTCTGAAGGTCAGCTTCTGAAGATGTGCGTCTGATGAACAGTGCGTCTGAAGACCAACTTCTGAAGAAGTGCGTCTGATGAAAAGTGTCTGAAGATCAGCTTCTGAAGAATTGCGTCTGAAGAACAGACTGGGAGTCTAAGTCTGAAGGAAACGCAGAAGTCAACAACTTTCACTATCAACAGTAAAGTACTGTACAGTCAGAACCGCTCTCTACAACCCTTGTCTCCTTGGACGAAACACTCAACCCTGTTTTAAGGAAACATTTCAAAATGTATTGCTCTGTTTTCGCACACCATAACAGGAAGGAATTAATGCTGGCTGAAGCTTCAATTCCAACGACTCTTTTGATGACCTGTCATCTTCTCAAACGGCTCTTTCTTCCTCTATAAAGGATTGAAGATTTGAAGAAGAAAATATACGTGACTAAAAGACTCTGTTTTCTGAAAGCGCATAAACTCTATTTTCTGCCAAATTTCGAAAGTCATCAATAACTTAGAAATTCTTACAAATCTTCTTATCTTAGAATTTCTTAAGCATAGAGTCTGAATCTGTGTTGTATTTTGTGAACACCACTGATAGTATATCAAGTGTTCAACTCAAACATATTCTTTTGTAAATCTGTTTGATTCAAAGTCTCTTACTTAGTGTTTGAGAAATCAGAAGTCTCTTACTTTGTGTTTGAGCATAGAAAGTCTCTTACTTTGTGTTTGAGCATAGGAAGTCTCTTACTTAGTGTTTGAGCATTTGGAAGTCTCTTACTTTGTGTTTGAGCATAGGAAGTCTCTTGCTTTGTGCTTGAGCAATTGTAATCTTTGTGATTATAGTGAAAATCTCTTGTATGTGACAAGGGGACTGTACTACTTCTGGGTTGTGGAAGGAACCAGAGTAATTGCTTGTGTCCTTCTCTCTCTCTCTCTCTCTCTCTCTCTCTCATTTACTTTATATTAGGGCTGAGCACAAGATCCGAACCCAACCGAACCCGATAAAACCGGATCTGCATTTTGTGTTACGGACGGGTTTGAATGGGTTATGCGGGTCACATCCACAACTGAAACGATTTCATATGGGTTTTAACGGTCGGGCCTGGTTTTGAAAAAAAAATCATATGGTCTAACCGAACCCGACCGCCAGTCTATAAATCTAGTATAAAACACTTTCTTTCATCACTCAGCGCCTCTGAAGTATCATTTTTTTATCTTCTCAGAATTCCACTCGCCCTGTTTATCTATATCTCTTCCCTCTAAGCATATATCCCTCCATTTGTGGGCTAAGACTTGTCCTCAGCGTCTCCACTCACATCAATCTCTCCCTTTTTCATTGCATCTTTGCCTCGCATCCTATTTCCATCGTATGCGAGCACTTCACCTCAACATGCAGCAACCTTTTCTTCAGATCTGGCCAGCTAGCTACTTGTTTCGGGACTACCCATTATCCAAGTTGTGCTAGATCTTTCCAAGATCAAACCTTTAGTCATGATTGTAGTAATATGCAACACATCCATGATAGAGGGAGATCTGATTGATCGATGTTTAAAACTTGTGTTTTGGTTCTGATGTTTAAATGGAATTGTTTGAGTTTGCTATGATATAATGCTCCCACACAGGTTGTTGTTTGTTTGTATTATGCTAAGATTGTCATCATGCCTGGTTGGCTTTGCTTTGGAATTTTTTTTATATTCTTTTTTCACTTCTTGTTCTTTAATTTTTTTTGTTTGATTACTACAGACTGTTCAAAACCGACCGTAAATCCGCTCAACCGCATAAACCGCCACCCGACTAATCCGCTGCCACAATCGGTCGGGAATGGTTGTGATATTCTCCTCTTCGGTTTTGTTCAGGTTTGGGATTTTTGCCCCGAAACCGTCTGAACCCGTCCGATGCTCAGCCCTACTTTATATCCGCTGCAAAACAACTCTGAAAATAGCTTCAGAATCTGATCAATATCAGACTCTCAACTAACATAAGTTTTTGAGAAAGAAAAAGGCCAACACAATTCAACCCCCCTTTCTTGTGTTTTTCTCACCTTCAGTTGGTATCAGAGCTCCGGTTCTGATATTCAATCACTTAACAGTGAGTCAGTAAAGATCCTGAGAAAAACATGTTGAAATTCTGGCTGGAACTTAACAATCACGAAAACCAGGGAACAACAGTTATTAAAACAGAGCACAACCAAACACAATCAGAAGAAGTAATAAAACAGTGCAGAAAGATAAAAGGCACAGATATTTGTTAACCCAGTTCGGTGCAAATGCCACCTACGTCTGGAGGATACCAATCCAGGAAGGAAATCCACTATAGGAATTAATCCTTAAGACTCAAGACACAGACCCCCTGTTCCCAGCCTAAGCAATCAATCTCCTCCTAGTTCTGATTTCTACCCAAACCCTTGAGTATTAGAACACTACTAACTTCCTTATCAAGTAACTAACCCAGTTACAAAACCAACTATGAACTTAACCCAGTTCTGAACATAACTTCAATACATCAATGAATAACACTCGTACCTAAAGGCTTAGAGTGAATTACAACTCAAACACACCTAAACCAACTCAGTTGAGTGGTGTACAAATAAAACTCTAAGTTTAAAACACAAAGACTCAATTCTCTGATTTCTGCAATATCACTCGTAAGTCTTCAACATAGCAGCACATCTCTTTTTATAAGCTTCAGCAATTCTCATAAATTTGAATTCAATCTTCTGTAATGATATGTTTCTGAAATATGAATGGCTCAAATAATTCTGCAATGAATCTTCTAAAAGATTGCTTCAGAAAATATCATTAAGCATAAACACGAGGCCAATCTTCATAAGATCTTCATTAATTTAATTCAGCCTTCTAGAACTCAAATGCATGAATTAAACCTTGACAAATCTTCCAAAGATTCGCACAAAAAGAACACAAGAAAACCCAGCTTCTGAAGAAGTCAACGCGGGTCAACGGATGAATAGTGCGTCTGAAGGCCATTCAGCGTCTGAAGCACTGTTCCTGCGTCTGAAGGCTCATTCAGCTTCTGAAGGTCCAAAGTGCGTCTGAACCACTTCAAATGCAAATTCTTGCTTCTGAAGACTTTTCTAACACATGGAGATGCTTTGCTTGAACACATTGCTTTTACCAAAACATGCAGCCAACTTCAAAATACTTAACAATCTCCCTCTTTGGCAAATTTTTGGCTAAAATCAATGTTTCACAAAACCAAGTTCTTCAATTCAACATAAAACAAACTCAGTAATGAAGAACTCCACAAAATTAATCATAACATAGAGATAAGCAGCGGATTCAGCTATGATTAACCATGAAAAACACAAAACAGCTTCAGTCCTTCACAACATATCAGCTTATGATATTCTCAACTTCTGAACTACACATAAAGCAACTACTGATCAACTCCTGATTAGGGTAGAGCAACGGTCGGGTTCGGGCGGGTTCGGGGCTAAACCTGTCATGATGGATGAAACCGATCACCTTATTCCAAGGCCCAATTCCGCCCATATACACTTTCGGTTTGGGCGGGTCTCGGTTTGGGCGGGTCTCGGTTTAGGCGGATCGGTTGATTCGGTTGATGCTCTTGGTGGTGCTAGTATTATGGTGGTACAGAGGGAGTCACGATGCATCAATGAAGTAACAAATCTAGATGACATGAAATTGTTAAAGTGATAAGTGAGAAGTAAAGATGTGTGTCTTGTATGTTGTAATGAGAGACATGAAAAAGATGATTGTAAGAAGAAGGAAAAAATGACAAAAAAAATTGATGATGGAAGGTTGGGATAAAGAAGGCATGTTCTCATGGAAGAAAGGGTGGAGGGTGCTCTTCGAAAACAAAAAACAAAGCCTTCACTACCAGATTCTATTCTAGAGAGATGAAAATGTACATTTTATTTATTGATTTACTCACTTTACTACACATTTGTGAGTTGGAAAAATGTATTGCCTTGGTACCTGCTTTTGTGAGTTCCAAGGTTAGATGGGACAATACCAAGTGTAGCAGATATGTCACAAAAGTATAGGAAATGTAGCAACTTCATCATGAGTCTGGTGAACTAGCAATAGGGTAATAGCTTGATGCGGTCGGACACGGGTTCAACTGAATTTAATTTTCTCATCCGACCCCGACCGCTGGGAACCATTTAAGACCGAAAAAGCTGCAACTAAGTACCCGTGGCCCGACCCAACTCACCCGAGTGCACACAAATTTCTTCGGTTATTTCGGTTTTCGGTCGGGTGGTTAAATCTTGCTCACCCCTACTCCTGATAGCTCTCAGCTTCTGATCATCACAAGAACACACCCCTGAAGCTTCACAAACACACAACCACATGTCAGCAACATGCACAACTTCAAAACTACTCTCCCCCTGCAACTCAGCACACATACAAACTCCCCCTTAATTCTGAACTTCTGAAACACCAGTAAACACTTCAGGAACACTAAAAACAGCTCTTGTTATCAAGTAAACACTCAGGATGTTATCACTCATGAACTCCCCCTGAGACACACACTCCCCCTCAAGCATATCTGCACAGCTCTTGTTATAAACCTTAAATCTGATTAAAACTGTCATCTAATAAATACAATCTGAAATCAAACACTAAGCACAACTAGTCAGCTTCTGAAAACTCTGAATTCTGAACAAACACTTCTGAATACATTCTGAATCACAACACAGATTTTTCTCCCCCTTTTTAGCCACAAAATTATGACAAAACTCAGACTTCACATAGGGAATAAAAACTGCACAAAAATCTTCAAAATCAGTCCCAGCATCAGACTCAGACTCAGGATCAAACTCAGCATTAGCAAATCTGGCAGGTACTCTATCTTCCTCACATCCAATTTGTTGTAATTGCTATAAGTCCTCATGCAGACAAACACCCAACTTGCTTCTCAGATTCTCAAACTGTTTAGCATCCAAAGCCTTTGTGAAAATATCAGCAATCTGGTTCTCAGTATCCACATGTTCAAGCTGTACAATCTTTTCCTCCACAAGATTTCTGATAAAATGATGTCTGATATCTATGTGTTTGGTTCTGCTGTGCTGTATGGGGTTCTTAGAAATGTTTATAGCACTGAGATTATCATAGAATAATGTCATAACACCTTGTTCTATGTTATATTCCTCCAGCATCTGCTTCATCCAAACTAATTGTGAACAACTACTACCAGCTGCTATATATTCTGCTTCAGCTGTAGACAATGACACACAATTTTGTTTCTTGCTGAACCATGAAATTAAGTTATTTCCTAGAAAGAAACAACCTCCAGAAGTGCTCTTCCTGTCATCTGCACTTCCAGCCTAGTCAGCATCACAAAATCCCAACAATTCAGAACTTGAATTGTGTGAGTACATGATTCCATAATCACTTGTGCTGTGGACATACTTCAGAATTCTCTTCACCTGAGTCAAATGACTCATTTTAGGATCAGCTTGATATCTTGCACATACTCCAACAGCAAAGGTAATATCAGGTCTGCTTGCAGTTAAGTACAATAAGCTCCCTATCATACTTCTGTATTGGCTTTGATCAACTGAAACTCCATGTTCATCTTTAGTTAGTTTCAGATGAGTAGCAGCAGGTGTCCTCTTATGACTAGCAATTTCCATTCCAAATTTCTTCACAATATTCTTGGCATATTTACTCTGAGAAATGAAAATTGTGTCTTCCATTTTCTTGACTTGCAGTCCAAGAAAGTATGCAAGTTCACCAACTAAGCTCATTTCAAACTCTGATTGCATCTGCTGAACAAACAACTGAACCATTTTCTTTGACATCCCACCAAACACAATATCATCTACATATATCTGAGCAATCATCAGACTTCCATCTTCATCTTCCACAAACAATGTCTTATCAGAACCTCATTTTCTGTATCCTTGAGTCTCAAGAAATTGAGTAAGTCTTTCATACCATGCTCTAGGTGCTTGCTTCAATCCATACAAAGCCTTCTTTAACTTGTAAACATGATCAGGAAACTTAGGATCCACAAACCCTTTAGGCTGTTCAACATAGACCTCTTCTTGAAGATAACCATTCAGAAATGCACTTTTCACATCCATCTGAAACAATTTGAACTTCAAAATGCAAGATACTCCCAACAGTAATCTTATGGACTCTAGTCTGGCCACAGGTGCAAAGGTTTCATCAAAATCAAGTCCCTCTACTTGAGTGTAACCTTGAGCAGCTAACCTTGCCTTGTTTCTGACCACAGTACCATTTTCATCTGTTTTGTTCTTGTAAATCCACTTAGTGCCAATCACATTTAAACCTTCAGGTCTTGGAACAAGATCCCACACTTCACTTCTTTTGAATAGATTCAACTCATCTTGCATGGCCTCAATCCAAAATTCATCAGTTAGGGCTTCTTTCACATTTTTAGGTTCAAATTTTGACACAAAACATGAATCAGTAGCAGCAGCATCTGAACTTCTGGTTCTGACCCCTTGATCTAAGCTTCCAATGATTAAGTCTCTAGGATGATCCTTCTGAATTCTAATTGATGGCCCTTTACCAGTAGGAACATGATCTGGATGAATTTCTGCTTCTTCAGACTCTGGATGATTTTTTGCTTCTGACAGTTGTTCTTCTGAAGCTTCAGACTCTGGAACTACTTCAGACTCATCTCTTTCTTTCTCAGCAGACAGATCATCAATCACAACATTAATGGACTCCATCACAACCTTGGTTCTGGAATTAAACACCCTATAAGGCTATGCTGTTCACTGAATAACCCAGAAAAATACCTTCATCAGACTTAGGATCCAGCTTTCTTCTATTTTCTCTATCAGCCAAAATGTAACATCTGCTCCCAAAAACATGAAAATATTTGACTGTAGGCTTCCTTCCTTTCCATAGTTCATATATAGTAGATGTTGTTCCCTTCTTCAAAGTAACTCTATTGTGTATATAGCAGGCAGTGTTCATAGTTTCATCCCAGAACATATATGGTAGTTTCTTAGCATGCAACATGACTCTTGCAGATTCTGCTAATGTCCTATTCTTCCTCTCAACTACACCATTTTGTTGAGGTGTTATAGGTGCAGAAAACTCATGTTTTATTCCTTCAGAAGCACAGAACTCAGAAAATCTCTTGTTTTCAAATTCCTTGCCATGATCACTTCTGATTCAGACAATACCACAGTCCTTCTCTCTTTGTAACTGAGTGCACAAGTCTCTAAATACTTCAAAAGTGTCAGATTTCTCTCTAACAAAGTTAACCCATGTGAATCTTGAATAGTCATCAACCATTACAAAAGCATATCTTTTACCTCCAATACTCTCAACTTGCATAGGCCCCATTAAATCCATATGTAATAGTTCTAGTACCTTAGTAGTTACCTGGTGTACTAATCTGGGATGAGACTTTCTTGTTTGTTTTCCAATTTGACAATCACCACAAACACTGTCCTCATTGATCTTCAGATTAGGTATACCTCTGATAGCTTCAGTACTTAGGATTTTATTCATGCCTTTCAGATGCAAATGACCCAATTTTTGGTGCCAGAGTCTGACTTCTTCTTCTGAACTCATGAGACAGGAAGTCAGTCTTCTTTCTTCTTTAGACACCCATAAATAGCAGTTATCTTTAGATCTGCATCCCCTCATCAGAACCTTACTTTCTTGATCAGTTACCACACATTCTTCTTTGTTGAAATTCACCTTCAAGTCTTGATCACAAAGTTGGCTAATACTGATAAGATTAGAAGTTAATCCTTTCACCAACAGCACATCATTAAGTCTAGGTAAACCTTCACTGATTAAGTCACCAATACGAAGAATCTCACCTTTTGCTCCATCACCAAATGTCACATAGCTTCTGGAATAAGGCTTTATATTACTCAGCAACTTCTTCACACCAGTCATGTGTCTTGAACACCCACTATCAAAATACCAGTCTTCTTTAGAGGTGGCTCTCAATGATGTATGAGCTATGAGGCCAACATTCTTGACTTTGGGCTTCCACACCTTCTGAACATTATTTCTGATTGCAACTGGTTCTACTCTTCTAAACTGAAAATGTTCAGGATAGCCATACAACTTAAAGCAAAAAGGTTTAATATGCCCCTTCTTTCCACAATGATGACAGATCCATGGATGATTTCTTCCTCTGTTAAACTTCTGGGGTTGCTTCTGAGTTTGCATCTGAGCTTGCATCTGGGCTTGCTTCTGACCTTGCATCTGGGCTTTCTTCTGAGGTCTCATCTTAGATGTCCCAATCATAGGATTATAATTTTGAGTAGCAGGAACAAACCTTTTAGCAGGAACAAACTCAAACTTATTAACTAGATTCATCTGTTTCGGGTTCTGAGTCTGATCAACAAAACCTAAACCAGCTTATTTTCCTTGTTTCTGACTCTCCAGAATCTCATCCAGCACATCACTAGCAGTATTCATCATTCTGACCTGCTTTTTCATATTCTCAAGCTGGGAATTTAGCTGGCTTACTTCTTCTTTCAGTTCTGAATTCTGCACTAAGAGTTCACCTTTCTCAGCCTCCAATTGACATATAGTCTCCTTCTGATCCAGAACTTGCTTGCAAACTTCTGCACTTCTGGTGTATAGCTTTCTGTAGTTGTCAGCCAGTTCATCATATGAGGTTTTAGCAACTTCAGACACAGATGAAGCTTCAGACTCTGAGTCAGACTCTGAAAAAGTCTCAGACTCTAAAACTGCTCCAGTCTTTGAATTAGCTACTAACTTCTGAGATATTAACTTAACCATCAGACTTGTATCACACTTAGCTGATTCACTTGCAGCATCTTCTTCAGAATCATCATCAGACCATGAAACAGCTAGGCTCTTCTTCTTCTTCTTCGTCTTCTTCTTCTGCTTCTTAAGAAAAGTTGGACATTCTGACTTGATATGTCCATAACCCTAACACTCAAAGCACTGCACACCTTTAGCTTGATTACTTTTCTCCTCAGACTTGGTCTTCTTCACATCACTATGTTGCTTCTTGTTGTTGAATCTGAAGTTCTGACCTTTGGTTTTGGATTTTCTGTCAACATTCTTCAGAATCTTGTTGAATTGTTTTCCCAGCAACACTAGAGCTTCTGATAAATCACAATCATCCTCATCAGACTCTTGTTGATCATCAGCTTCAGAATTGACAGTAAAAGCTACACCTTTCCCTTTCTTCTCAGGCTGTTTACAAAAAGCAGTCTCAAAGTTCAACAATGACCCAATCAGCTCCTCAACCGTCACAGTGGTGATGTCATGAGCTTCTTCTATAGCTGTTACCTTCATGTCAAACCTTCTGGGAAGTGACCTGAGAATTTTTCTCACTATCTTCTCATCTGACATCTTCTCCCCAAGAGACTCAAAGGAATTTGCCATATCCAGCACATTCATGTAGAAATCTTGTATGCTTTCATCCTCCATCATCTTCAGGTTCTCAAACTTAGTGGTAAGTAACTGGAGTCTGGACATCTTGACCTTAGAGGTTCCTTCATGAGTGGTTTTTAGAATTTCCCAAGCATTCTTTGCAACAGTACACTGTTTGATCAATCTGAACATGTTCATATCAACACCATTGAAAATTGCATTCAAAGCTTTGGAGTTTCCAAGTGACAGATCATCTTCAGCCTTTCCACTCTTCTTCTGGTTTCAGAATCTCAGTTTTGTTCCCATCTTTGTCTAAAACTACTTGATGATCCCAACCTTTTAGCACAGCTTTCCAAGTTCTGCTGTCAATGGATTTCAAAAATGCACACATTTTGGACTTCTAGTATTCATAATTTGTGCCATCCAACAATGGTGGTCTGTTGACATATCCTCCCTCTATGTCCATGCTTGCCAGAAAACTCTTCCCTAGAGCTCACCCAATCACAGGCAGGGTGCCTGCTCTGATGCCAATTGAAATTCTGGCTGGAACTTAACAATCACGAAAAACAAGGCACAACAGTTATTAAAACAGAGCACAACCAAACACAATCAGAAGCAGCAATAAAACAGTGCAGAAAGATAAAAGGCACAAATATTTGTTAACCCAGTTCAGTGCAAATGCCACCTACGTCTGGAGGATACCAATCCAGGAAGGAAATCCACTATAGGAATTAATCCTTAAGACTCAAGACACAAACCCCCTGTTCCCAGCCTAAGCAATCAATCTCCTCCTAGTTCTGATTTCTACCCAAACCCTTGAGTATTAGAACACTACTAACTTCCTTATCAAGTAACTAACCCAGTTACAAAACCAACTATGAACTTAACCCAGTTCTGAACATAACTTCAATACATCAATGAATAACACTCGTACCTAAAGGCTTAGAGTGAATTACAACTCAAACACACCTAAACCAACTCAGTTGAGTGGTGTACAAATAAAACTCTAAGTTTAAAACACAAAGACTCAATTCTCTGATTTCTGCAATATCACTCGTAAGTCTTCAACATAGCAGCACATCTCTTTTTATAAGCTTCAGCAATTCTCATAAATTTGAATTCAATCTTCTGTAATGATATGTTTCTGAAATATGAATGGCTCAAATAATTCTGCAATGAATCTTCTAAAAGATTGCTTCAGAAAATATCATTAAGCATAAACACGAGGCCAATCTTCATAAGATCTTCATTAATTTAATTCAGCCTTCTAGAACTCAAATGCATGAATTAAACCTTGACAAATCTTCCAAAGATTCGCACAAAAAGAACACAAGAAAACCCAGCTTCTGAAGAAGTCAACGCGGGTCAACGGATGAATAGTGCGTCTGAAGGCCATTCAGCGTCTGAAGCACTGTTCCTGCGTCTGAAGGCTCATTCAGCTTCTGAAGGTCCAAAGTGCGTCTGAACCACTTCAAATGCAAATTCTTGCTTCTGAAGACTTTTCTAACACATGGAGATGCTTTGCTTGAACACATTGTTTTTACCAAAACATGCAGCCAACTTCAAAATACTCAACCCATGTCTTCTGGTGATTCTGGTGAATCCTCTCAAAGAAGTGGTGGTGTTTCTGTATCATATGACTATGGTACAGGTGAAAGACAATCTCGCTCACACCATAAACCTCCTATGTTTACTAGTGATACTGAGAAATTTTCTTGGTGGAAAAGCAAGATGTATAGTCATATCATTGGAATAGATGATTGTCTATGTGACATCATTGAAGATGGTATAACTATACCAGTTGATGAAGAAGGAGTAGCTATTAATAGAAGAAGCCTCACTGATGCTGAAAGAAAGATCTACAGAAAGCATCACAATGTAAGAGGTATCATTGTGGACTCTCTACCCCACAGTTAGTATCTTAAGCTAAGTGATAAATCAACAGCAAAAGCCATCTTCACCTCTCTCTGCTCTAACTATGAAGGAAACAAGAAGGTTAAAGAAGCAAAAGCAAATCTTCTGGTTCAGCAGTATGAGCTGTTCAGAATGAAGGAGGATGAAAACATTGAGACTATGTTCTCAAGATTTCAGACTCTGGTTTCTGGACTTCAAATCCTGAAAAAGAGTTACTCAACTGCTGATCATGTGAACAAGATTCTCATAAGTCTGCCATCTAAATGGAGACCTAAAGTGACTGCTATTGAGGAAGCTAAAGATCTAAATACTCTAAGTATTGAAGATCTTATAAGCTCTCTCAAAGTGCATGAACTGGGACTCAATGAAGATGAATCTGTTAGAAAGTCTAAGTCTATAGCACTGAAATCTAAAGGAAAGTCATCAAAAGTTCTAAAAGCTATAGAATCTGATGAAGAATTTCCTGAGGGAAATTCTGAAGAAGAATCAGATGCTGAGGAGCTTGCAATGCTTTCTAAAAGATTTCAGTACTTAATGAAAAGACAAAAGAAGTTCTCTAACAGGAGTAGCAACTTCAAAGGATCTGGTTCCAAGAAGGAAGATCAGAAGGGTTGCTACAACTGCAAGAAGACTGGTCATTTCATAGCTGAATGTCCTGAACTACAGAAGGACAAGTCAAAGGAGAAATCCAAGAAGACCAGCTCTAAATCAAGTAACTTCATAAACAAGCTCAAGAAAAGTCTTATGGCAACATGGGATGATCTTGATAATGAATCTGAATCTGATAAGGATGATGAAGAGGAAGCTAACCTGGCTTTAGTGGCAACAATATCTTCTGATACAGAGTCAGGTTCAGACTTTGAAGATGAAGATGAGGTATATTCTGAACTTACTCGTTCTGAACTTATTGAAACAGTTAAAGATCTTATGAACCACCTCAGAAGCAAGTTGAGTCAATTAAAATCTTTGAAAAAGAAACATAACTTGCTGGCTGATGAGAATCTCCAACTTCAGCATCACATCAATGAGATTGATGAAGAAGTTAGAGAACTCAGAGAAATGGTTCATAAGAAACCTGATGAAGTTCCAAGTGAACAAGAAATTGCACTTCAGGATTTTATCTTAACTGAAATCAACAGAAGTAAGGTTGCTTCTATGATTTATAATACTGACATAAACAGAGGAGAAGGTATTGGTTTCAAAAATGATTCATTCAATCATTCAAAAGAAACAAACATACCATCCTGTTCTGGAGATATTATGAAAGGTACTAAGGTGTGTATTGTACCTGCATATGAGATTTCTCAGAAACAGAATTTACCAGAAACTGAGACTGTTGAGTCTGAAGTTCTGAACTGCTCAGAATCCAAAACTTCTGAACCTAAGGGAAAGATGAAGGCAAAATCTAAAACTTTGCCAAAGTCTAAACCAAAAGGTTCTAAGTCTAAGACTATGAGGAAAATAGACTTTAAATCTGAAAAGGTTCAAAGTCTGAAGAGTTCAGAACCTAAGACAAGCAAGTCTCAGACTCTGAAAAATTCAGACTCAAATTTTCTAAAGGCTGTGTTTATGAAACCTTCAAAGAATATTAAACCAGTTTATACAAAACCTTTTAAATCTCAGAATGTCAGACAAAGGATACAAAAGAAGCCATATCCTTTCAGAACTAACCAAAGAGGACCCATAAAGATATGGGTACCTAAATCTGAAATCATTTCTGTTGCAGATATGCTTAAAAGCCAAAGAAAAGGAAAAATCTTGGAACCTGGACAACATCAATCAATGGGAAGAAGTATGAGTTAGTAATTGTTGATGATTACAGTAGGTGGACTTGGGTTAAATTCCTTAGAACCAAAAATGAAACATATGATGTGTTCAACAAATTTTGCAAGCAAGTACAAACTAAAAATGAATTGAAAATTTTAAAAGTTAGAAGTGATCATGGTGGTGAATTTGAAAATGAACCTTTTGAAACTTTTTGTGAAGAACATGGAATTCTCCATGAGTTCTCTTCTCCTAGAACTCCACAACAAAATGGAGTTGTAGAGAGAAAGAACAGGTCTTTGCAAGAAATGGCCAAAACCATGATTCATGAATCTAACATTGCAAAGTACTTCTGGGCAGAAGTTGTTAACACAGCATGTTATATTCAGAACAGAATCTATATCAGACCAATTCTGAATAAAACAGCATATGCATTATTCAAAGGAAGAAAGCCAATCATTTCTTATTTTCATCAGTTTGGATGTACATGTTACATTCTGAGCAATAAAGTCTACCTAAAGAAATTTGATGCTAAGGCTCACAAGGGTATCTTTTTAGGATACTCTAAGAGATCTAAAGCATACAGAGTGTACAATTCTGAAACATATGTTGTTGAAGAATCAATACACATTAGGTTTGATGACAAGAAGCCTGATAATAAAATATCAGAGCTAGTTGAGAGTTTTGCAGATATACTGCTCTCAGTGGAAACTTCAGAACCTGAACAGATTTCTGAGTCTGAAGAAAGTCTAGAAGCTGAAAATTCTCCAGAAGCTGAAAAACTCTCAGAAGCTGACACTCCTCCTGAAGCCAATCAAGATCAAGATGTTTCTGAACAAGGTCTTAATGATTCTCAAGAAGCAAATCCACCCAGAAACTCATTCAAGTACAAGTCTTCACATCCTGAAGAATTAATCAGTGGAAACAAGGATAGTCCAAGAAAGACCAGATCAACATTCAGTCAGAATGACTCTTTGCTTGGGTTACTGTCAATGATTGAACCTACAATAGCTGATGAAGCACTTGCAGATGATGGATGGATTGTGGCTATGCAAGAAGAACTCAATCAGTTTCAAAGAAATGATGTTTGGGATTTAGTTGTGAAACCAAATCACAAGAACATTATTGGAACAAAATGGGTGTTCAGAAACAAACTGAATGAACAAGGAGAAGTAGTCAGAAACAAAGCTAGACTGGTTGCTCAAGGCTACAGTCAGCAGGAAGGAATAGATTACTCTAAAACATTTGCTTCAGTTGCAAGATTGGAAGCAATCAGGTTACTTCTTTCCTATGCAGTAAATCATAATATCATTTTATATCAAATGGATGTTAAGAGTGCTTTTTTAAATGGAGTCATTTCTGAAGAAGTGTATGTCAAACAACCTCCTGGTTTTGAAGATTTAAAACATCCAGATTTTGTTTTTAAGCTTAGAAATCATTGTATGGTCTGAAACAAGCTCCCAGAGCTTGGTATGAGAGACTAAGTAATTTCTTACTTAAAAATGATTTTGTACGAGGACAAGTTGACAATACACTGTTCAGAAAGACACTTAAGAAAGACATCTTAATTGTTCAAATCTACATTGATGATATTATATTTGGTTCTACTAATGCCACTCTTTGCAAAGAATTTTCTAAGTTAATGCAGGATGAATTTGAAATGAGCATGATGGGAGAATTGAAGTTCTTTCTTGGAATTCAAATCAACCAATGCATTGGTATTGTCTGAAGAAGTTCAAGCTTGAAGATTGTAAATTGATGACAACACCAATGCATCCAACCTACAACTTAAGCAAAGAAGACACTGGCTCAAAGGTAGATCAAAAGCTCTACAGAGGTATGATTGGTTCTCTGTTATACTTAACAGCTTCTAGACCAGATATTTTATTTAGTGTATGCTTATGTGCAAGATTCCAATCAGATCCTAGAGAATCTCATATGACTGCTGTCAAGAGAATCTTCAGGTATCTAAAGGGAACAACTAATCTTAGACTTCTGTATAAGAAATCCTTAGACTACAAGCTGGTTGGATTCTGTGATGCTGATTATGCTGGTGACAGGATTGAAAGAAAATTCACCAGTGGAAATTGTCAATTCCTTGGTGAGAATCTGATATCCTGGGCGAGCACAAGACAATCAACTATTGCATTGTCAACAGCCGAAGCAGAATACATCTCAGCTGCAAGTTATTGCACACAACTGCTCTGGATGAAACATCAATTGGAAGACTATGAGATTCATGAAAACAACATTCCTATCTTTTGTGATAATACTGCTGTTATCTGTTTGTCTAAAAATCCAATTCTACATTCAAGAGCCAAGCATATTGAAATTAAACATCATTTTATTAGAGATTATGTTCAGAAGGGTGTTTTGGATATTCAATTCATTGATACTGATCATCAATGAGTTGATATATTTACAAAACCCATCACAGAAGATAGATTTAATTTTATTAAAAAGAATCTGAACATGCATTTCATCTCTTGAAAAAATTGCTTAACTCTGAATAGAAACTGAGAATCTGAAGTTCATCAGAAGCTAAGACTTAACAGACACTCACTTTGAGAGTCTGAAGAAAGTTCAGCCTCTGAAGACATCAGAGTCTGAGTTTCAGAATCTGAATATTTTACTTCTGATAAAACTCATTATAAGTGGACACTTTACACGTGGCCCACTAATGAGAGTGAATCTGAACAGTATTCTGACACATGGTTTGAAACTGGTAAGTTATAACTGCTGGACAGTGATGAGTTAGTTTTGAAAGTTGTACTTTGCTCCCCTCCTAAAAGTCATTAATGTGCAGTTGTGTTTAATGTTTTTCTGTTTTCAGTTTCTGAAACGTTTTAACACAAACACTCAAAACACTTTCACACTTTCATTTTCTCATCTTACACGTTCAGTTTTTCAGACCCATTTAAAAAACTCTCAAACGTTTTCTGAAAGAGTTCAGTAGTACTGAACCATATGCTCAGAACAATTCTGTCTGAAAGAGTTCAGTAGTACTGAACCATATGCTCTGAACAATTCTGTCTGAAAGAGTTCAGTGGTACTGAACCAAATGTTCTGAATAATTGTGTCTGAAAGAGTTCAGTGGTACTGAACAAAATGCTCTGAACATTTTTATCTCACGTTTTAACTCACTTGTGTCTTAAATTCTTGAATTTTCTTTTTGTTGATGACAAAAGGGGGAGTAAAAGTAACAAGTATTTCAGGCTCTGAGCCATATCAGCACATAAGTTAATTATTGAAAATTAATTAACTTAGGAGAACATCTTCTCATCTCTTAGCCTCTGATTAATTCTTTGTGAGATAAATCTGTGAAAAATCACTCAGAAACAGTTTGGATTTTTCACCTGTTTGATTTAAATTGAATTTAATTAACCTGGATAAGACTCAGGGGGAGCTTACAAACCTCACCTTGTGAATTATCAGACTCAGGAGGAGCTTACAAACCTCAGACCCTAAAGTCAACTTGTTAATTAAATTAACAACAATTTTCTATTAATACTTGTGTTTGTCATCATCAAAAAGGGGGAATTCTTAATAAAAATTAAAATGATACAATATTTTTATTTTATTAATAAATTGATAATTATAATTGTTAAAATACAACAAAAAAGGCAAAAGACAAAATCATTTTGTTGCAACCAAAGTAAAATGATATGTAAAAATAAAAGTAAATTACTTGTGGACTTGTGGCAAAATGATATGTTTTAGGATATTATTGAATCCCAAGCCCAAATAAACCCTAGTAACATAGTAACTATCATTGTTGTAAGCATCATAAGTTGTTAGCCGGCACCTACTTCATTTCCTCTCTCTCTTCCTGTGTTTCTTCTTTTCTTTCTCCACTTCATTTCTTCTTACAGAAATGATAACTTGACACAAAAAATATGACACATAAATGACACTATGCACGTATTCTACTGTATTATATTGTTGCTTAATACATTTTTTTTCCTTTTCTTCTCTCTCTGTGGCTGTAACCACCATCTTCTTCCTATTCAATTGTCTTCCTTCAAAGCTCCAACCGTAAAAACACCGCCACAACCACCACCGCTCCTTCTTCTCACTCCTGATGTCTCTCTTCGTCTCAGATCCGGCCGTTTCTCTCGTCGTCTCATATCTGTTCGTCAGTCGTCTCACCGTCTCAGAGAAGATGAACGGAAGGCAGTGTTGCAGAGAAGGTCGTCTCCGGCGTGGTGGTGGTGGTGATATGTGCGGTTTTCCGACGGTGTGAGGGAGATATTTTTGGTGGTGACGTGAGGGAGAGCAGGTCTGAACAGATTGATTGCGGTGAGGACGATGGTGGTTGAAGATGGAGGGTGCGATGGTGAGGACAAAGGCAGAGGAGGAGGGTGGTGGTGAGAAGAATGGTGGTGTAAGTAGAATTGGGAGAAGACAGAGAAGAGAAGAAGATAGGGGTGTGGGGATTTTACAAAACTGCCCTTGCTTTATGGTTGAAATGTCAAAATTGCCCATGGTGTTGTATTTGTGTCCAATATTTTGTGTTAAGTTATCATTACTCTTCTTCTTATCATCTTTCCTTGCTGCTACTGCCTTTTTTATGTCTGCATCTCGTCTTATTTCCTTCCTTCTCATATACTCTTATTCTTTTGTTTAATGTTTTCTTGAAAAAAAGGCATATGGTGGTCGGACCGCCTAAAACCGGTGGACCACCGGTTTCTCGGTTTTTATCGGTTTTCCACCGGTTATCCGTTTTGCTATCCGTTTTTTTTGTTATAGCGGTTTTTAGGGTCATCCGGACCGGTCACTTGTTTGGTTCCCGGTCGAATCGGTCCAATCAGCCGGTCCGGACCGGTTTTAATTATATTGATTAGAATATCTTTATATATGGACCGTAGTTCTCACTATCTAGGAATTAAGACCCCAAAGCCAAGGGTGTGAACCCTTAAAATAGGGCTGGACGTCCTCCAAGAGGGCATAGGGCCCACTTGACAATCACACATAACCCTTTGGGGGCGCCCTCAGCAGCTGACGAGGGCGCCCAAGTCATGGTTTTGGCCCTTTTACGATTTAGGCCCAAAACCATGACCGGGTAGGCCCAAAAAAGGCTACAAATAGTAACCTCGGGACCATTCCCGAGGCATGACCAAAACACAGCACAGAAACCCTAGTTTCTAGAAGCATTGTACTCACTGCCAGTACAGTTGGCGCCCACCGTGGGGCTACGGTAAAACTGACCTAGCCACCGTCTCCCAGAGAAAAACGATCGATCCACGGTCCCTGAGAGCCATCAGAGCGCCGTGTATCCTCTATACCTCCCAAAAGTGACCTCAAAGCCTTTGAATCCGCCGTGATTCAACCCTAGACCTACCTCTAACTCTAATCAAACGCCCCGTTTCTTGTTCAAAACGTCAGTTAGTCCCTCCGAAATTCGCAGTCCCGACCGGGAGCCTTCAATCGCAGTTTTTTGAACTCTGATAACCGACTCGAAAACGACCACCGTCGCCCTCGTTGTTCATGGACCCGGAGGCGGCGAAAGCAGTACGGCAACAGATCCAGCAACTTCGCAGCCACAGCGAAACGTTGCAAGTTAACGTCATCGACTTGGATCCAAGGGAAGAATTCCAGAACGAACGTCTTGAACCCACGGAGGATCTGAAGGAAGTCACAATAGGCCCGGAGCCACATCAAACCACCAAGGTGGGGACCTCTTTGGATCCCGCCGAAGAGCAAAATCTAGTGGATCTCCTGAGAAGAAACTTAGACCTGTTCGCCTGGCAACCATCAGACATGCCCGGCATCGACCCTACCATCGTATGCCACCACCTCGCCCTACGCCCAGGAGTGAAGCCAGTGGCTCAGCGCAAAAGGAAATTAGGCGAAGAAAGGAGGAAAGCAGTAGATGAAGAGGTGGCCAAGTTAAGAGACGCCCGTTTCATAAGTGAAATCAAGTATCCTACCTGGCTGGCGAACGTCGTCCTCGTAAAGAAAGCTAACGGAAAATGGCGCATGTGCGTCGACTACACCGATCTGAACACCGCTTGCCCAAAAGACCCATATCCCCTCCCAAACATTGACCACCTCATCGACAACGCGTCAGGGTACCAAACCCTGAGTTTCATGGACGCATACTCCGGTTACAACCAAATAAAGATGGATCCTCTCGACGCCCCAAAAACGGCCTTCATGACTAATCACCACAACTACCACTACGAAGTTATGCCTTTTGGCTTAAAGAATGCCGGCGCCACCTTTCAAAGGTTAATGGACACCGCCTTTGCAGAACAAATCGGAAAGAATTTGGAGGTCTACATCGACGATCTGGTAGTAAAAACAAAACATGACAAAAGCCATGCAAAGGACCTGGAAGAGATCTTCGATCAAGTTCGCGCGTATAACATGCGTCTCAACCCGGCCAAATGCTCTTTTGGGGTTCACGCAGGAAAATTCCTAGGCTTCATGCTGACCCGGCGCGGTATCGAGGCAAACCCTGACAAGTGTCAGGCGATAATCAACATGAGAAGCCCCTCTAGCATCAAGGAGGTGCAGCAGTTGACGGGTAGGCTCGCAGCGCTCTCCAGGTTTTTATCATGCGCCGGCGATAAAGCTTTCTCTTTCTTTGCCTCAATAAAGAAGAAGGAACTTTTCCAATGGACGGAAGAGTGCGAAGATGCGTTCGCAAAGATTAAGACGTTCCTTTCCAGCCCGCCCGTTCTGCATCGCCCAGACGCAGGCGCCGTCCTTTTCCTCTACCTATCTATATCGGAAAATGCTATGAGTTCCGTCCTTGTGCAAGATTCTGACGAAGGTGAAAAACCAGTGTACTTTGTGAGCAAGGTATTCAAGGGAGCCGAGCTGAGATACCAGAAAATAGAACGCCTGGCTCTAGCAGTAGTAGCAACAGCGAGGAAGCTGCGACCATATTTTCAAGGACATAGAGTTGTTGTCAAATCCAACTACCCCATCAAGCAAGTGTTGGGGAAACCAGACCTGGCGGGAAGAATGGTATCCTGGGCAGTGGAATTGTCCGAATATGACATTCAATATCTTCCTAGAGGCAGCATAAAGTCACAGGTCCTGGCTGACTTCCTAGTAGAATTCTCATCCCCGGTGGTAAGAGGTCGCCCCTTTCGTATGGTTGTTATCGGTCGACGGATCATCAAACCTCAAAGGTAGTGGAGCCGGCATAGTGTTGGAGGGTCCAGGGGGCCTAATCATAGAGCAGTCGCTGAGATTTGAGTTCAAGGCGAGCAACAACCAAGCAGAGTATGAAGCCCTGGTAGCGGGCATGAAGCTGGCACAAGAGATGGGAGCAGAAAATTTGAGGGCGAAGAGCGACTCCCAGTTGGTGACGAGCCAAATTACCGGGGAGTACCAAGCGAAGGACAGTCAACTTACCAAATACTTAGCAAAGGTCAACAGTTTAGCCTCCACCTTCAAGTTCTTCGAAGCAATCTACGTTCCAAGAGAACAGAATTCAAGAGCCGACCTTTTGTCTAAACTGGCCAGCACCAAACGCCCGGGGAACAACAGAACGGTCATCCAGGAGGTGCTGGCGGCCCCCAGCACAGAGATCATGGAAGTAGGCGCCGTGGAGAATGAGGAGGAGGGATGGATGACGCCTCTCATCAAATACCTCACGGGAGCGTTTAATCCCAAAAGCGAGGAGGAAGAACTGCAGATACGAAAAAAGGCTTCGAAGTATTGCATGGTCGCTGGCAAATTATACAAGAGAGGCAAGGCATCGCCTCTGCTCAGATGCTTAGGTGAAAACGAAACCCACCTCGTCCTCTTAGAAGTGCACGAAGGCGTGTGCGGGAGCCACATCGGCGGACGATCCTTGGTCGCAAAGCTGTTGAGAGCAGGTTATTACTGGCCAACAATGATCCAAGAGAGCGCAGACTTTGTACGAAAGTGTGACAAGTGTCAAAGGTTTTCTGATAAGAAGCACGCCCCTGCCTGCGAACTCACCTCGGTCTTTTCCCCATGGCCTTTCCATAAGTGGGCAGTGGATATTGTAGGCCCATTCCCGTTGGCACCAGGACAACTGAAATTTCTCATAGTCGGAGTGGATTACTTCACGAAGTGGGTCGAGGCCGAAGCGGTCGCCAAAATCACGGCAGACAGAGTAATACGCTTCTACTGGAAGAAAATAATATGCAGGTTTGGGCTTCCCAAAGTTATAGTATCTGACAACGGGACCCAGTTCGCCAGTTCCAAGGTGGTAGAATTCTGCAATCAACTCGGAATCCAGACGAAGTTTGTTTCAGTCATCCATCCCCAAGCAAACGGGCAAGCCGAATCTGCAAACAAGGTGATCTTGAACGGCATAAAAAAGAAGCTTGACGACGCCAAAGGACTTTGGGCTGACCAATTACATGAAGTGCTCTGGTCATATCACACGACGCCTCATTCCACAACCAAGGAAACCCCGTTCACCATGGTATACGGCGCTGACGCTATGCTGCCCGTAGAAATTGACACACCAACGTGGCGCCGGGAGAACTTCTCAGAGGAGGCTAATGAAGCGAGCTTACTATGCGGGATAGACATGATTGACGAGGTACGGGAGGCCGCCCACATTCGGGAATTCGCCGCCAAACAAAGAGCAGCCCGCCGGTACAATTCAAAAGTAATACCAAGAGACATGAAAGAAGGAGATTTGGTCTTAAGACAGGTCGTCGCGCCCACCCGAATTGGAAAGTTACTTCCCAACTGGGAAGGACCATACCGAGTCAGGGAAAAGCTAGCACACGGAGCATACAAGTTGGAGGAGCTGAATGGAGACACGATACCACGAACCTGGAATGCCGCCAACCTACGCCATTACTACAAGCTGAGTACTTCACCATTCCTACAAACAAGCCAAACAAGGTCGAGCTGCTGTGAAGTCTTGCTTGCATTTTCTTTTGAATTTTTTGTATTTTGATGTCAATTAACAAAGAGGAATAAGGGAGCACTCTTTTCCCCGCGAGAGCTGGGTTTTTAATGAGGCACCTATTTCCGTTTACTCTTATCTCTGTTTCACTCCAATATCACAGATATCGCCGAAACAAGCGGGGTAGCATCAACTCACAAAGGGCGCGCCTAACCCCAAAGGGGTTGCCACCTAATTCCTTAACCCTAAAAGACAGGGCTCTAAGACGTCGTGTGCTTAGAATGAAAATGCCACCTAATTCCTTAACCCTAAAAGACAGGGCTCTAAGACGTCGTGTGCTTAAAATGAAAATGCCACCTAATTCCTTAACCCTAAAAGACAGGGCTCTAAGACGTCGTGAGCTTAAAATAAGATCGCCGCCTAATTCCTTAACCCCCAAGAGGGCTCTAAGACGTCGCGAGCCGAAAAATAAGATCGCCGCCTAATTCCTTAACCCCCAAGAGGGCTCTAAGACGTCGCGAGCCGAAAAATAAGATCGCCGCCTAACTCCTTAACCCCCAAGAGGGCTCTAAGACGTCGCGAGCCGAAAAATAAGATCGCCGCCTAATTCCTTAACCCCCAAGAGGGCTCTAAGACGTCGCGAGCCGAAAAACAAGATCGCCGCCTAATTCCTTAACCCCCAAGAGGGCTCTAAGACGTCGCGAGCCGAAAAACAAAATCGCCACTTAAGTCCTTAACACTAAGGCGTCGCAAGAAGAAAACAAACACGTCGCGAAAATAAAAGAATTCATACATAAGATGCCTCAATAGAGCAATAACACCGGAAAGCTCAACGGATTCGACAATCTTAAATAAATCGAGAAAACGTACAAGTAATAACTACCACCCAAGAAGCATTATCATCACCATCATTGAACAAGAAACCAACGAAATATAGTACAAATCACGCATCAATACAAATTCAAGAAAGTTCAAAGTAAATTAAAGTTACAACAAAGACTATTGTTCGTCCACAAGGACGCCATCTACGATTATCTTGAACGAATCCATAGACGAAAGATCAGCTTCAGGATGGAGGAAGGCGGCCTGCTCCTTCGCACGCTCAAACCCAGTCTCAAAAGACAGCGCCAGTTCTCCTTTGGCTTCCGCAACCTCAGCCTGCAACGCCGTCTCCCTATCAACCCCCGAGGCGACCTCTTTCCTCAAACGAATGATCACCGCGTCCTTCCCAGCTAGGTCAGCGTCATGACCAACCTTCAGGTCACTGATTTTCTCGTCGAACTCGGCCCTCAGCGCCTCCGCCGCCTCCTTGACCTCTTTCTCCTTGCCCTCTTGAACCTCTTGTAATTCCTTCTCCAGCAGCTTCACCCTTTCCAACAACGTTTCTCCATTACGAACTGACTCCGCATATTTGCAATCAACGGACATCAAAAGCATAATAGACCGTAAACAGTTCACGCCGATATCCCTCGTCGCAAAAGGAACAGGGTTCTGCATCCCAGCTGTCACATCGTCAGGGTTGCAAACCATCTTTTCTTTCACGTAGGCTTCGAAATCAAAATCCTTATCCCAGAAAGACCGAACATCCCGGCTGGGGCCAGAAAGTTCAATGGCGGGATGAGAATGCGCCCGTTTCGACCTCCTCTCTTTTATCACCCCCTCCTCCCGATCCGCCGCCTTCCTTTTCTTCTCCTCCTGAGTCTTCTCCTGCGCCACGTCCACAGTACACTCAGGTTGAGCGTCAAGAGCAATCTCGGTTCTCTTTTTGGACTTACGAAGGATGAGCCCAGAAGAGTCGCCAGTGTCAGCCACCCCGCCCGACCTCTTGGCCTTCAGCTCCGCCAAGTACTGCTTCCTCTCTGCAGCTGTTAGTGGCGCCATTGATTCTGCAAGTCAAAAGGCCAGCGCCATTACACAAATAATTAATCAAGAGAAAGGCAAAAAGCTAGACAAGCAAAGTTATGAAGTCAACTCACGCAAATAGGTCTCTAAGCTATCGACATCCCCCTCTCTATTCAGCAACTCCCGGATATCCATGGGCAGCATTTTATCCAGGAAGGAAACGACACCTTGTTCATACGCACTCAATTGTTCGAAAGCAAACCCCGTAATGGAAGCTGGGGAACTCGTCCAGCAAATGGGAAATTTTAACTCATTGTGTACGCGCCCCCCTCCCCTCACCCTAAGGAATGTCCGTCTCCAGTTCTTGTAATGAGAGGCGTAAGGTGGGAACAACCGTTTCCCAGGGTGCGCGCCAACAGAGACCCAAGACGATTTGTCCACCCCCCGAGTACCATAGAAGCTAAAGAAGCACCCGACGGAGGGCTCAAAGCCTAATCCCTCGCAAGCTATCTCAAAGGCCCGGATGAACGCCCAACTGTTGGGCTGAAGCTGCGAGGGCGCCACATTCAACCACCTCAGGACAGTTTCGGAGAAGGGCGTGAATGGATACTTCACGCCCAAATCTTCAAAGACCGCCGCATACATGTAGAAGAACTCGTGGGCCCTACTCCTTGGCATCCGTAAGTATACTTTCTCACCAGGACGGCAGGGCTCCAGCACCACATCATCTTCGCATCCTGTCGAAGAAACATTAACCTTGCTTCGGAATAGCCCCACTCGTTCAGGATCCATAAACACGGACTCCAAGCGCATCATTTCGCTAGGAGAACCCCCTAGCCCCAAATCACTAGTGGACGCCATACCGTGATTTTCTTTCGAGGGACCTGGACGAACAGAAAGAATAACACAATCAGATGAATTCCCGCTATCGTCTTTATCCTCGCTATCACTCGAATCGCTCGAAAACTCCCCTAAAAGGGAATGGCCATAGTAGGCATTCTCAAAGGCAACCCAATCGGTGGTCCCATCCGATCGTTTCGCAAGCCTAACCGCCTCTCTCAATAACGCATCCCTTTCCTCCGAGTTAGCCGGAGATAACACGTTTCCCTTCCCATCACACTCCCTGATAACTACCATGTCCTAGTTTTAATTACAAAAACGAAGCGCTAACGATCAGAAGATGAATTCCAAAAAAGGGATTACCTGTTTCGAATGAAGAAAAGCTGGACGAAGAAAGGGACTGATTTGATTCTGGAGGAAAGCGTTGATTCTAAAAACCGTTCGCAATTGGCGAGGGACGTGCTTTTCGGACAAAGAAAGGAGAAGGAAAGTGAAAAGACAAAGAAAGGAACTGATTGGAAGTTTAAAGTGAAAAGCCTGGGAAAACGCGCAGATGACGTCACTTAAGTTGGCACGATTTCCGAGAACCGCTAAGATTACGACACGTCAACGAGAGCGAACGGTCGCCTCACGCTAACCGTCGGATCCCGATAAGAAGCGTCCTCAACACGCGGTCCAAAGGGTGCGGCGAGCTACACACAGTTTAATCACTTCGCCTTGTACCAAGACTTGTGCTTGTTGGGCTAGCATAAATATTCCTGTTGGGCTGGCGCCCAACACTCTCGTAGGGCTAGTGCCGCCCACTAAGGTACTCAAAACAAAACATGGAGCTAATACCCACGTTGGGCTAGTATCCATGTTGGGCTAGTACCCATGCAGGGTTTAAACACCCATGTTGGGCTGGTATTCATAAAATTTTTTCACATGGCTTCGTAGCTACTAAGTCCCACTTGCTGGGCAAAAGGTCATAGACAAACCCCCTGTAAACAGTTTAATCACTTCGCCTTGTACCAAGACTCGTGCTTGTTGGGCTGTGGACCGTAGTTCTCACTATCTAGGAATTAAGACCCCAAAGCCAAGGGTGTGAACCCTTAAAATAGGGCTGGACGTCCTCCAAGAGGGCATAGGGCCCACTTGACAATCACACATAACCCTTTGGGGGCGCCCTCAGCAGCTGACGAGGGCGCCCAAGTCATGGTTTTGGCCCTTTTACGATTTAGGCCCAAAACCATGACCGGGTAGGCCCAAAAAAGGCTACAAATAGTAACCTCGGGACCATTCCCGAGGCATGACCAAAACACAGCACAGAAACCCTAGTTTCTAGAAGCATTGTACTCACTGCCAGTACAATATATTATTAGAATATCTTTATATTTTATTAGAATATCTCTATATATTATTAGAGTATAATTGTCATTAAATAGTAATGATTGTATAGTAAATAGTCAGAGAAACTGACACTGTATAATGGTGTGTATATATCATTGAAAATCAATAGAAAGGCAAGGGAGTGAATCATCAAATTCGTCCCCCAATTTTGCGAAATATCCCATTCGTCCCTGGATTTTGCAGACGTCCATCAAATTAGTCCCTCCGTCCAAAACGTTTGTTAGTGATGTTGATGTGTCCTGCTGCATGTTGTGCTGGATTGTACATGTGTCATCTAGCTTCCACGTGTACAGGGACCAATTTGATGGATTTTGTACAAAATTCATTTTTAACTTTTCAGTTTTATTTTTTTTACTGGTTTTCCCGTTTTACCCCTCTATTACACATACTTTCATCATCACTTTTCACTCACGTCCATCAAACTCGTCCCTGACTCTTCTCCTTCCCGCTAAAAACTTCACAATCTTCATCCTCTCCAAACGCAAGGGCAACAGGATCCCCCTAGTTGGGTTTCTTTTTGGGCTATGTACTATGACTTACGACTTATTAATTATACCCCAAAGTTGGGTTGCTTTTTACTACGTATCATTCCTGCACTTGCAGTGGAATTAATTAATTATGACTTATTAATGTTGATCTTATTGTGGTTTTTAACTTTGTTCTGAACATATATGTATGAAGAATCAAATTGATATCTGGTTATAAAATTCAGGGACCAATTTGATGGTTATTTACATAATAAATGGACTGATTTGATGGATAGTTAAGTAATTCAAGGACTAATTAGATGGTAATATTATGACAAAATGGTTACATTCAATCATCTTCAACCTCTTTTTATTGAGGGTATTACACACTCCTATTACAATACAATAACATGTTAAAAACCTCAAACAAGCAAACTATGACTATCAAATACTTAATCAACCTAAGCTCACTTCCTACATAATCAATTTTGTCCATGAAACTTGCCTTCCAAACCTCTTCATTGCCACTTTCCTTAGCCTTAACCATAGACTGAACGTTCTCCATCAATCTTGCCTTTCTTCCTTGACCACCACCAATTCCATTGTTTTTAAAGTATCCTAGTTCTTCAGCTTCATCAACCCAGACAAAAAATTCACAATTATCTTCATCATCCTGTACAAAGGAAATTTAAATTCAATCACCATTAAACAAACCATTATGACATCACATAACTGTTGTTAAACATACCTTTGGCAAAAGGCAAGCATAGAAGGGCCTTCTTGGGTTTTTGAGAGTATTGGCTTTTCTTACAACACAAATTCTGGGACACCAACATTCAAGCACTCTGACATCACCATTAAACATAGAGCTTGAAGATGAAGCTCGAGTTTGATAGCTGTTTTTGCCATATGCCATCCACCTATGATTTCATATTTATGATGAACAATTTTGATTGAACAAATTTTGGGGATTTTTTATTTCGAATTGAATCAAAACAAATTGGGGTTTTACGTTTTTAGAATTGGGGAAGAACTTTGTAATAGATTAATTGAAGAAATTTTGGGGATTTTGGACTGTATATGAGAGATTGATAGAATTAGGGTTCCAATTTTATGGATTTGGGGGAGAAATAGCCGTTGGAAAATTGGTCAAGAACATGCCACAAATTTTCTGCAAATCAATCAAATTCGTCCCTGGAAATTATGTGCAGATTCCATCATATTAGTCCCTACTTACGTGGCATATGACATGGCAACCCATGTGTGTGGTTAACGTCCCACGTCAGCACCGTTAACATCACAAATGGACGGAGGGACGAAGTTGATTGACATTTGACAAATTCAGGGATTAAATTGATATTTCGCAAAATTGGGGGACGAATTTGATTGATGCGTGCAAATTCAGGGACGAATTTGAGTATTCACTCAAAGGCAAGGCCTATCATTCTTTCAGTTCATTAACTACTTGATCTCAGTTTTTGTTTTTTATTTTACATTCATTTGTAACTGATTTAGGAGAAACTCTTAGTTGGTCACAAACACAAATAAAATATACTTATACACACACATAGATAAAAAAAATTAAAAATAAAAGTAAAAAATAATGTGACTAATTTATTTCTCTTTTAATTTTTTTCAATTGTGTGTGTGCGCTCAAATATTTTTAATTTAGGGTTGTGATTATGTAAGGGTTGTTCCTGATTTAGTTATAGGTTGTCATCACGGGTTAAAAAATAAAAATTAAAAAAAGTTAAAAACCCAATAAAAAACTACAAGAGAACATTCACCAACATCAAAATCAATTACTAACTCACATAAATAAACCCAATCTGAGCAGTATGATGGAATCCAAAAAACACTAGCTGAGATTTTTAGACGCTAAACTAAACAATACTTTGAATAATCACAAACTATCTGAACTGATTGTATTTTATGAAAATAAAAAGCAAATAAATTATTTGTGTGGCTTGGCTATGATTCATTTGTTTTTGAAAAAAAAATTGAGAGCAGTTTGTGAAGGTATTCATGAGTGGCTATGGATTTTTGATTTGTCAAAGTTAAAGATGATGACAAAAATGATTTAATGTGGCAGAGTGCTTTTGTTCAAGGACGATTGATTACAGACAATGCTCTCATAACCATGGAGTGTTTTCACTGGCTAAAAAAGAAAAAGAAAGGGAAGAAAGGAACCATGGCTCTTAAATTGGATATGTCGAAGGCTTATGATCGGGTGGAGTGGCCATTTGTGCACCAAGTCCTTACATCTATGGGGTATCCAGTTAAGATGGTGGAGCTCATCATGAGATGTATATCAACCGTGTCCTATAAAATTCTCATTAACGGTCAGCCTAGTTCCTCCTTTAAGCCTGAAAGGGGCTTACGGCAGGGTGACCCACTCTCACCCTATCTTTTTATTTTGTGTGCTGATGTTCTTTCAGGTTTACTCCACAAGGCAGCAGCCTCTAGAGAGATCCATGGAATTAAAGTGGCGAGATCAGCCCCTCAGTTATCCCACTTGTTTTTTGCTGATGACAGTCTTCTTTTCTCAAGGGCCACTACTCATGAGGCGTCCAAGATCCTAAACATCCTTGCTATTTATCAACAAGCTTCAGGCCAAACGGTGAACCTTGACAAGTCTGAAGCCTCCTTTAGCCGAAATGTGCAGTCAGAAGAGAAAAATATGATCTGTAATATGATGGGAGCAAAGGTAGTAGAGGCTCAGTCAAGATATCTTGGTTTTCCTATTCCTTTTGGAAGATCAAAAAAGGTAGTCTTTTCCGTTGTCATGGATCGAGTTTGGAAGAAGGTGAAGGGATGGAAGGAGCGGTTTTTATCTAGAGCTGAAAAGGAGACTCTTATCAAAGCAGTAGCTCAAGCCATTCCTAACTACATTCTGAGTTGCTACAAAATGCCGGTGGGATGTTGCAAAGAGATCGATTCTATGTTAGCAAAGTTTTGGTGGGGATCGAACACTGATCAGAAAAGGATACATGGGATGAGCTGGGAGAGACTAGCCAAAGCTAAGGCGGACGGAGGTATGGGTTTTAGAGGTATGGAGGAATTCAACAAGGCGTTACTTGGTAAACATTGTTGGAGACTTGTGACAGGGGAATCTTCCCTCATGGAAAAGATTTTCAAGAGCAGATATTATCCAAATGGTGACTTCATGAATGCCAAGGAAGGTTATCAACCCAGTTTTGCATGGAGAAGTATCCTTAGTGCGCGGGGCCTGATTGAAAAAGGAGGCATTTGGAAGATTGGTAATGGTAGGAAAGTTAGGATTTGGGAAGATAAATGGATGCCGGATATGCAGCTTATTGAATCCAGCAATGCAGTCATTCCCTTACAAGCTGATGCGTGCGTATCAGATCTGATTGATGTTGACACCAAGCAATGGAATAAGGCGCTGCTCTCCGCTTGTTTCGAGAGGAATGTAGCAAGGAAAATTCTCAATATTCCCTTATCTTGGAGGCTTCCTTCTGACAAGATGTTGTGGAACTGGGAGAAAGATGGAGAGTTCTCAATTCGTTCAACTTATCACCTCCTATGTGATGAAAAATCAAGATACCAACCGGGACCGTCAAGGCTGCAAAGGAACAAACTCTGGAAGGAAATATGGCGTGCACCCATTCCCAATAAAATAAAAAAAATTTCATGTGGAGACTTGCCAAGAATATTCTGCCCACAAGAGCTAATTTACAAAAGAAATGTATCATCCTTGATCTTCTCTGCCCGCTCTGCCATGGTGAACCTGAATCCTCACACCATTTATTTTTAAAGTGTGATCTGCTGAAATTATCTTTGTTTGCCTCCCACCTTGGCTCCCATATTCAATCCAATATTGATTTACATGATTGGATCCTAATGTGGTTAACTTGTCAAGACCCCTTAGGCGTTCAATTTTTTTGTACTCTTTTGTGGAAATTCTGGTCAGGCAGAAATGCGGCAGTGTTCAAGGGTATTCCCCTAAACCCATCTACCTTAGCTGCTGAAGCCATGAATTTTGTCCATGAATTTAATGAGGCAAATCCTAGAAGGAGCAGACAGACGGTAAGGGAAGTCCCACCAACCCAGCCTATTACCACCTTGTTTTCTGTGTATGTTGACGCTAGTTGTTGCGCTGAGGGATGAACAGTGTGGGGGCTGCACCTGTGTAACCAAAGAGGGGAAACGGTCCTTAGCATGTGCAAAAGAGAGGACATCGATGTTGAACCCATTATGGCTGAGGCTTTGGGCGTGAGATGGGCTCTACAAGTGGCTAATGATCAAAGAATCACATATGTTACCATCCTCTCTGATGCAGCCAATGTTGTCAACTGTATAAATGGGCGAACAGATTTTGCAACAATTAACATGATAGCTCAAGATTGCAGAGAGCTAATGTCTAGTATGTATAATGTTAGTGTTCTGTTTGTGAGTAGAAATCAAAATTCTGCTGCCCATAATTTGGCCTCTTTGGCAAAAAAAGTGGGCAATAGAACTTGGATAGGGGTAGTTCCCAATAGTTTATGGCTTCCTGCTAATGTTGTTTCTTTTCCTACCAATTGTAATCCTGATAGCTGTGTTCCAGCTTGTTTCTAATGAAAGTTGTTTCATTTCAAAAAAAAAAAAAACTTTGGTGGCATTATTTAATTTAATAGATTAAAAACCAACTTAACCACGGTGGGAAAATTATGGCCATTGGAAATGGCCAATGCAGAGATGCACATTCCCGAAAGGAGCAACTATATAAGGGTTAAGGTTAAGGATATGAAAATAAATTGTTGGGTTAAATAAGTGTTGCCCTAAAAATATACTCCGTCCCTTTTTATAGGAGTAGTTTACAAAAATCACGTGTATTAAGAAAAGTTGTTGGAGTAATAAAGTTGCCTCAAATGTGTGTGACTATTACTAGATTACCCTTAATTAAATATATATTTAATGTTAACTTTTCATATACCAAGACAAATTGATAGTATTAATAAAGGATATATTTGGAAAAAGAGTAATCAATACATCTAGGAATTTGTATATAATCTTATATATAGGGACATATTTTTTTTGTAAACAACTCCTATACATAGGAACGGAGGGAGTATTAAATTTTGATTTTGTCTCTAAAAAATAAAATAGAATGTTATCATTCCTCTAAAATTGTTCTTTTCATTTTATATCTTTAATAACCAGTTTATGTTCAATTAATGTTGAAGTTATGACCTTTTTTTGAGATGTGTCCAAGTTATAAGCATCTATTATTTGATACCATCTTAATACTTTATTTGATATCATTGTATGCATCTATTATATACAACCTATATACCTATATATGTTCGTATTATTATGGTTAAAAAATGTTAAAGATATCTCAAAAAAAATTCCATTATAGACCAAAAACGAAGCAGAAAGTTTTGGAGGATGAAAACATTTGTTTTATTTTTTAATAACTGAAATCAAATTTCTTTATATTTATTTTTAGAGACGAAAAACAATTTAACACTAATTTTTTTATTTAATATTCAAATTTCTTTTCATTATATTTATTTTTAATGATTTGTATTCAAGATAGAAACTTATCAAATTAACGTTAACAAAATAAGTAAGTAATGTGAAAAATCCATTAAAACAACACCTAAGAAAGCATTTGGTGCCATATAAATAATGCAACGTGATACACGAGGAGATAGAAATCCGTCAAATTTGAAATTGCAAGGTTTTGTTGACTTTAAGTCTAAAAAATAAATTTGTTGACTTGATTGTGGGGTCCGAAAGGACAACCTGTTCTTTTCTTTGTTTTTTTCTACAAGTTTTTTTTGAATTGGTAAACATACTCAACAAAATGGCTACTCCATTAATTTATACATGTGATCTTTTTGGATTTACGGAAGATGGTCTAAGAGTTGAGTGCTGCTGCGAAGATGACAAGAAACCACTGAAATTTCGAGGAACAAAACTTCTGGGAAATCGTCCATTTCTTTTTGGAAGGTCAATTTTTTCCGAGGAACATGTTGGAACAAAGTTGCGCAGCATTAAGATGAAACAATGGATAATACGAAAACAGGGAAGAATGAAAACGTAAAACAGAGCATTCAAAATTTTCGTAAATGTGAATTCATTGATTATATTCAAGTCATAGAATACACACGCTACAAGGCTTTATATACACATATATGTCACTTGCTTACATCACAAGCTAAGTAACTACATCTAACAAACTCTAACAAACTCTTAAACAGACTCAGACTCTGGCTTCTGAAGCTTCAGACGCTGAACTTCAGCTTCTGAACGTTCAGACTCTGAAGCTTCAGCTTCTGAAGCTTCAGACTCTGAACTTCAGCTTCGGATCGTTCAGTATCTGATTTCACTACAGTTATGGATTAATTCTCAACACTCCCCCTTAATTCATAACTGTTGAATATTGAGGACACCAAGTTTCTTCCTCAAAAACTCAAATCTGTCAATCTTCAAAGTTAGAGGTTTCACAACTTCACACTTGAGTTCTTTCATCACTGAATTTTTAACATATGCTCCAATCTCAACTGAACACTTTCTGAAATCTATATGGATTATGTACACCATATTTTCCTTGCCTGCCATCTCAAAAACATGTTTCTGCAAGAAGCCACTAGCCACCACTCTTGCTTTATACTCTGGATTCAACTTCACTTTGAACACCCATTTCACATTAATTTTCCTTTTCTTGTCTAGCAAGCTGACAAGTTCCCAGGATTGATTCCTTTCAATTGATTGCAGTTCTTCTGTCATAACTCCTTTTTTCACATCAATTTTCAGTGCTTCTGGTTCATATTCTGCTAGTAATGCAAAATGAATAAGATCCTCTTCATCATTCACTGCATTATCAGGGATGATTTCACAATCATTCAGTCTGCTAGGTGCTTGTCTGACTCTTTGAGGTCTCACTGGTGCTACTTCTACTTCTGGATCATTTTCAACATCATTATGATCCTCTTCATTTTCTGATTCATCACTTGAATCAGAGTAGATACAACTTTGCTGAACCTCACTGCTATAAACAGGTTCACTTTCCCATTTCCACTGCTCAGCTTCATTCACTATCACATCTATACTGATATGAACTTTCTGAGTTACAGGGTTGTACAGCTTGTATGCACCAGTTGGATGATAACCTATAAGCATCATAATCTCACTTTTATCTTCAAGCTTACTTCTTCTAGCATCTGGCACATGTTTGTAGCACAAAGAACCAAAAACCTTGAAATGCTTCACACTGGATTTCCTTCCACACCAGGCTTCTTCTGGTACTTTCAAATTTAGCTTCTTTGTAGGGCATCTGTTTAGGATGTAAGCAGCTGTGGTGACTGCTTCACCCCAAAACTTGTGTCGTAGGTTCTTCTGCTTAATCATGCTTCTGGCCATGTTAAGCAGGGTTCTGTTCCTTCTTTCTGCAAGACCATTGTGTTGTGGTGTATATGGGGCTGTTACTTCATGAGTAATACCTTGATTCATGCAGAAAGCTTCAAATTCCTTGGATGTATACTCACCTCCACCATCTGTCCTCAAAATCTTAATAGCTTTATCACTCTCTTTCTCTATTAAGACTTTGAATTTTTTGAATACCTCCAAAGCTTCACTCTTAAGCTTGATAGTATACAACCATATCATTCTTGTAAATTCATCAACAAAAGTAATGAAATACTTACTACCACCCAGAGAAGGTACCTCAAAAGGTCCACAGATATCAGAATGAACTACTTGTAATGCCACACTTGCTCTTTTAGGAGCTTCAGACACAAAGGGCAATCTACTCTGCTTGCTCTTCACACACACTCCACAAATAGTTTTTCTGATATTCAATTTAGGTAAACCATGCACCAATTCTTTAGATTCCAATTCACTATGGCTTCTAGAATTCAAGTGGCCATACCTCAGATGCCATAGGGCTTCAGCATCTTCACTCACTGTTGCAGACAAACACATCATCTTATCACTTGAGATACTGCATCTGTAGGTTCTGTTCTTTGACAGGGTAGACTTCAGCACTAAGTTCTTCCTTGCATCAAACAGCTTCAATGAATTTCCATCCATTGCTACTGAGAACCCCTTCTCCACTAACTGACCTATGCTCAACAGATTGCACTCCATATCTGGAACATAGAACACATCTTCAATAATGATTTTCCCACCATCATTGCTCTTAATCACCAAATTTTCACTTCCTTCTGATGCAAGTTTTCTGCTGTCAGCTAATTTGATACTAGTTTTCTTGCAAGAATCAAAATTAGTTAACCATTCTCTATGAGCAGTCATATGATTAGAGCACCCAGAATCAAGATACCACTCTTCACTCTTGATCTTTTCTTCACATGTAGTAGCCATCATCAAGTTTGTATTGAGATCATCTCCATGAGCTATATTTGCTTCCTCATCAGTCTCTTGATCTTTCTTGAACCAGCATTCATCAGCAAAGTGTCCATACTTTTCACAATTGTAGCACTGGACTTTTCTCTTATTAAACTCCTTCTTCTTATTCAGACCTTTGCCAGAACCTCTTCTTCTTGAAGATTCAGTTCTGTCATCAGTCTTAGACTTTCCATTGTTGGGCCAATTTGCTCTTCCTGATCCCTTTTTCTTGAAATTCTTGTGATTTTCCTCTGTTTTTGCTTGAAGGGCTTGTTGTTCAGATCTTTCAGAACCTCTATCAATCACTAACAGTTCATGTGCTTCCAGTGAACTTTGCAATTCTTCAATCTTCATAGTTGTAACATCCTTTGAAGGTGAGAAAAACACACAAGAAGGGGGGGGGGTTGAATTGTGTGGGTAAATTCTTTTTTTTTTTTCTCAAAACTTATGTTAAGTTCAGAATCTGATATAGATCAGTTCTGAACCTTTTTCAGAGTTTGTTAGCAGCGGATTATGAAGTAAAGAGAGAGGGAAAGAAAGACACAATGGTTTTTATACTAGTTTCTTCCACAATCCGGAAGTAGTCTAGTCCCCCTGTCACTTACAGGAGATTTAACTATATTCAAACTGATTACAATTGCTCAAAGCACAAAGCTAAGAGTCTTCAATGCTCAAACACCTAGTAAGAGACTTCTAATTCTCAAGACACAAAGTCAAGAGACTTCTCAGCTCAAAGCACAAAGCTAAGAGACTTCTAATTGCTCAATACACTAAGTAAAGAGACTTCTGATTGCTCAGCACACAGACTGAGACTTTGGTTCAAACTGATTTACAAAGAAAGAAGTTTGAGTTGAACACATGATCAAATATCAGAGGTATTTACAAAATACAACACAGGTTAAGACTATAAACTTAAGAAATTCTAAGATGACAAGTTTGTAAGAATTTCTAAGAGTTTTGGTGACTTGCGTATTTTTGACAGCAAAACAGAGCACAAGTTCAGTTCTTTTGTTTCTTGAGTCTTAGCAATTTTCTTCTTCAAATCTTCACCCTTTTATAGAGGAAAAGATAGCTGTTGAGAATTACCCAGATTTGTAGCAAAGAGCCGTTGCAATTGTAGAAGCTAGGTCAGCTGAAAATGTGTGTTGAACTGCAGAAAACAGAGCACGCATTTTTTGAATTCTTTCCTTAAAAGCTGGGGAATGTTTTGGCCAATGAGACAACTGTTACATTGAGTTGTTCTGACAGTGCAGACATTAAATGTAGACAGTGACAGTTGCTTTTCCTTCCAGGTCAGACTTCAGAAGCTTATAAGAAACTGTTCATCAGAAGCAGGTCTTCAGACTCAGGTCTTCAGACGCACCCTTCAGAAGCACTGTTCATCAGACGCTCCCTTCAGACGTTGACTTTTATTGACCTTCAGACTCAGCCTTCAGACGTTGACTTCTGTTGACCTTCAGACTCAGCCTTCAGACGTTGACTTCTGTTGACCTTCAAACTCAGCCTTCAGAAGCACCCTTCAGACTCAGCCTTCAGAAGCACCCTTCAGATGCAGTCTTCAGACTCAGTCTTCAGAAGCTGCTTCAGACCTAGTTTTGCTTCATGCTTGCAACATAGGCTTCTATGCTTTCCTTCTTGCTCTTAGCTTGTTCTTCCATAACCAGTATCAAATACCAAACATTAAGGACATGGTTCTGCATACTTAGAACAAAGCATTAACAATTACCAATTTTCTTTTTAACACTTTGTTATCATCAAAACCCAAAAGAGAGTTGTTCATACATTTTGTTCCAACAATCTCCCCCTTTTTGATGATGACAAACATAAGTATTAATAGAAAATTGTTGTTAATTTAATTAACAAGTTGACTGCAGGGTTTGAGGTTTGCAAGCTCCCCCTGAGTCTGATCCAGGTTAATTAAATTCAGTTTAAATCAAAAAGATGAGAATTTCATAATTGTTGTTAAGTTTAATTAACAAGTTGACTTCAGGATGAGGTTTGCAAGCTCCCTCTAGGTATGATAATCCACAAGGTGAGATTTGTAAGCTCCCCTTGATTCTTATCCATGTTAATTAAATTTAACTTAACACAATAAGGTGAAATTTTCACTCAGAATTATAAATAACAAGCTGACTTCAGGTTATGAGGTTTGTAAGCTCTCCCCCTAAGTCTGATAATCCACAGGATGAGTTTTGTAAGCTCCCTGAGTCTTATCCAAGTTATTTAAATTCATTTCAACTCACTAAGAGTAATTTGTCTCACAGAATTTAATTCAGAGGCTAAGAGATAAAAACAGTTCTTATAAGTTAATTTTAAACAGAAATTAACTTATCTTCTGAGCTAAGGAGCCTTAATGCCTTTTACTCCCCCTCATAAGTTAATTAACTGACAGGAATTAACTTATATTCTGAGCTCAGGAGCCTTAATACTTGTTTACTTTTACTCCCCCTTTTGTCATCAACAAAAAGAAAATTTTCAGAATTTTTAAGAGAGTTTGAAAAACATGTGAGAAAAAAAAATGTTCAGAGCATTTTTGTTCAGTATATTCTGTTAAGTATCACTGAACTATTTTAGACAAAATTGTTCAGATCATATACCAACTGAAGATTTTAGCACAACTGAACTTCTTTTCAGAAAACTGAAAAATATAACATTTAGCTCAGTGCTGCTGAACTCTTTCAGACATAACTGTTCAGAGTTTTTAAATAAGGATCTGAGAAACTGAACATGTCTGATACCAAAGAGAGACTTTCAGACAGAACTGTTCAGAGTTTTTTAAATATGTTTTGAAAAACTGAACATGTATGATATCAATTTGAGCAATCATGATGAAAAAAATGTGTCTGTGTTTTTGTTAAAACATTTCAGTACTGAAAATAGAAGAACACTTTTGCTTATTGATGACTTTGGGAGAGACAAAGTGTAACTTTCAAAGCTTAATTCATCATTGCCCAGAGTTATAACTTATCAGATTCTGACCAAAAGTTAGATAACCATACAGATTCAGAAGTCAGAAATCCAAATTCTGAAACTCAGACTCAGAAGTTTTTCAGAGGCTTAACTTTCTTCAGACTCTCAGAATGAGTGACTGATAAGTCTTAGCTTCTGATGAACTCAGAATCTTAGTTTCTATTCAGAGGCAAGCATATTTTTCAAGAGATGAAATACATGTTCAGATTCTTTTTAATAAAATTGAATCTTTCTTCTGTGAGGGGTTTTGTAAATATGGCAGCCCATTGATGATCAGTATCAATGAACTGAATATCCAAAACTCCCTTCTGAACATAATCTCTTATAAAATGATGTTTAATTTCTATATGCTTGGCTCTAGAATGCAAAATTGGATTTTTAGACAAACAGATTGCAGCAGTATTATCACAATAAATAGGAATGCTATTTTCATGAATCTGAAAGTCCTCCAACTGATGTTTCATCCAGAGCAGTTGTGTGCAACAACTTGCAGCTGAAATGTATTCTGCTTCTGCTGTTGACAAAGCAATAGTTGCTTGTCTTTTGCTGGCCCAAGATATCAGATTCTCACCCAGAAATTGACAATTTCCACTGGTGGATTTTCTTTCAATCCTGTCCCCAGCATAGTCAGCATCACAGAATCCAACTAGCTTATAATCTAAGGATTTCTTATACAGAAGTCCCAGATTAGTTGTTCCTTTCAGATACCTGAAGATTCTCTTGACAGCAGTCATATGAGATTCTCTAGGATCTGACTGGAATCTTGCACACAGACAGACACTAAATAAAATATCTGGCCTAGAAGCAGTTAAGTATAACAGAGAACCTATCATACCTCTGTAGAGTTTCTGATCTACTTTTGAGCCATTGTCCTCTTTGCTTAAGGTGCAGGTTGGATGCATTGGTGTTGTCATCAGTTTACAATCATCAAGCTGGAACTTCTTCAGAAGCTCCTTTGTGTATTTGGACTGATGAACATACACACCATCTTTGCATTGGTTGATTTGAATTCCAAGAAAGAATTTCAATTCTCCCATCATGGTCATTTCAAATTCATCCTGCATTAACTTGGAGAATTCTTTGCAAAGAGAAGCATTAATAGAACCAAATATGATATCATCAACATAAATTTGTACAATTAAGATGTATTTCTTAAGAGTTTTTCTAAAGAGTGTATTGTCAACTTGTCATCTTACAAAATCATTTTTAAGTAAGAAATTACTTAGTCTTTCATACCAAGCTCTGGGAGCTTGTTTCAGACCATATAGAGATTTCTTAAATTTAAAAACAAAATCTGGATATTTTACATCTTCAAAACCAGGAGGTTGTTTAACATAAACTTCTTCAGAAATAACTCCATTTAAAAAAGCACTCTTAACATCCATTTGATATAAGATGATATCATGATTAACTGCATAGGAAAGAAGTAACCTGATTGCTTCCAGTCTTGCAACTGGAGCAAATGTCTCAGTGTAGTCTATTCCTTCCTGCTGGTTGTAGCCTTGAGCAACCAGTCTTGCTTTGTTTCTGATCACTTCTCCTTGTTCATTAAGCTTGTTTCTGAAAACCCATTTTGTTCCAATGATGTTCTTATGATCTGGTCTTGCAACTAAATCCCAGACATCATTTCTTTGAAACTGGTTCAGTTCTTCTTGCATAGCTACAATCCATCCATCGTCTGCAAGTGCTTCATCAGCTATTGTGGGTTCAATCATTGACAGAAATCCAATCATAGAATCATTCTGACAGAATGCTGATCTTGTTTTCCTTGAACTGTTCGTGTTCCCAATAATCAGCTCTTCAGGATGTGAAGACTTGTATTTAAATGAAGTTCTGGGTGGATTAGCTTCTGAAGAATCACCAGGGGCTTGTTCAGAACCATTTTGATCTTGATTATCTTCAGAAGTAGTGTCAACATCTGAGAGTTTTTCAGTTTCCTCAGTATTTCCAGCTTCTGAACTTTCTTCAGACTCTGAACTCTGTTCAGGTTCTGAAGGTTCTTCTGAGAGTCTGAATTCTGCAAAACTCTCAACCAGCTCTGGTATTTCATTACCAGGCTTCTTATCATCAAATCTAATGTGTATTGATTCTTCAACAACATGTGTTTCAGAATTATACACCCTGTATGCTTTGGATCTCTCTGAGTATCCTAAAAAGATACCCTTTTAAGCCTTAGCATCAAATTTCTTTAGGTAGATCTTATTGTTCAGAATGTAACAAGTACAACCAAACCGATGAAAATAAGAAATGTTTGGTTTTCTTCCTTTAAAAAGTTCATATGCTGGTCTGATATAGATCATGTTCTGAATATAACATGCTGTGTTAACAGCTTCTGCCCAAAAGTACTTTACAATTTTGGATTCATGGATCATGGTTCTGGCCATTTCTTGCAAGGATCTGTTCTTTCTCTCTACAACTCCATTTTGTTGTGGAGTTCTAGGAGATGAGAACTCATGGAGAATTCCATGATCTTCACAAAAAATTTCAAAAGGTTCATTTTCAAATTCACCACCATGATCACTTCTGACTTTTAAAATTTTCAAGTCAGTTTCATTTTGTACTTGTTTGCAAAATTTATTAAACACTTCATATGTTTCATTTTTAGTTCTAAGGAATTTAACCCAAGTCCACCTACTGTAATCATCAACAATTACAAGCCCATATTTCTTCCCATTGATTGAAGTTGTTCCAACAGGACCAAACAAATCAATGTGAAGCAGTTCTAAAGGTCTTGAGGTGGAAACAATGTTTTTGGATTTAAAAGATGTTTTAGAAAATGTTCATGTTTGGCATGCTCCACACAGAGCATTTGAGTGATAGTTAATGTTTGGCAGGCCTCTGACCAGTTGTAACTTGCTAAGCTTAGAGATTAGTCTCCACTTAGCATGTCCCAACCTTTTGTGCCATACCCATTTCTCATCACTCACAGACAGAAGGCAAACTACCTTCTGCTCAACCAGTTCAGAAAAATTGATTTTATGAACATTGTTTTTCCTATTTCCTTTGAACACAACAGATTTATCTTTGCTGTTGATTACAGTACAAATGTTCTTATTAAACAGGACTTCATAATTACTGTCACATAATTGACTTATGCTAAGTAGATTATGTCTCAGTCCATCTCCCAACAAAACATCATCAATGGACAAGGAAGAATTACCTATCTTACCAGTACCAATGATCCTTCCTTTCTGATTTCCTCCAAACCCCACAGTTCCTCCCTCTTTCATGCTCAGGGTTTGGAACATAGACTTGTCTCCTGTCATATGTCGCGAGCATCCACTGTCCAGGTACCAAGACCTTTCCTTTTCTTTGGATGACAAGCATATCTGCAACAGAAATTATCTCAGACTTAGGTACCCATATTTTCATGGGTCCTTTATGGTTAGTCTTGAAAGGTTTGGTCTTTTGTTGCACCTTATGTCTAGAGTTATAACACTCAGACTTGTTCAGATACTTTGGATATGAATCCTTAAATCTTGAATAAGTCTCAGTTTTAGAAACTGAGTTCTTTAGAACCTGAGTTCTCAATGGTCTGGACTCAGATTTCTTCAGAACCTGAGACTTGAAGGTCTTTGGTTCTGAGTTGTTTAGAGTCTGAACCATTGAACACTTTGGTTCTGATTTCTTCAGAACTCTAGTTTTTCTAGCTCTTGACACAAGGTAAACTTTAGTTTGACCTTTCTTAAAACAATCAGAAACAGATGACAGATTGGCTTTCTTTTGATTGCTTTGCCTGACATTCTGGTTTTGAAAAGGTTTTGAATAGACTGGTTTAGTAATTTTTGAAGGTTTCATAAACCCAGTCTTAGTAAAATTTGAGTTTGAATTCTTCAGACTCTGAGACTTACTTGTTTCAGGTTCTGAACTCTTCAGACTCTGAACATTTTCAGGTTTAGAGTCTGATTTTCTCATACTCTTAGGCTTAGGACCTATTGGTTTAGACTTTGGCAAAGTTTTAACATCTGCCTTCATCTTTTCCTTAGGTTCAGAAGCTTTAGAGTCTGAGCAGTTCAGAACTTCAGACTCTACAGTCTCAGTTTCTGCTAAATTCAGTTTCTCAGAACTGTCAGAAGTAGGCACAAAGCACACCTCAGTGCCTTTCAAAATATTTTCAGAATAAGATGATATTTTTGATTCATTTGAAAGATTGAATGAATCATTTTTAAAACCAATACCTTCACCTTTGTTACTATAAATATTATAAATCATAGAATCAACCTTACTTCTATTGATTCCAGTTAAAATAAAGTCCTGAAGAGCAATTTCATGTTCATTTGGAATTTCTTCAGGTTTCTTACGAGCCACATCCCTGAGTTCTCTAACTTCTTCATCAATCTCATTGAATTGATTCTGAAGTTTGACATTCTCCTCAATCAGCAAGTTATTTTTGTTTTTCAAAGATTTTAATTCACCTAACTTGCTTTTGAGGTGGTTCATAAGATCTTTAACTGTTTCAATCAGTTCAGATCTTGTAAGTTCAGAGTATACCTCATCTTCATCATCAGAGTCTGAACATGATTCTGCATCAGAGAAAGTTGTTGCCATTAAAGCTAGGTTTGCTTCCTCTTCATCATCAGACTCAGAATCATTGTCAAGATCATCCCATGTTGCCATAAGACTCTTCTTGAGTTTGTTTCTGAAGTTGCTTTTAGAACTGGTCTTCTTTGATTTTTCCTTTGACTTGTCCTTCTGAAGTTCAGGACAATCAGCAATAAAATGACCAGGTTTCTTGCAATTGTAGCAGCCCTTCTGATCTTCCCTCTTTGAACTAGATCCTTTAAAGTTGCTGCTTCTGTTTAAGAATTTCTTCTGTCTATTCATTAAGTACTGAATTCTTTTGGAAAGCATTGCAAGCTCTTCAGCTTCTGAATCTTCTTTAGAATTTCCCTCAGAAAAGTCTTCTTCAGATTCAATAGCTTTCAGAGCTTTTACAGACTTTCTTTTGGATTTCAGTGCTATTGACTTAGACTCTCTAACAGAATCATCTTCATTAAGTCCCAGTTCATGCACCTTGAGGGAGCTTATAAGATCTTCAATACTTAGAGTATTTAGATCTTTAGCTTCCTCAATAGCAGTTACTTTGGGTCTCCATTTAGATGGCAGACTTCTTAGAATTTCGTTCACATGATCAGCAGTGGTATAACTCTTCTTCAGAATCTGAAGTCCAGAAACCAGAGTCTGAAATCTTGAGAACATAGTCTCAATATTTTCATCCTCTTTCATTCTGAACAGCTCATATTGCTGAACAAGAATATTAGCCTTTGCTTCTCTAACTTTTTTGTTACCTTCATAGTTAGAGCAGAGGGATTTGAAGATGGCTTTCGCTGTAGATTTATCACTCAGCTTCTGATACTCAGTGTGAGGTAGTGAATCCACAATGATACCTCTGACATTGTGGTGCTTTTTGTATATCCTCCTCTCAGCATCACTTAAGCCTCTTCTGTTGACAGCTACACCTTCATCAACTGGAATAGAGATTCCATCTTCTATTATATCCCATAAAGAATCATCAATACCAATGATGTGGCTGTACATCTTGCTTTCCACCATGAGAACTTTTCTGGATCACCAGTAAACATTGGGGGTTTATTGTGTGATCTAGATTTTCTTTCATCTGTACCATAGTCATATGATACAGAAGTACCAGTACCTCTTTGATTTCTGAGAGAGGGTGGAGGTGAACTACTGGATGACATGTTTTTCTCAGGATCTCACTGACTCACTGTAAAGTGATTGAATATCAGAACTGGAGCTCTGATACCAACTGAAGGTGAGAAAAACACACAAGAAGGGGGGGTTGAATTGTGTGGGTAAATTCTTTTTCTTTCTCAAAACTTATGTTAAGTTCAGAATCTGATATAGATCAGCTCTGAACCTTTTTCAGAGTTTGTTAGCAGTGGATTATGAAGTAAAGAGAGAGGGAAAGAAAGACACAATGGTTTTTATACTAGTTCCTTCCACAATCCGGAAGTAGTCTAGTCCCCCTGTCACTTACAGGAGATTTAACTATAATCAAACTAATTACAATTGCTCAAAGCACAAAGCTAAGAGTCTTCAATGCTCAAACACCTAGTAAGAGACTTCTAATGCTCAAGACACAAAGTCAAGAAACTTCTCTTCTCAAAGCACAAAGCTAAGAGACTTCTAATTGCTCAATACACTAAGTAAAGAGACTTCTGATTGCTCAACACGCAGACTGAGACTTTGGTTCAAACTGATTTACAAAGAAAGAAGTTTGAGTTGACCACTTGATCAAATATCAGAGGTGTTCACAAAATACAACACAGGTTTAAGACTCTAAACTTGAGAAATTCTAAGATGACAAGTTTGTAAGAATTTCTAAGAGTTTTGGTGACTTGCGTATTTTTGACAGCAAAACAGAGCACAAGTTCAGTTCTTTTGTTTCTTGAGTCTTAGTAATTTTCTTCTTCAAATCTTCACCCTTTTATAGAGGAAAAGATAGCTGTTAAGAATTGCCCAGATTTGTAGCAAAGAGCCGTTGCAATTGTAGAAGCTAGGTCAGCTGAAAATGTGTGCTGAACTGCAGAAAACAGAGCACGCATTTTTTGAATTCTTTCCTTAAAAGCTGGGGAATGTTTTGGCCAAGGAGACAACTGTTCCATTGAGTTGTTCTGACAGTGAAGGCATTAAATGCAGACAGTGACAGTTGCTTTTCCTTCCAGGTCAAACTTCAGAAGCTTCTCAGGAACTGTTCATTAGAAGCAGGTCTTCAGACGCACCCTTCAGAAGCACTGTTCATCAGACGCTCCCTTCAGACGTTGACTTTTGTTGACCTTCAGACTCAGCCTTCAGACGCTGACTTCTGTTGACCTTCAGACTCAGCCTTCAGAAGCACCCTTCAGACTCAGCCTTCAGAAGCACCCTTCAGACGCAGTCTTCAGACTCAGTCTTTAGAAGCTGCTTCAGACCCAGTTTTGCTTCATGCTTGCAACATAGGCTTCTATGCTTTCCTTCTTGCTCTTAGCTTGTTCTTCCATAACCAGTATCAAATACCAAACATTAAGGACATGGTTCTGCATACTTAGAACAAAGCATTAGCAATTACCAATTTTGTTTTTAACACTTTGTTATCATCAAAACCCAAAAGAGAGTTGTTCATACATTTTGTTCCAACATCCTTTGCTTCTTGGATTGCTACCACTATGAAATCAAATTTTGGATTCAAGGATCTCAATATCTTCTCTACTACCATCTGATCTGAGATGTTTTCACCACAATTTTTCATCAGATTCACAATCTCAATCACTTTTGAGAAGTAATCACTTACTTTCTGATCTTTCTCCATTTGCATCATCTCATACTTCCTTCTATATGATTGCAACTTGACTTGTTTCACCTTTTCTCCCCCATTGTGATAGTTTTCCAGAATATCTCACGCTTCTTTGGATCTTGTGGCCTTTGAAATCTTCTCAAAATGCTGATTATCAACATTTTGTTGAATGTAGAACAGAGCTTTGCAATCTTTCTTCTTCGCTTCTTTGAATGCCAATCTCTGTGCTTCAGTTGGATTTGCCCCCAAATCCTCATAGCCATTCTGCACCAGATCACTCACATCTTGCGCTCCAAAGAGTGATTTCATCAATGCGCTCCATCGTTCCCAATTCTTGCCATCAAGAACCAGAATATTCGACACAAAACCATTGTTACTCATCTTTGCTTTGATCCAGAAATCAACACACATCTCACTCAGTGTTTCCCAATGATGATTTCCCCTCACACTTCACTCGTGTTTCCCTAAGATTTTAACCCAGGCTCTCTATACCAATTGTTGGAACAAAGTTGCGCAGCATTAAGATGAAACAATGGATAATACGAAAACAGGGAAGAATGAAAACGTAAAATAGAGCATTCAAAATTTTCGTAAATGTGAATTCATTGATTATATTCAAGTCATAGAATACACACGCTACAAGGCTTTATATACACATATATGTCACTTGCTTACATCACAAGTTAAGTAACTACCTCTAACAAACTCTAACAAACTCTTAACAAACTCTAACAAACTCTTAAACAGACTCAGACTCTGGCTTCTGAAGCTTCAGACGCTGAACTTCAGCTTCTGAAGCTTCAGACTCTGAACTTCTGCTTCTGAACGTTCAAACTCTGAAGCTTCAGACTCTGAACTTCAGCTTCTGATCGTTCAGTATCTGATTTCACTACAGTTATGGATTAATTCTCAACAGTACACACGTCCTCGGAAAATAGTTGGTTGCAAATCCATTTCCGAGAAAATGTTGTTTCCGAGGAAGAATGTCCTCGGAATAATGATTTGACAACACTTTACACTAAAGTGACTAGCGTTTCCGAGAAATTTTGTCCTCGGAATGTATTTTATTTAAAAAAATAATTAAATTTATAATTATTTTTATGTATGCCAAAACTTTTGAATTTCAAATTTTTAAAAGACCACCAATATTATTTTGAATTTGTTGGATTCACCATTTGAGCCACGGTAGTTTGTGTGGATTGAGGAATTGCTGGAGCAATAGGTGGTTCAGGAACATCATCAAAATCAATAAGGCTCCTGATAGTCTCATGCTTAACTTCGGATGGGGTTCCATTGCTGGATGCCAAGCTACTAGAAGATGTCGTTCTCTGCAATTATCGTAGTCAAAGGTATGATAAAATGTTCTGAATAGAAAATCAATTTTGGGAACCTTAGAAAGAACCACAACAAACAAAAAGAGCCTTTTTTCCCATTAGGTGGGTGGGATATCATAATGATTCCACATAAATCATGTCTAGTAATGAAAAGGAAAACTAAAAGAAGAATTTAAGGTAGAGATGAAGTAATTGTTGATGATGATATTATTGGAGGAGGAGAAGGATGAGGAGGAGGAGGAGGAGGAGGAGTAGTAGAAATGAAAGTGTTATGAGAAAAATGATAGATCAAAAAATTATGTAAATAGTGAGTATTATATAGAAAAAATCTGAATTTTTTTGAATGAACATTCCGATGAACTTCTTCCTCGGAATCCAATATTTCAAAAAAAATTTAATCTCGCCCATTTTCCCGCATAAATTTCGATTTTCAATGATGTGCATTCCGAGGAACTTTTGTCCTCGATAATTCAATGTTGACTGACAATGATTTAATGCTGATTTGACTGGGCCCTGCTGCATGTTTAGCGAGGAACATCTAACTCTAAATGCAGCTTGAAAACGCGTGCTTCTGCCATATGTCACTGATGAACATCTTTCTTGTTTAATTGTCATTTTGCACAAACCAAGACAATCAATAAATGTTACTACTTTTGATACAATAATTTATACTTTTACTATAATGGTCTTATTAATTTAATATCTCATTTCATATATTTCCCTCTCTGCAATAAATAACTAAAGGTAATATTGGTAAAATATTATTTAATGTTGCATTGAAATTTGAAAGTGACACTTAAATAATATTTTGGTTAATTCTCCATCCAACGTCAAAAAATAACGACATATATAGATAAACAAAATATTTTGGTTAATTCTCTATCCAACGTCAAAAAATGGTCAATTTTATTGTAAATCATTATTTTATTTGTATTCTTATTAATTTTAAGCAGTATTTATTTTTATTTTTTATTTTACCTTACATTCGGTAAGACTATATCATTATGTTATACAATTAATTGTTAAAGTATCTAATATTACTTATATACTTTTGATAAGAAAAAATGAAATTAGTAGAAACTAATGGAGCATAAGCGTGCCTATAGACACGAATATCGGACACGATACAAACACTGACGCGTGGATATCATATATCACATATAAACATGTTTTACAAAATCACTTTTAACTTTAAAGTAGCTATAAAGAGAAAACTACCAAACAACTTTAACATCCTTTTAAAAGCTCTTACTTTTTTTTTTGTCAAGTAGCCTAGTGGCTAGAGCTCACACATTTAAATGTGGAGAAGTGGGGTGTCCGGAGTTCGAACCCCGGCCCCTGCATATAATATACAATATCCCTACCAACTGAGCAAAACTCATGGGGATAAAAGCTCTTCCTTTTTAACTGTAGAAGAAAATAGTAGTGCAAAATATATAAACATTACCTTATATGAATTAACTGTGCATTTTTGTGCTAAATCATTTATAACATAACACATTCATTGTTATTTTTTTGCGGGAAGATACACTCAATACTTAACATCTATTTTTTGAGATTTTTTATTTACTTGGTAATGATAATATTTAAAAGTTAGAACTAACTAAACTCAATAAACAAAAACACTAAGTTATACTAAATTTTTTCAATATTAAATAACAGTGACATAAAGTGATCACAATAAATTTTTTAATCAGTTTTAAACTATAATATATGGGGTTTGTATGTTGCAACCACTAATTAATTCATAACAATTTTTGAAGACATGTAATAAAAAATAATTAATTAATTAGATTAATAATACTAATATTAAACCATGTATTCCATTGTCAAGAAAGAATGAATTATAAAGCAAATAGTCCTAGAAACTTAAACCATAACCTTGACCCCAAAATAAAAGATACTTAAATCATAAACTTAAACCATAACATTTACCCCATAAACAAATAAACATAAACTATAATACCAATTTATTTAATTTCTTTTATATTTGTATGATCTCTTGCATACCATACCTTAAAATGATGGTGGATATGGGTCTACCTCTCTCAATCATTTAGTTAGATGTAGTAGACTATTAGTTCATTGTAATGATAACTTGTCAAATATTTATATCATCTCCATCATTTTCATTATTATTCTGGTGAGTTTTTCTCGTTCATTTTCTCATTATTTTCTTAGTACTTTAAATCCTTCACTCATTGAAACCTTACATTAAAACCTAATCTTTCCTTTCTCTCCAACACTAATCCAATTTTTCTTCACTCATTTCCTTTCATAAAAAACAACACACTCAGAAAAACCTAAACTTTTTCTTTCAGACAACACACTCAGAAAAACCCAAGCTTTTTTCTTTCAATTACGATAATGGAAAATCCAAATCCAGATCCTCAAGAAACTAGATATGTAAATTCAATGTACTGGGAGAAAATGAAGGAAATGAGAAATTTAATTTATTGGTTGCATGTTGTTGCAGAAACCCTTGCTTGAAGTGCTTTCAAATTATTCTTGCATTCATGTTAACTTCTCTCACGGTTTTGGTTTGCTCAAGCACCTTATCCCTTGACATTGTTTTAGCTATTATTTGCGGTTGAGATAAATTATCTTTGGAAATTTTTTCAATAGAGTATTAAAAACAAATTCTCAAAAAAAATATTGTTCTAAAAACATATACTACTTACTAACTTCATTTATACTAGTGATCAATCTCATCTCTCACACACTTTACATGTAAGTAGTAGTATTTTTTTTTAATGATTAGCATTCCAATCATTTCTTAGTCTCATACAAACTGTGCAATTGGAAAAATGATCTTTCTGAATGACTATATTCTCAATCATTTGTTAGTCTCATGAAAATTGTACACTTGGTCACATGGTAACTCAAAAAAAGTTTAGTAAATTATGACAAACCTTCAATAAAATACTAACATCACTTGTGATAAATCTTTTTCAAAGACATCAGACTGAGAATTTACAATCACTTTTAAAGGATAAATCTTACCAACAATTTCCAATTTATTTTGGAACAAATGATGCAATGAAACTCTAAAATATAAAAATAAGAACATTAAGTTAATAATTTTTTATAACATCAATGAAAATATTTAAATATTATGTTTTTGAACTTATTATATATTTGGTAAATATATACTATCTCCGTTCCTTTTTAAGTGTCATTTGACTACAGATTTAGTGTTCCTATTTAACTGTCGTTTTGGTATTTTAAGGGTATGATTTGTCATTTATACCTTTTTTCAATTACTATTATCTTTTTCAATAAAGCTAATCAATGTTATCTATTTAGAAAACTAAAGTTTGTTATTTTTAAACAAAGTTTATTTTTTTAAAACAAAGATTTTTTATGAAAAAAAGTTTGTTTTTTTGTTATCTTCAACATTCAAAACTATGTTCCAGTGTGAATCTAGTATTGATTGAAACCATAGTTGAATCCTTAATTTTGATTAAAGGAGTTGGAGGAAAGTTAAATTTTTCTTAACTTTTGATTAATGTGAAGTTGAAATAATTTTTATCTTACTTTACAGTTATTAAAAAAAGGTTAAAGTGTACTTTTGGCCCCCTAAGTTTTAAAATGTTGCGATTTTGACCCCCTATTAAAAAAATTGAAAAATTTGGCCCCCCAAGAATTTGCCCATTTGCAATAGTAGTCATTTTGATCAATTTTGACCTAGTCAACGCCTATGTGGCAGGCCATGTGTATAATTAGTTAATTAAAAAAAATTAAAAAGACACATAATCATTTAAATTAAATAAATGAAAAAAAAATTAAAAAATCAGATTTTTTTTTTTCATTTACCGGCGAACAGGCCCATAATGAAGCATAAATAATCAATCGCCCATACAAATCTATATTTTTCATGTTAAGAGCCGAGTAATCTGAATAAACCAACACTCAAAAAACCATTGCACGTTACTTTAAACTTCAAAATTTGATTTGCATGATAATGAGAGCAAAGTATGAACTGAATAAATAAATCTGAAGCATTAAAGTTAAAATTTTCAATAAACAAAACCTAAAAAAAACCAAATGAAATTAAACAACTTTGAAAAACAAACTAGTAAAAGACCCGTGCTTTTGCACGGGTCACGTAACACTACGATAATTATATAAAAAATAATTAGATTATTAATATTGTAGAATAATTATCTTTTAAAAAAATATTTTAGAATGTTTATAGATATTAAATGTAAATTATGAGTATTAATGTAATGTTTTTATTAAATATTTTTCTCTTATATATACAAAAATTTGTTAAATAGTTGAGTCATACCGGTTATGAATTTTATTTGCTTCTATATGCAAAACGAATTTTTATGTAGATATATGAGAAAGTTGATATGATAAAATTTTGAAAACTCATGACTATTTTCAAAATCCAAATTAATGTGGTGTTTATATGCAAAAGACTGTTCAATGTTTGCACAGCACACGTTGCGGATTTTATGTATTTATATTTGCATAAATAAAATTTTATATACATATATGAGAAAGTCAATATGATAAAATTTTGAAAACTCATGACTATTTTCAAAATCAAAATTAATGTAGCGTTTCTATTAAATAACTTTTTATTTTATATGCAAAATACTGTTCAATGTTTGCATCGCACCCATTGCAGATTTTATGTACTTATATCTGCATTAACAAATTTTTATATACATATATGAGAAAGTCGATATGATAAAATTTTGGAAACTCGTGACTATTTTCAAAATATCAACATTAATATAGTGTGTCTATTAAATAAATTTTTATTTTATATTTAAAACAGCGTTAAATATTTAAACCGCACTCGTTGAAGATTTTATATGCTTATATATGCAGAAGAAATTTTTTATGTACCAACATGTAGTATTTGATATGATAAAATTTTGAAAACTCATGACTATTTTTAAAATATCAACATTAATACAGTGTTTCTATTAATTAAATTTTCCGTTTATAAGCAAAACACTGTTCAATGTTTGTACTGCTCTTGTTGAAGATTTTAAATGTTTATATCTGCAGAAACAAATTATTATATACATATGTGAGAAAGTCGATATGATAAAATTTCACAAACTCGTGACTATTTTCAAAATATCAACATTAATGTAGTGTGTCTATTAAATAAATTTTTACTTTATATTTAAAACACCATTAAATATTTAAACCGCACTCGTTGAGGGTTTTATATGCTTATATATGCAGAAGAAAATTTTTATGTACCGATATGTGGTAGTCGATATGATCAAATTTTGATCACTCAGGACTATTTTTAAAATATCAACATTATGCACATAAAATTAAGTTGATCATGAGTTTTAATAAGGACGATTATGAAATTTTACTAATTTTTTTACAAAAAAATTTTGTTACACTTGTTTAAAGAATTAGACAACACATATTGTAAAAAACTGTTTAAAGAATAGAAGAACTGAAAAGTAGCATGAATTAGCTATATATCACATGCTTCTTCTTAAAAAACAAACTATATATTACATGCTTCCTCCTATGACTGTTTTTTCCCTTCAACGTGAAATAAATAATTTTCATGTTCGAAATTTGGGTATGAATATTTATATTGCTATTTCATTTTGTTGGATGCATAAGAATTTGGACCGAAAATAGAAATTTTAACCATGAAAATGAAAGAAAAAAATGAAGTATCTTGTATAATTTAAAAACCAATGTTAGTAAAATATGAAAATCAATAGCAAATAAACAAAAATTGAGATTCATTGAGAAGAATGGAATGATATGTAATGAGAAGGAAATGAAACGGTTCTCTAGTAATACATTAGAAAGAGAAATTGATATTTGATATTGAGAGTTAAAGGAAATAATGCATTAAGTGGGAAAAGGAAAAAGTTCATTAACTGAATATAATATGCATTGGAAAATGAATACATGTTAGTGGATATTAATTAGTCTAAAGTGAGTCATGGAAAAACTGATTAATGGTATAAAATGACGTTTTTATCCATTAATTTAGTGATTTAGTGAGAATTAGAAAGGATAACTATGGAATTATGCTAGTAATCACTTTTCTTATTAGAGTAGTAGATTATATTAAAAATTAATTATCCACTCTTTCACTGCGATGAATTAAAGAAAGCAACATATAAAGCATAAAAAATTGACTGTAATTTTTTCCCCAACCACACAGTAACAGTCTCAGAAATAAGGTGAAAATTAAGAAGTTAAAGTTGAAGAAGAATTACTCACAGAAACGGTGGAACAACGGAGAAACGGAAAGAGTGACCGGAACACTAATCGGTGAAAGAAGAGAAGAGAAGAGAAGAGAGGGAAAACGAAAACCTAATAAGGGACTCAAACGGTACCGTTTTACTTCTTCTAAATGCACCGGGTTAAATTATTTGTATTTCAATGGACCGGGTTAAAATCAGATTTTTTAATTTTTTTTTTTCATTTATTTAATTTAGTAAATGATTATGTGTCTTTTTTAATTTTTTTAATTAACTAATTACACACATGGTCTGCCACATAGGCGTTGGCTAGGTCAAAATTGGCCAAAGGACTACTATTGCAAAGAGACAAATTCTTGGGGGGCCAAATTTTTCATTTTTTTTTAATAGGGGGCCAAAATCGCAACATTTTAAAACTTAGGGGGCCAAAAGTACACTTTAGCCTAAAAAAAATATGTGCACAATATTTAGATTATTGATAATTGTTTGTTATGGGAGATAGATAAAGTGTGTTAAAAAATTTAAGAATTTGTTGATGAAAAAAGGGAGAAACTAACAATTGTTTGTTATACGATAAAGATAACACATTAAATTTATTGAAAAAAGAAAGTATGTGCAAAAAAATAAGAACTTATTGGTAGATTAAAATGGGGGTATAATAGAAAGAAATTGTGCAAAAATACACTTCCTTAATTTAGTGTTACTATTCCAAAATGACAATTAAAAAGAAACGGAGAGAGGACATTTTTGGACCAAATGTCGTTGGTGTGTGTGTATATATAAACTATTATTATTACATTAAATATAAACTCAAACGTTTAGAATTAGACAAAGAAATATATTTCTAAAATTTTGTTTTTATTTTATTTTTTGCTGAATCAAAAGTGTGATGACATCAAAAGAGCTCTAAGACATCTCAACTAAGTTGACACCTCTAATAACTCATAATTCTAACACCCATATATATTATTAAAAAAAGGGGGGAAAGATAAATACAAAAATAGGCAGACTAGGCCAAAACCCCATAGAACTTTGGTCCAAAAGATGCAAAATCGTCCATAGCTACCATAAAACCCACATCATCTCATTTCCATCAATAAAGCCAAAATATATTGAGAAATCACCTCTCCTTTATTATCTCTCTCACAAATTCAGTTAAAATCACCAACCACACACGAAGCTCTCTCCCCTAACCTTCTTTAAACAAAAATAAATCCTCCAAAAGCAGCCGTTTAGAAGTTAAGTCATAATTTACGTAAACATTAACAATGAAACATTTTTTCTTCATAGCACCACATTCTAAACAAACCTCCAATAAAACGCTAACCCACAAAGGTAGAAAGAAACTAAAGACAAGTTGCCCTTATACCAAGGATACCTCCATTATTTCCCGACGAAGGTAAGAAAGCTCAATCACAATCTTCACTCCCCCACAAGCTAAAACACAAAGATTCTGAAATAGACTCTAGTTTTGTTTCTTGAATCGCTATAAAATTCACCTTCTTTTCCTCCCCAACTTCTTAATCTTTAATTTTGTCACCCTTCCCATCACATTGAAAAAGCAAACACAATATTGTGGTGTACCTTTTTATCAAGTAATCAACAATATATTGTTTGATATTGTGTAGGAGGATAAGCAAATTTAGAATTCATCCTTAAACTGTGAATCTAGTGTTAGAACTGTAACAATAATGTTGGTTCAAAAACAATATATATCTTTGATGATAATAAAACAGTATGAACAATTTGTCTCGTATCTGTTTGAATAAGTGTGCATGTTACACATTCAATCAATAAAAGTCTGAGATTAGATCATCTGTTAATTATTGTCTACATTAGTAACACAAGTAGTTGTAACCAAGATATAACCATATGACATTTATTGTGGGGTAAAACACAAAGCGTGCCACTTACTAGAAACGATTGTTTGATACTTACTAAGCAACATTAGTTTAATTCATCTAAGCAACATTTGTCTGGTCACTCTGATGTCAGCATCTGGTAGCTCGTGGTGTGGTAACACAAGAAAAAATACATAAAGAAGTTTGAATCAAGATTTATTACCAGAAAGTAGGACTCAACATGTGTACAACTCTCAAGTAAACGAAAATCTAAATCAAGCCCTCACTAATCTAAATTAAGGAGTTGGTGAGGAATAATAAAGTGGATTTTTTGGCGATTCAAGAAACCAAAATGGAGGTAATTACTTCCTCTTTGTGCTATAGTATATGGGGAAGTGAGGATTGTGATTGGGAGTTTCTTCCATCCGTTGGAAATAGTGGAGGTATTTTATCGTTGTGGAGAAAATCTTTGTCAAGTGTTCACTATAAGTTTGTAGGTGAAGGTTTTGTGGGAGTGTCCTTAGAGTGGGGGGCTCATAAACATAGATGTGTAATTATAAATGTCTATGCGAAGTGTGATTTGATGGCTAAAAGAAGATTGTGGGAGAGGTTGGTGTTAGCGAGAAGTTACTTGGGGGAGGGCGCGTTGTGTATTTTGGGGGATTTTAATGCGGTGGGTGAGAGAGAGGATAGAAGGGGTGTAAATGATGGAGTAGCACCGACTCAAATCCTAGAGATGAGGTTTTATAATGATTTTGTGAGGGAGGTGGAGTTGGAGGATCAAAGGGTGTTGGGTCGCCGCTACACTTGGTATCATCCTAATGGGAGGGCTATGAGTTGTATTGATCGAGTTTTGGTCTCCGAAGAGTGGAAACTGTATTGGGGAGATTTGACGTTATGGGTGTTCCATAGGGATGTTTCCGACCATTGTCCCTTGATTTTGAAGGGGGGAGGGTGGGATTGGGGACCACGTCCGTTTCGTTTTAAAAAATTTTGGCTCGAAAACCCAAAATTTAAAGGGGTGGTAGAGGAAGTTTGGAGATGTCAAAATGTTAGTGGGTGGATGGGTTTTGTTTTGAAAGAGAAACTAAAAAGTGTAAAGCTAAGATTAAAAGAGTGGAATAGGTTGAAGTATGGTGCTATGGAGGAGAGAGTGGCTAAGTTGGTGGAGGAAATTGGGGAGTTGGATGTTAGGGGGGAGGTGGTTTTGTTGAGTGAGGAGGAGATCATTTTAGTAAGGAGAAATTTAGTTCCTTGTGGAGGTTATTGAAGGCGCAAGACTCTTTGTGGGTGCAAAGATCTAGAGCAAGGTGGTTAAAGGAGGGAGATGCAAATTCTAAGTATTTTCATAATTGTGTTAAAGCAAGAACTAGTGGTAATTCTTTGAGGGCTCTAAAGGTTAATGGCGATTGGGTTCAATCTCCAAATGAAGTGAGAAAAGTGAGGGTGGATTATTTCACGGAGCATGTGGCGTCGGATGGGGGATATCGTCCAAAGTTGGATGGAGTGCCTTTCGAAAGGGTGACCGAGGGGGAAAATATTAGGTTGGTAAAGCTTTTTACTATGGAAGAAATAGAGGCGGTGGTGAAGGAAAGTGATGGAAACAAAAGTTCGGGCCCGGATGGTTTCAATTTTGCTTTTATTAAAGAATTTTGGTACTTGTTGAAGGATGAAGTGAGGATTATGTTTGATCAATTTCATGCTAACGAGGTGATTCCAAAATGTATGTTATCTTATTTTGTGGCATTGATTCCTAAGGTGTCACCCCCAATGACGCTGAAGGAGTTCCGTCCAATATCTTTGTTAGGTAGTTTGTATAAGCTTCTTGCAAAGGTGTTGGCTAGAAGATTGGCCGGAGCTATGAACTCTATTATTTTTAAATCTCAATGGGCGTTTCTTAAAGGGCGTAATTTGGTGGATGGAGTTTTGGTTGTTAATGAAATTGTGGATTTTGCCAAGAGGGCAAAGAAGGAATGTATGATATTGAAGGTGGATTTTGAAAAGGCTTATGATTCAGTGGATTGGGGTTTTTTGGAGTATATGATGTTGAGAGTGGGGTTGGATACAAAGTGGGTGGCTTGGATGAAGGCGTGTGTGTGTGGAGGGAGTATGTCGGTGCTTGTGAATGGTAGCCCTACGGAGGAAATAAATATTCAAAGAGGTCTCAAACAAGGGGATATGTTGGCTCCTTTCTTGTTTTTATTGGTGGCGGAAGGTTTTAGTGGTTTGATGAGGAATGCGGTTAGGCGTAATTTGTTTGAGGGTTTCGGTTTTAAGCCGGATGGGTTGGTAGTATCGCAACTTCAATATGCGGATGATACTCTTTGTATAGGTAAGGCGACGGTAGGTAATCTTTGGATGTTAAAGGCTTTGTTAAGAGGTTTTGAGATGGCGTCGGGGTTGAAAGTCAATTATTCTAAAAGTGGATTGATTGGAATCAATGTGTCGAGAAGTTTCATGGATATGGCGTGTAATTTTTTGAATTGTAGTGAAACGAACCTCCCTTTCAAATATTTGGGCCTTCCAATTGGAGCTAATCCAAAAAGGTTTAATACTTGGGAACCACTCTTGGAGCATGTGAGTAAAAGGTTGAATTCATGGGGTAATAAGTTTATTAGTCTTGGTGGTAGAATTGTTCTCCTTAATTCGGTGTTGAACGCGATTCCAATCTTCTTTCTTTCTTTTATGAAAATGCCGGTAAAAGTTTGGAGGAGGTTGGTTCGAATTCAAAGGGAGTTTCTTTGGGGAGGAGTGGAGGGAGGGAGGAAGATTAATTGGGTGAAGTGGAATTCGATTTGTCAACCAAAGGAGAAGGGTGGGCTATGGGTTAGAGATATAAAGGCGGTAAATTTAAGTTTATTAGCTAAGTGGAGATGGAGGTTATTACAAGGGGGTAATGCTTTATGGATGGAAGTGCTTCAAGATAATTATGGCCCTTTAGTGAGAACGAAGTTGGAAAGAGATTACTTGTGTTGGCCCCGGTTTGCATCAACGTGGTGGAAGGATATAGTGTCGGTTGGTGGTGGTGGTGGTCTAAATTGGTTCAATGAAGAGGTGGTGAGAAAGGTAGGTGACGGAATTGTAGCACAAGTTTTTGGAATATAGCATGGAGGGGTGAGATGCCTTTTAGCCTTAAATATTCAAGACTTTTTGCAATCTCTAACCAAAAAGAAGCTCAAGTGGCGGAGATGTGGGTGGGTTCCTGGGAGGTTAACGAGTGGAGATTCTTATGGAGACGTCGTTTATTTGTGTGGGAGGAAGACCTCTTGAATAATATGTTGATGGAGTTGGACGGGTATGTTGGGGGAATTGGGGAGGATAAGTGGCATTGGAAGCTAGAGGAAGAAGGGGGTTTTACGGTCCGATCCATGTATACGAAATTGGAAGGTTTGGTGGCTCCGGATGTGGGATGGGGGGAGGATGAGGAAAGGGTGTTTGGTCAATTGTGGAAGAGTCTGACTCCTTCTAAAGTGATTGCACTTTCGTGGAAATTACTTCTTAACCGTATTCCGTCTAGAGTGAATCACGCCCGGAGGAATGTGCTTCCGATTAATGCCTCCCATAATTGTGTGTTGTGTGATGCGGAGGAGGAAACAGATAGACATTTATTCATGCATTGCAATGTGGCGCATAATGTTTGGTTAGGGGTGCTTTCGTGGTTACAAGGGGAGATGATAATGCCGCCAAATTTGTTTATTCATTGGGAGTGTTGGAATAGAATGTCGAGGAATAAAAAGGAAACAAAGGGGATGAGAATCGTTTGGCATTCAACGATTTGGGTTCTATGGAAAGCTAGAAATAATTGTATTTTCAACAATGGAGTAAGTTCATTGTCGGAGCTTGTGGATGAAGTGAAGGTTTTATCGTGGAGATGGAGTTTAACTCGGCTATCTATTCCGACATGTTTGTATTATGAATGGTGTTGGAACCCAAGATATTGTTTTGGTAGGTAATTGGTGGAGTTGTGGTTTCTGTCAATAGGTGCCTTCTGCTGTTTTTTATTGTGGTGCGGCTGCTGTTTATAATGCGCAGCAGGCCTTTCATGTTGTGGGAGCAGCTGGCTTTGTGGACAGAAGCTCTTCTGCTGAACCGGGTTTTTGCCAGGCTGTTTAGTTGGTTTATTTTGATTAGGCTGTCTAGTGTAACATCTAGATGTGGTATTACAATATTGATAAGTCCGCAAGTGCACAGTTTTATCACGAAATAAAAAGTATCGATTTCGCGGAGACTAGTGTTAAATACCGGTTTATTTCTCTATATCGATTAGCTAAAAGATTATATTATTTTAGATTTGGTTTAATTTTGGAAAAAGGGTTTTAACGATGATAAAATACATCTTAGGATTGTGGGTTTCCATCACAAGATAGAATTTCTAATTCCAAGTGTTTGTGTTGCTATGAAAATCAAGATTCTAAAGGTGGGATAAACTAGTATAACATATGCCCCTTTTGGATGCTACATAAGTGTATTTTGAACTAATGAAATCTATATTGTTTTCATGTTTCGAAATCTTTGTTTTATCTTATAAATCTTACATCAACTTTTCAGTTAAGCTACATCGGCTGATGTTTAAGATTTAGATAATTATAGTCAATGATTATTTGATCTTCTAATGCTTAAATCAATTGTCGTCTTGATAGCCAAGTTCAAACAACCATGGCCATAATTCATTAGAAATGGAATAAGATAAAACTAGAGGATCTGGAAAATATAACAAGAAAGATTTCAGATTCATGGAAAGTCTACCATCATGACTTCTTTCCATAATCTTAAGATTAACGGAGTCTACTCGTAAAAGTTCATTGTATATAACCATAAACATTTAGTCTTCTTCGTCATTACACCCTTCAGCCTTTAGCTACAGACAATAGACTTTTTGCTATGGTTGTGATGACACTTGTCTTGACTTTTTCAGCCCCTTTTTTCATGATTTTATCTCAAACTTTAATCACTTGATCCTTCATCATTAAGACTTGATTAATTGTATTAATTTCCTTCACATTATTCATATTATATCGTTCATAACGTAAGAAAAGGGAAAACAAAAAAAAAACAAAAAAGTAAAATGCATATAAAAACTAATAAAAATATTACATTGTCAAAGAAAATACCATAAACCATGTAAAATATAGGTTTATAAAATACTTAGGTAGCCTAGAAAGGTGTTAGAACAATACTCAGATAACCTAAAGAGGCATAAAAACACTACGTATATAGTCTAGAGAGGCAGAAACATAGCTCAATTCAAGAGTTTTTTTGACAAGATCTTCAAGAATCCAATAGAGTTGTTTTTTGTTGTCTTATCAGACATTACAATACTTGGACTCTTATGAGCCTTTGAAAAATAATACAAAACACCTAGAGATATGATATATATATATATATATATATATATATATATATATATATATATATATATATATATATATATATATATATATATATTAGAACAATACTCAGATAACCTAAAGAGGCATAAAAACACTACGTATATAGTCTAGAGAGGCAGAAACATAGCTCAATTCAAGAGTTTTTTGACAAGATCTTCAAGAATCCAATAGAGTTGTTTTTTGTTGTCTTATCAGACATTACAATACTTGGACTCTTATGAGCCTTTGAAAAATAATACAAAACACCTAGAGATATGATATGATATATATATATATATATATACTGGTGCTTAATCAACTGGGTTGTAATTTGAGTGAAGAAGATAAGACATCTTTTTAAAAACAGGGCTGGATGTAAATACAGTTGATTATGAACTGGTATAAAAATATGTGTCGTTCTTTCATTTTATACTTATCATTTTAGTCTTTACTTTGAATATTTTGAACAACATGTCTTCAAAGAAAGGATCAGTAAATATTTTAGAAAAAAGTTTTTAAGCAGTCAACACAATTCAAACTTTCAATTTCTTATATCTTATAGTACCTTTCAAGAACTACATATCATACTTTTATGACCACCTCTATAGATGTCTACCAGAGACATATCCAATTTGGGAGACTAAAGTTAATTAGAAGGTCCCAATTTTGCATGGAACAAGAATCAGGGACATATACAAATAGGGCTGGACAAAAAACCGGTCCAAACTGCCCAACCCGTTTAGACCGAACCGATTTGGCTGGGTCGGTTCGGTTTGAAAACTGGCCCATCGAAAACCAGTATCGAACGACCCAGTTATACTTCACACCATTAGTAAACGATGCCGTATTGCCATTGCATTATATACTTCTCTCACACAAAGTTCACTACAGTTCACAGTCACACAAAAAACAGATTCAGCCGCGCCGATTCTCAACACAAAAACCCTAGAATAGATTTTACATCTCGCCGCGCCGATCCTCATTCCGCCGTACGCCGATTCTCATTCCGCCGTTTCTACACGGTTGTTACAGTGTAAGTTATGTGTTTGTTTTCGTATCCTCTTTCTCTAAGTTTGTATGTTCACGATCTAGGTTTATCATCTCACTCTCTTTGCTTCAATCGTTCAAAATCGTTTGAAAAAATGAAGTTAGTCACTGATTGATCAAAGGTAAAAGTTAGGGTTTTGATTTTTGTCTTTCTTAGATTAGGGTTTTTGATAAGCAATTTTGTGATTTCTTATGATTTTGCAACTGATTAAAGAAATAAGTGCATGTTTGGTTTAGCTGTTTGGTTTATTCTCTGACTCAGCATTTCAGAATTTGCTCTGCATCATCTCTGTTTTTTTTTCTTCAAGCAGCTTCCAGGAAATTTGTTCATTCTCTTTTTGTTTGTTTTGATTTCAAGCTTCCAGCAACCTAGGCTATGCTTTTTTCTATGTGTTTATATTATATTCATTAATTAATTACTATGTGTTTTTCTTAGTTTTCAACTTATTATTATGGTTCTTAGTTAATCAATTACTTATATTTCTGTCTTTGTTATTTATTTTCTTAACACATTTTTTCTATGTTGTTATTTCTATTTCAGCTCATTACTTGTTTGTCAGAAGCTAGTTTATTTTATCACTAATTGATAAAAAAGGTAAAAGTAATTACTAAGCTAGAGTGTTCTGATTTTATATTATTTAATGATGTCATTATTTTTAAGTAATTTAAGTAGATTTCTAACTCTTTTTTATGTTATTGGAGACTTGGATAGTTTGTAACTTAGAAAGATGGATCAAGTACACAGTAGCAGTCAAGGTGATGTCGAAGGAAGTCATGGAGCTGTTGGCCAAGAAATTGGTTTGTTTATATGTCCCCTCTGTTTGATTTTGAGTATGCAAGTGAGAAGTATTAAGTTTTGATTGTAATCATGATCATAATGTCTTTTTCTAATATACAATAACCTCCCCTCAAGTTAACTCTGTTAACTGTTCCGTTTAGTTTCAAACAAATCCTTCTACAAATCTGATATATTTTCATAGCTACCTAATCATTCAACCAAATTCTTCATTGATAGCAATAATCAGTTTTGCGTTGGCCGGTGGGTGTGTAAATTGCCTTCAACTTGTTTTGCTGATTTTATACCAACTATTCCTAACACTTATATTGTTTTCTTCCTATTTTCTCATCCAAAGGTTCTTCGTTTCCAATTATTATGCCTTTAAACATGTTTTTCATTCTTGACACAGGGTTACTTCTTTTTGTTCACTATCCATTATCATTTTCTCTTTTTCTAAGTTTATAGTTGAAAACATTTTTTCTGTTCCAATTAATTTGTTAGGTACATTTAAGTGATGGATCACAGATGGAGGTGAAAATATGTAGAACAAGAAGAATAAGTCACTTAATGGAAGAATTAACGTAATTGATTAGTATTGGAATTTAGAATCACTAATTTGACTATTGTGAATTACTAATAGGTGTTGTCAGTGTGTTAGAGTCCACTGGAGATACCCTTTAGGTTTGATAAGTATTCATCATCATAATGGCTTTTTCTAATTTTTGTTTAGTTAGAGTCCACTGGAGTCCACTGCATATTTTTGTTTTGATCTAATTGTTTTCTCTCTTAAAATCAGTCATGGAGGAGGAAACTGGAACTAGAGCTACAGAGGGTGCAACTAGAGTTGCAGCTACAGAGGGGGCAACTGGAGTTGCAGCTATGAAGGGGGTGATTGAAGCTGGAGCCAACCGTAAGTCTAATGTCTTGTTACTTTATAATGCAAAAAACTTAATATTTTACTAATGCCTTGAAACTTAATACTTTACTTTAAATACAAAACACTTAATGGAGCCAACCGTAAGCTGAAATACTTTACTAATGTCATTACTAATGCATTGAAACTTAATACTTTACTTTTAAATTCTATTTTCAAAATCAATTTTAACAAACTATTTTTAAAAAGAAAATAATAAAAAAAACTTGTTTCCCAATAATAAAATAAACTAATTTTACATATCTAAAAAAAACTTAAAACTGTACAGTGTAGAAAACTTAGCTAAATACACATCTAAATTACTTTACTAATCTTTTCAGCTGAATCTACGCAACAACCAGCTACTGCACTCCCCCCCTTACCTACTACTAGATGTAGAAGACCTAATGCCAATGGTAATAGGAGAACCTCTCCCGTTTGGCTTGATTTTAATCCCCTACCCGATGAACCAGAACCTACAGCTGCTTGTAAACACTGCCATAAAAGATACCATTGTGATTCTAAATTAAATGGGACATCCAGCATGTTAGCACACTCTAGAGTTTGCCTTAAGAAACCAACTAACATACTAAATGACCCTAGGCAAACAAATCTTATAAGTGGGAAGGGTGGTTTTCTAGTTCCAGCTAGCCAAAGGTACAATGCAAAAGATTGTAGGGATGTCGTAACCAACTTTGTTATCCTTGATGAACACGCTTTTAGAGTGGTAGATGGTGAGGGGTTCAAGCAATTATGTAAAAAATTACAACCACTAATGACCCCACCTTCAAGGAGAACAGTTGCTCCGATTGTTTCCAACTTTATCTCAATGAAAAATTAAAACTGAAGGCATTTTTCAAATATGATTGTAGAAGGGTAGCCTTAACCACGGACTGCTGGACGTCCGTTCAAAACCTTGGTTACATGACCATCACCGCACACTTTGCTGACAATAGTTGGAACTATCAAAAAAGAATAATTAGTTTCACCCTAGTACCAAATCACAAAGGAGAAACCATCGGTAAGCAAGTTGAGGAGGTTTTGAAGGAGTGGGGGATTAGAAACGTGTCCACAATCACCGTGGACAACGCTTCTTCGAATGATTGTCTCTTATTTAAAGAGAAGACTTAAGAACAAGAATGGGTTATTAGGTGAAGGGGATCACTTACATATGAGGTGTGTGGCACACATATTGAACTTGGTAGTCATGGACGGCTTAAAGGATCAAGATTTGTCCATTTCTAGCATCCGCAATGTTGTTAGGTTTGTTAGATCTTCACCACAAAGAGCATTAAAATTTAAAGAATGCATAGAAATTTCAAGGATAACATGCAAAAAACACCTTTGTCTTGACGTTCCCACTAGGTGGAATTCAACATACTTGATGTTGGATGCCGCCGAAAAATTTCAAGCAACTTTTGAGAAGTTAGAGGGGGAGGATGTTGGGTATAAGGAGTGGTTTGGCAAAGCTGGCCCACCTAGTTCTAGTGATTGGGAAAAGGTTAGAGCTTTTGTTAGTTTTTTAAAAAATTTCTATGATGCTACAAAGATATTTTCATCATCTCAACAAGTGTCTTTGCATACTACATTTCACAACCTAGCTTCTATATTGTGTGAGATTCAAAAGGCAGCAATGAATCTGAATACTGTTGTGGCTTCAATGGGAGTAGAAATGAAGGAAAAGTATGATAAGTATTGGGGGAATATTGTGAAAATGAACCAATTTATATTTTGGAGTAATATTTGATCCTAGGTACAAGTTTAAATATATTGAGTGGTCATTTGGTGATTTGTATGGGGCTGATAGTGATTTGGCAAAAGAAAGGGCTGGGAGTGTGCGAGATAATTTGTTTAAATTGTACAATTTGTACAAATCTGAAGTTGGGACATCTGGCACCAGCAATTCATTAGTTGAACAATCTGCCCTTCCCAAAAACTCATCACTTAATTCAAGGGCAGATGCATTTAACAACATTTGAAAACAAAGGAAACAATTGTTCAACAAAATGACCTTGAGAGGTACTTAAGTGACCCACCCGAAAACGATGATGAAAAATTTGACATTCTTGTGTGGTGGAAGAAAAATGAAGTCCGCTATCCAGTTTTGGAAGCAATGGTTAGAGATTGTTTGGCCACACCGGTGTCAACGGTTGCTTCTGAAAGCGCATTTAGCACAGGAGGAAGGGTTTTAGACACATATAGGAGCTCCTTGAGTCCGAATATGGCTGAAGCTTTGATATGTTGTCAAAATTGGCTAAAACCTTCTTTCATTGACTTCAAAGATCTTAATTTGAGTGAAGAGTATCAGCTGTTAGAGAATGTCGTTGGAGGTAATTTAGTAACTTGTCAATAACTTAGTATTTTCTTGTGTATTTGTGTTAGTTGAGTAACAAAAGTATTTTTTAAATTATCGTCTCCTCAGGGATTGGTGCGCTATCTTGAACCGTTCAACAATCGTTATTGTTTTGAGTAAGGGGTTTGTAACTTGTTCGCATAAAACTAATGGAATCTAAATGCGGAAATAAAACGACAAGTAATAGGGAATAAAAGCGTTAGAATCGGAGTTCATCAATCTTGCATCGAATATAATCTAAAAATCATGCATATGAATTCTAGCGTTTTAGCGAAAATATCACGTATCACTCGACAACGTCATTCGTGTCCAAATGACGTCGTGAGATCGATCGTATCGTTTAATCGACGATTTCCCAATCTATCAAACGATCCGAAAGCATTACGATCCGACACTTTATGCGATTATCAAAACCAAATTCCATGTCTAGAATTTCTTATTTTGATAGAAGATTATTCTAAACCTAGATTCAAAAGTATTTGTCAATAACAATTGAATCAAGCATGAGAATGAAAAGCAAGAATAACTTCAATAACACATAAATTGCTAAAATCATATATTTGCATAATCAAAGATTACATCTAAGCTAGAAAGAGTACCTCCAATCTCAACAAAGGGAAGTTAGTTGTTCATTTTCATGACAACTATACAAAAGTTTAGAGAAAAGATGAAGATCATAGCCTAAGTCTTGATTTCCCAAAGTCTTAGTTGATTCCACAATCCAATCACTTTTGCTCCTTGAAGATCATAGCTTCTAGCCCTAAAAACTGTCTAAAAACTAAATCCTAAAATAGTGCTAAACTGTAAAAATAAGCTATCTTCTGATCATCCTAAAAATTCAGCTTTTGAACCTATTTATAAGTGTTCTGCCATTCTGGACTTTGCTCTGCGAAGTCATACTTCGCTCTGCGAAGTCCTTTCTTCACAAATGGGCTTCTGCCACCTCAGCCTTGAACAGTTCAAACCGCCCTGCTTCGCTCTGCGAAATCACTTAGACTCTGATCTTGAAAATCCCTCCTAAGCTCGCTGTAGCGATGCATCCTGCGCTGTAGCGATGAAGCTTTATCAAATTTTCATGTTTCTTTGCTCAGTTCAGGTCCTAGCATGAAATTTCCTGCATAATAGATGGGGTAAGACATAGGATCACTAATATGACATTTAATCATAAATTATGAGCTTATCCTATGATAACTTGCAAAACAAGTAACATAAGTGCCTAAAAATATATCAAAATATAACTTCTTTTTAGCACTTATCAATTTGATATTGAATAATAAATTAATTTATTTCTCTTTTATTGATTTGAATGCATTGTAGAAATTGGACAAGTGTTAAGTGGCTCCGGAGATGGTCTTGTTGGTGTTACACCGCCAACAATTGGCCCTTCTGTTTAAATCCACTCAATGGTATACAATTCATTAATTATTTTTACTTTCTCATACTTGAATTACTAAATTAATGTAATGCTAATTAAAAGTAATTTAATGTCATGCAGGAATAACTTTTTTGGATATTTTGGGAGTCAAATATGACTCAATACTAATGCACAACACATGCCTCTTGCTTTTGAATGAGATATGGAATGTAACCTGCTTCATTTGCTTGGCTCCATGATGTTGATGGAACCTGTTGGCTGCTCCTGCTTCTGCCTGTTATACTGATTTATGCTTAATTATTGGTATGTCTATACTTGTCCACTTGAATTAATCTGATTGCTGCCTCTTGCCTGTTATACTGCCTGTTTTGATATTATTCTGATTGCTGCCTCTTGCCTGTTATACTGCCTGTTTTGAATTATTCTGATTGCTGCCTCTTGCCTGTTATACTGTCTGTTTTGATATTATTCTGATTGCTGCCTCTTGCCTGTTATACTGTCTGTTTTGAATTATTCTGATTGCTGCCTCTTGCCTGTTATACTGATTGTTGTTGCTGCTGCTTCATTATTCTGGTTGATTTTTGTTCACTTGAATTGAGATTTCATAAACCTTATTAAGTGGCATTGTCCATTCTTATAAAATAGGATTAAGTTGATTTTTGTTCACTTGAATTGAAATTTCATAAACCTTATTAAGTGGCATTGTCCATTCTTATAAAATAGGATTAAGTTGATTTTTGCTCCCTTGAATTGAGATTTATCAACCTGATTATTGTTAGGATTAAGTTGTGAAGCTATCAACCTATGCCCATGCCATTAGAGATGTAGAGGATGAAGAATTATGAAGTATATTCTATGGCATGTCCCTTTGCAGGTAATCTGATAAAACTTGTTTGCTTTCTTATAATGAATTGTCTTTAATCTAGTGAAATCTTCATTATTTACTAACTGATTTTAATTTACATTTGCCGATTTTAATTATATGAATTCCCTTGTTGTGCAGCAAGCCAGCAACTACAACAACAACATTCTTCATGTTTGCCATGTTGTAGCATCGGCAATTGCATGCAGCCTGTGCTTTCAAAGCCAGCGATATTTATTTCAATGTTACTCACTTAAATATTGGATGACTGTAATATATTAGTTATACTGTTGCACGACTGTAATATTTACTAATATTGGTTGTGTTGTGCATGTTTGCTGTCAGTCAATGCAAACAAGTTATATAATATATTGTGTCATTGTCCTTGAGATGAATATTGAGGCACAAAATCACTCTTAATTTTTACTTGAATTTTCAGTTAGAAAAAAATTGACAGGCCTTAAAGATTAATATGAATGGCCAAATAATTATTCTTGGTTTTATCTAATACCCAAATTATAGCTTCTAATTTTGTTTATGAAAATTGACAGGCCTGAAAGTTTGATATATACAAAATCGAATTAACCGAACTAAACCACACATTTGACCGCTTTAACCGTCTACACCGAACCGACCAAACCGATGCCTAAGTTGGTCGGAAATGGTTTAGAGATATGCAACCGTTGGTTTAAATGGTTTACAGTTTTGAAACCGATTTCGAACCTAACCGACCGATTGTCCACCCCTATATACAACAAGGGGTAGGGAGTGACCTTGCCCCCTCCCCCTCCCTTGCACACAAAAACATATCTTCTCCAACTCTATTCTATGTGTATTAAAGAATAAGATCGTATTATATACATCAACAGTATTTTAGTAATTTGATATATCTGGTACGTTAAATAAATAAGGTTTTAACTGATATCCATTGACAACACAAAAGAAATTTAACCTGAAAATCATTTGCAATTGTTTGATTGCTAAATTTTTTGACTGCAATCGTTTTTTTAGAGGATTATTTGACTGTAATCATATTTACTTTAAAAGTCATAAAATGATTACTTGTGATTGATTTACAATGTAAACAAACTAGTATTTACACCCGTGCAACGCACGGGGAGAAAATTAATTATAAATATACACATCATTTTATACTTATAGTTAATATAAAATACAATTAATATTAAATATCATATGTATTAATGAAAATAAATTATAATATGTTAACCCAACAAAGAAATTTTTTAACCCATTTTATTTTTGAGTTGTGTTATTTGAACAACCATTTGTATGACAACTTATTTGACAACCATAAATTTACAAAGAAAAAGAGGTATTGGCACTAGGGGTGGGCATGGTTCGGTTCGGGATGAAAACTGAACCGAACCGAACTGAACTGTTTGATAAATTTAAAATAACTGAACCGAACCGAACTGTTTGGATTTTGAACTGAACCGAACTGTTTTAAACCGAATCGAACTGTTTCGAACTGAACCGAACTGTTATTATTGGTACCATTGAAAAAATATAAAAAACCAAACAAAATCGAATTTTAGAAGGTAAAACCGAACCGAACTGTTTAGAACCGAACCGAACTGTTTTGAACTGAACCGAACTGTTTCAGTTCAGTTCTAGAACTGTTAGTAATGGTTCAGTTTTTTTTGGTTTGGTTCGGTTCAGTTCAGTAGTTCGGTTCGGTTTTTTTGTTTTTTTGCCCACTCCTAATTGGCACAAAGACCAATGCAATAGAGTAAAAAAAGGTAAAAACATAATATGAGTATGAGAGAGAACTTAGTTGTCACAAAAATTGTTAAAAAATGGTTGTACAAATATTACTTCTCTTTATTTTTATACCATATAATATATCTTAAACCCCCTGTGTTTTTGGAGTACGGATTGAGAAATTGTGTACTAATTTGGTATTTTCAAATCCTCTTAATTTTTTATGAGATAGTTGTTCACTTAAAGATATATTCTCTTGACTTCCGTTTAACCGCATGTATTATCTTTATAAAATCCTCACACATTTAATAGTCACATATAAAGATTTGACATGATTGATATGTATTAACTTTTTTTTTAAGGGTGTATCATCTACTTATTTAATAATTGCAAATCTTCCAAATTTTTTAGTGTTAAGGAAAATGGTGGTCCACTAAAGTCAATAGTTTAGTGTAGTTGACTTTGACAGAAACTTTGTTTTGCAAAAAGCATCTTTGGTTAGTTGATATGAGAAAATGATGTTTCCTTGTAGTGTAGAGAAAAATCTAGAAAAGAAAGTCATTGGAATCAAAATGGGTCAGAGATAAAAAAAGTAAAGTGTACTATATTGGCAGGAAAATGGAAAAAAGTATATAGTCTTTATGAAAAAAGTTCTGGTTTACTTTATGCTACCCAACATGTCCCTTTATGGATTATAGTAATGTCAGCAACATTTTATTAATGTATTTCTTATAAGTCAACCTCCATAACAATCTTTTTTCATAAAGTCAACATACAATCTTTTTTCTTAGTATTTTTCTTCTGGTTTTACCTCAGAAAAAGTACACTATAACATGATATTTAAGTCAAGAGGACAGAGGAAACATATAATATTCAAAGAAAGTACCCACAATTGTAGTTATCATCAAATGTTTAGCAAAGTTTAGTGCAAACCAAGACCAAGAACATACATACATGATCCTTTTACTCCATTTTTATTACTAAAACTACATTGGTGAATCAAAATATCAAAAAAGGACCAATAAAAACTTAAACCCTTGAAGCATATATGGCCTTGGCTAAATAATTTATAACTAAACATACCATGACATATAATATTAACCAACATGATTTGCTTGATTAATTTAAGATTCAAATGCTTAGTTTATGTACCAAATAAAAAAGCTTAGATCAATTGTACCAAATAAAAAAATAATAACATATTATACTAAATCAATATGATCCTTAAAACTTAAAAGTGAATCACCTTGAAGCTTATGTCTCAAAGGTTGAATATCTTACTGGCTTTAAAGGGGCAATTCGTTTTTAGTTTGAAAGAGGGTCAGCAATCTTAATTGGTACATTTTATATTTCACTTTCATTAACTTCATAATTTAGGAAATAAAGCTTTTATTGGTTAATCTTAAATCTTATTAATTTCTATACTATGATTCATAAACTAACATTTTGATAGATGAATTCCAAGGTATGAAGTAATATGAAGTTTGAGACTTACAAACACTAAACATCCTTAAAGGCATGTAAAATTAAACATGAAGGCATGCAAAATTAAGCAAACTGCAATGTCAGAAAACATTTTCCAGTCATAACTTCAAAGCCAATGTTTTATCTGAAGGTGAGAAAAACACAAGAAGGGGGGGTTGAATTGTGTTGGCTTTTTCTATCTCAAAAACTTTGAGACATTGTTCTTCAGACTCTGATCTTCATACTCTGATCTTCAGACATTGTTCTTCAGATGCTGTTCTTCAGAGTCTGATCTTCAGACACTGTTCTTCAGACGCTGTTCTTCAGACTCTGATCTTCAGACACTATTCTTCAGACTCTGATCTTCAGACACTGTTCTTCAGACGCTAATCTTCAGACTCTGATCTTCAGACACTGTTCTTCAGACATTGTTCTTCAGACTCTGATCTTCAGACACTATTCTTCATACACTGATCTTCAGACACTGTTCTTCAGACGTTGTTCTTCAGACTCTGATCTTCAGACACGTCCCTTCAGACTCTGATCTTCAGACACTGTTCTTCAGGCTCTGATCTTCAGATCATGAATGTCTTCAGACTTGCAACACAAGCTTCAAAATTTTTCTTCGCTCTTAACTTGATCTTTTAGAACCACTGTTGGATACATAATTTTTAAGTATATGGTCCTGCACACTTTGTTATCATCAAAACTCAAAAGGGACTTGTTCATACATTTTGTTCCAACATTATCATCTGCAACAAAAATCAAATGCACCAATTAAGTTTCAGATTTGAAACATAAGTATGTAGAAAGTTCAAAAGAAAATTGTAGCTGTTAGTTGTGTAACAAAAGTAAGTATATTTTTATTGTCTCCACAGGGACTAGTGCGCTATCTCGAGCCGTTCAACAATCGTTATCGTTTTGAGTAAGGGTTTGTAAGATTGTTTGCATAAAAACTATTGGAACCTAAAAACGGAAATAAAGACGACAAGAAATAGGGAATAAAAGCGTTGAGATCGGAGTTCCTCAATCGATCATCGAAAATAATCCAATAATCATGCATATGAATTCTAGCGTTTTAGCGAAATTATCACGTATCACTCGACAACACCATTCGTGTCCAAATGACGTCGTGAGATCGATCGTATCGTTTAATCGACGATTTCCCAATCTATTAAACGATCCGAAAGCATTATGTTCCAATACTTTAAGTGATTATCAAAACCAAATTCCATGTCTAGAATTTCTTATTTTGATAGAAGATTATTCTCGCCAAAGATTTAAAAGTATTCGTCAATAACATTTAAATCAAAACATGATAATGAATAGCAAGAATAACTCAATAACACATAAATTGCTAGAATCATATATTTGCATTATCAAATATTACATCTAAGCTAGATAAAGTACCTCCAATCCCAACAAAGGGGAGTTAGTTGTTCATTTTCATGACAACTATACAAAAGTTTAAAGAAAGATGAAGATCCAAGCCTAAGTCTTGATTTCCCAAAGTCTTAGTTGATTCCACCTTCAATCACTCTTGCTCCATGAAGATCAAAGCTTCTAGCCCTATTTTCTGTCTAAAACTCTGTCCTAATAATACTACACACTGTAATAATAATGTTCTAAGCAAAAAAGTATGAAACAAAGCTTAAATACTAAAAGTTGAAAGTGACATCTCGCTCGGCGAGATTTCACTCGCCCGGCGAGTTGAGATTTCTTCACCAGTGGTTTTCAGCCACGTCTTCAAGTAGAATTAAACCGCCTTGGATCTTGCTGGGCGATGAAAATTTCGCTGAGCGAAATCAAGTTCCCCTGCTCCTGAAAATCCCTGCCTGAGCTCGCCAAGGACTCGCCATTAGCTCGCTGGGCGAGTTTATCAGATTCTTTTCTTCTTGATTCTTTGCTCAAATCATGTCCTGGCTTGCATTTTCCTGCACAAATGGATGGGGAAAGAAGTAAAAGCAATATTGGGCATTTGATCAGTGATTATGAGCTTTTCCCATGATAACTTGCAAAACAAGCTACTTAAGTGCTTAAATTAACTATGTTTTTTAACTCATTTTTGGCACTTATCAGTAGCCAAAATGCATCTTATCTTTAAATTACGAAGAAACAATTGAATGGGATCCAAGAGATTGTCTGGGTGTAGCACTATTGCTTGTATCAGAGAAGATGTAGATAAATAAGTGAACATAATTTAAACCGGAAGAAAAAAATTCTAAAAAAATAAAGAGATATTATTTGTTCTCTGCATATGGACTATGGAGTGACATAGAACCGTGTATGTGGGAGCCTGTCAACACTAAGAGGTTAAATCCTATAGCACTTGTTGGCTTTTAGTGGTTTTAACAATTGATATGTGGTGGGGATGGATTTGTGATGGATCTATGGTTTTAACTGTTAACTATTAGCCATTAATAATCTTTTATTAAGATTCAACGGCAAAGAACAATTGGGACTTAGATAAAACAATAGTGATTAAATTAAATTAAATATGAAATATTAGTGAAACAAGACTTTAATTAAACTAAACTTAATTATATTAGATATGTCCAAGAACAATTGGGACTTAGATAGCAAAATGCCCAACAGATTGGGACTTGGATCACAAAATGCCACATACATTGTGGAACTTAGCTAACAAATAGCCCAATACATTGTGGGTCTTGGCACAAAAAAATCCTGAAACATTGTGGGACTTAGCCCAACAATAGCTCAATACATTGTGGGACTTAGAAGACAAAAGCACAGACACTAATTAATACTTAGGTAGAAAAAAGACTCTGATCTTCAGACTCTGATCTTCAGACATTGTTCTTCAGACGCTATTCTTCAGACACTGTTCTTCAGACTCTGATCTTCAGACACTGTTCTTCAGACTCTGATCTTCAGATCACTGAAAATAATACATGAAAGCACATACACACAAATAATACTCTTGCGTGCAAGAAAAAACATCTAAAGATTAATTCACCATTCATACAAACTTGTTCACTTTTCTCCTACAACCAAGCATTCCAATAACAGCGGTTCAAGAGACATTAATACAAAATAGACATGGTTGAAGAAAGTAAATAAGTTCTGATTTTAAAGAAGAAAAAAAAGACAAAACAGTTACCAATATGAAGAATCTCTTCAAAATAGCCTTTCCAAAATCATTGGTATAGCACCATGGATTACCTGTAAGACAAATCACAAAAAGTTAATGGCAAAAGCAGTGAATCCTTAAACAATGAATTATCACACATACTTGATTATTTGATATATTAAATTATGCAGAGGTATAATCATGGACCAAAATGATAACAACAAGAACAACTTGATATCATATTCATATATGACAACTACGCCAATGGAAAGGATAAAACAAAAGTCATATGAACTGCAGATTTAGTACTTCAAATATACAAATCACCTAAAATCATACATGAATATGAGATTTGAAACTCCATGACGACATTAATATTGATATCTGCCACCGATATCATAGTTTATTGTGACAGAGCAAACAACATGTTTTTATGGTTTTGCACAAATTTTATAGAATTGAAAGAAAAAAATTAAAAAACTTTGATGGGTTTAGTAAGTTAAATAAAAAATTTAACGAATTGAGATTCACGATTACCTTTCATCAAGAGCTCCAAAAGAATCCCATTTTTGAGGCATCTTCCCTCTAAGCAAAGAAAAACGAAAATATGAACAGTGCAGTTTCAATTTCATCTTAATCACAAACTAATGACCAAACAAAATAGGCAAAATAATTTAAGCAAAACTAATTAATCGAATTCACCGTCTCATCAGTTGTGGCACAACGTGAACGCCTTGATCGACACCACAAGCAAAGCTATCTAAAACGGCAGCGGACTGAACGATAAAGGTTGGAACCGAAATCGGAATCGATGTTTGTTGTTGCGAGACAGATCTAAGGAGAGGAGAGAAGATAAATTTGAATTGGGTGAGAGAGAATGGGGTTCAAGCTTTGAGAGAACAAATTTGAAATGGAGAGAGAGAGAGAGAGAGAGAGAGAGAGAGAGAGAGAGAGAGAGAATGGTGTGAGATATTTGAGCTTTTGAGAAGTACCGACAAAATCTTCTCTTGTTTTTTAGTTAGGATTTGAAATTCAAAATGAAACAAATTGCCGCCTAATGTATTGTCTGTGTTTTTGAGCCAAAAGTAGTTAAAAATGAGAATTTTTGAAAAGTATGATGAATAGGTGGCATGCTTTAAAACTTGACACTTGTAATTTTTTGTCATAAGAGTGAGTTACATTTGTGTAGTATTATGATATGATTTACATCGACAATGCATCAAAATTAATCTCTATAAATAAGTACATTAATTTTATAATATATTACTATTTTTTTGACCCCCGGTGTGATAAGTTTTTGGATTAGTCCTTGACAAGAACATATTTCACCCTTATTTTTATCATTATAATTGTTTTTTGAGACATATATTACTATCACTATTATTATTACTACTACTACTTTTGTTGATGTTGTTGTTTTGTTATTATTTTTCAATTTTTTTTTGTTGCTAATAATGAAATTTCATTAAGCAAGCACACCGGTAGAATTCACACCAGATGAATCATTAGAGACGAGAATGTATAGTAAAGAAAAATATTAATTAGAACTAAGTGGAAAGAAGTAGAATAGGCTCAATGTGCAAGAAGAGCTACACATTTGTTCGTGTTGCAGTCAATATGATGTAACTCAAGATGCACATTAAGAGTCTAAAGTGTGTAAATGATGTCTATAAATATAGGTTGCAGATAAGAAATATCAGTATAACCACATTGAATTATATCCCTTGTTACTTTGTAATCACATTCAATTAGCACACGTTGCAGGTGCTGGGATTGGACAAGTCGAAGGCCATAAAGAATTGTTCATAGTTCAGTTGCAAGAGTATTTGAAGAGGTAATTTTTCACGTGAAATTGAACACAAATTTCACATGTTATCACAAATCAACCCGGCACAAGCGAAACTTCCATTGTTGGTGTAATGTGACCCATCGACATTGAGTTTGAGACACCTAGAAGGAGGATGGACCCAATGATGCTTATGATGTGCAGTGGTGATTCCTCTAGATGCCTTAGGCTATTGCAATTCAACCACAATATCATGAACATGATTGTTTTTCAAGTTCTAGAGATTATATCCCATATTTGATCGATGGAAAAATATGAACATGTTCTTGTCCTTCTAAAGTGTCCACACCATCACTCCAAAGTGAAATTCCTGGCAACCTGACTGACAGATGCTGTGCACAATGTTAGCACAACTGACCGAGCACCTGTTTACTCAGAACTACAATTAAAATAACGCAGCGTAACAAAGCACAAATTAAAAGGGACACAGCAGAAATATAAAGTACACAGTGAGTTTGTTAACCCAGTTCGGAGCAACTCTCCTACTTTGGGGGATACCAATCCAGGAATGAATCCACTATTATAGTTCTAGTGAAAAGACCAACGCAGACACACTACTTGACTTTGCACCAAGACCCTACCAGTGTCAACTCTATCTAGGAACTCCTAGATATGAGACCCCGTCTCAATTCCTACCAACAGCACAAACAGTATTGTTATCAACTACGCAAAACACAACCAAGAGACACACTCTAATAACACATACTCACTCCGTACTTAAAAGCTTAGGAGCAGCTTACAATTACAACTCAAACAAACTCAGTCCTTAGCTTGAATCAGGGAGATACAAGCAAGGCTCACAATTAACAAAAGAAAACCCTAAAAACCTTAAACACACGCTTTGCTAACACACACGGTTTTTAGTTACACTACTAGGGTTTGTCTTCACTAATATATAACACTGAGATAGCACGGGTTTGGGCTTCAAAATAGAGCGTGGACATTGTCCGGTCCAGCTGGAAAAACTTCTAGAGACAATAAAAAGCTTCCAAATATAGAATGATATCTTGTGGAAAAAAATACCAAGGCAAATAAAGCTTCAAGCAAATCTTCAATCAGATATACGCGCCTTGAGCAGCAAGCTAGAGGAAAATAAAACTTCAAGCAAATCTTTGGAAGATTGCGTACACAAAAAAAGCGCTAGCTGGCGCGAAAAGCACAAGTCACAAAATGTTGTTCCATATGCTACAGCATCTGTCCCAGCATCTGGCTAGTAGATGTTTTTGCAAAATGTAGCCAATCTACAAAAACCCAACACAAAGAAGATAAACCAATCCCACGGTGTCTTACCAATTTCCTTGGATGTCAATTGTTGCATTCAATCCAAGCAAAAAGACCGAGGCTAAAGAACTAACTCAAATGTTCTTCTTTTATGACCATGGACCAAAGTCCCTTAGTATCTTCACAATCTCTCAGAATATGTAAAATCGACTCTGGAACTTCCACACATCCACCATAACCATTGTCAGAAGTCATGCATCTTCTAGCTCTTTCTTCATTAGTGGGAAATCTTCCATGACCAATTTTCCACAAAGCAGCTTCAATTCTAACTAGTCCGTTCAACTTCCAAACTTTTACAAAGAGAGGATTTAGATTATCCTCTGTATTATTCTTAGTGCTCAACATACACTTCCAAACTTTTTTATTTTACAATATGTGCATAACACAACACATGTTTGTGTATATACTTTTTTTAATTGTTATATATTTAAATTTAAATTTGTCACTGTTGATATTTCTTATGTACCTATAATTTTTGAAAAAAAATTTCCCCTAAAAAAATATATTTAAATACCGAAAAGGAATGAAATATTTTTTCTTTCATTTTTACAAAAAATAAACAGTATTCATTCACTCAAATTGATAGAGTATATTGATACAACAAAAATTAAATCGTTAAAAAAATAAGAAATGAATGTAAGAACAAACTCACAATATTCAAGTTAATAACATATAACGACATAATACACAAGTCTGCAAATATGACTATATTCAAGTGATAGAGTACCCATAAAATCTATCAATAACGAGTTTAAATTATTTGAATTTACACATAGTAATGATTAGGGTTAAATATGTTTTTGGTCCCTATAAAATTGGGACCTTTTAAGTTTAATCCTTACTTAATTTTAATAGTTCTTTTAATCCCTAAAAAAAATTTCGGCACTCAGTATTAGTCCCTACTCAATTCAAATTTGTTTAATTTATGCTTAAACTCTTAAGTTTTTGAACAATTTTTTGCAGACGTGCTAAGAACATTACTAAAAGTTCCTCCGCAAAAAATTATCGCAAAATTTGATTTCTACGTCCAGATTTTGTTACTTTTATCTTTAACTTTTGTCGGTTTAAAAAATTCATATTTAATTTATTTCATGTTAAAAAAATCTAAATTTTTGTAAATGAACCTTTCATAGTGTTCTAAACTTGTCTCAAAAAAATCGTTCAAAAATTTAAGAGTTTAAGGATAATTAAACAAACTTTGTTTTAGCAGGGACTAAAATTATAAGTAAATTTTTTTTATAGGGACTAAAAAGCCTATTAAAATTAAGTAAGGACTAAACTTAGAAGTTCCCAATTTTATAGGGACCAAAAACATATTTAACCCTGATGATTATAAGGATTCTACCATTTAAGTCTCTATCCAAGTTTTTATTTTTTTAAAAAAAGTCTCCATTTAATCAATCAATCAATTTGAGCATTTATGTCCACATTTTTTTAAAAAAATTCTTTATTTAACTAGTTAATTAATGTCTTTTTGATAAAAAAAAATTAATTCATCCCGCCCAAAAAGAATCATTCCATCTTTTCTCTAAAAAATTATAGTTTTTGTAAGGTGCATAAAATGTTGCCACATATCATATTGTTTTTGTAAACAAAAAAAATCATATTGTTGATAAGATTTTTTTTTTACCCCCACACACACAAGGAGTTTAGGAGGAGAACTCAAAGAACAACGATAATGAAAGAGTGTCGAGACAAGATTTAACCCATCAACAAGAAGACCATATTGTTGATAAGTTTTTTTTTGCCCCCCCCCCACACACACACACAAGGAGTTTAAGAGGAGAACTCAAAGAACATCGAACATGAAAGAGAGCCGATACAAGATTTAAGTAACCCGCCAATGGTAAAATCGAAAGGTAGATAAAGATTATTAGTTTTGAACCACTAGAATGAATAATTTAACTATAACAAGCAAAGAAAAATTAGATTCCTCCTTTCGCCTAAAACAACAATTAGTATTGTTGATAAGTTAAATAAGATGTCTTTCTCCCTGCAAGCATAGATATGTTGGTAGAAACATTGCACTATGCAAAGACCAAAGTACGAACCCTAAATTTCCTACTTATTTACCTTAAAAGGTAAAATACTAACCACTTGTTAAATCTTGTTGAGAATATATTTTGTGAGGTTAAACTAAAGGTTCTAATTAAGCATTGATATATATATATATCTATATTACTCCCTCCGTCTCAAAATAATAGTCAGTTCAATGATAAAATTAGTATCATTTACTAAAATACCATTATTAGTTGTAGTTAATGAAGTAGTTAAGTTGGATGAAATTCAATAAATAAGGGTATAATAGTGGAAAAAAATAATAAATGTTGAATTGATATTTTAAAGTGATAATTATTTTGAGATAGAGAAAAATGCTAAAGAGGCAATTATTTTGAGACAGGAGGGAGTATATAGAAAGTGAATATGAAATTTTAGGTTGACTTTTTATTATTCAAATTATACCTTTAAATAAATTTTCATGTATTGACGTTTTTTTTTTTAACAAATGCATTAATGTTTATTGTTGGTGCTATTTGAAAAGATAGAAATTTATATTATATTATTGGTGTCATTGAAATAAATAACATGATTTGTTAGATTTGTTATAATTTGAAAGTCAAAAATATACTTTTAATTAAAATAAAAAAAATTAATCATAATTTACTAATGTTAGCGTAATAAAAAGAGCAGGAAAGACAGGACACTCTCTAGGTAGTTATTAATAAAATTTCTTTATTGCATATAATTTGTTATTTTATAATAATCTTATACCAAATATTTTAAATGAAACATTAACCTATCATATTCATTCTAAGAAATGTGGATAGTCTTGAAAGAGAGAGAATGAGAGTATATATATATTTTTTTAATCTTTCGGTTATGAGAGGAAGGGGTTTATAAATTGAACTTGGATTCTCACAAACAATTTGTGTTTTGATGAAGTTTATTAATCGTTCGAGCTCAATCACTTGATCAAAGTGAGAGTATGGTTGATCTTGAATCATTTTTCATTTATCCACCCTCTAATTACTATCAATCTATATGAAAGACACATGATAAATTAATAAGATTCATTTGAACCAAATCAAAGAGTTATTGATAATTGTAGTTCGGTCATTGAAGCAAGTATAGTTTAGACGAAAATTGTTTTTTGATTGAAGTTTTTGTTATCAAAATTATTATTTATTTAAGAAAAACATAAGTGTACCTTTTGTTATGAATAGTCGGCAAGTGTTTTAGTGCGGAGTCCTCTGGTATTTTCTCAGAGGAGTCTCTTTCTTTTGTAAGAGGGTCACTGCGTAGGGACCCTTTTGAACCCTAAAAATTTCCAGTGAAAATTTCACTAGGAAGAAGAATAAGAAGAAGAAGCTGAAAATGCAGAATCATAGGCTGAAGCAACAGCAACATCAGCAGCAACAGCAACAACAAGCTATGATGCAACAAGCTGCTCTTCTTCAACAACAGTCTCTCTATCACCCTGGTCTCTTAGCTCCACCTCAGGTTGGTCTATATTCATCTCCATTTCTTCGATCATCTTCTCTTTCTTTCACTGTGTTGATCTTATAGCTTTGCATTTTTTGTTTATTAGGGATTGCACTAAACGCCTAGGGTTTTGTACTTTGTTGCTAAATTTATTTATTTTTAAATTTTTATTTTTTCAATTTAATAAGAAAATTGGGTGTGTGGTTGATTTTTAGTGGGTGTTTGGTTTTGTTGAAAAAATTGTTTTTTTTAGTGGATGTTTGGTTTTGATGGAAAAAATGATTTTTTATTTACTGGGTTTTTGGTTTTGATGAAAAAAATTGATTTTTTTTTAATGGGTATTTGGTTTTTGATGAAAAAATTTGAATTTTATAGTGGGTATTTGGTTTTGATGGAAAAAAAATTGAATTTTGGAAGTTGAATTGTACCATTCCATTATTTTTTGTATGTAGTTACGGTTGTTAATTTTTCTGGGTTTTCATCAATTGAGTAGAGGTAGCTGAAATATTAGAAAGTTGTCATTTTTGTGTGTTTGAAGTAAGAAATGGCTCTGAAATTGTGTTGAGCTGTTTTATTTTATATATGTGAAAGCTCACTTGGTAAAGAAGCATTTTTGTAGGAGTAGTGAGCAATGAGTACCAGTCTATTTAGTAATATGATGTGGTTGGTGTTAATGTAACTATGGAAATTTATTAAGAATGTTACTTAATTTTTTTCCTTTTTGTGTTGGCATTAGTGTATAAGCTTGCAATTGATATATGGTATTGTTTCCTTTGAGGTTTAGTTGGGAAAGGAATCCGCATGGCTTACGAGTTAATGTCTGGTTTGTTTGATGCAGCATTGAATTTGACTTAGCCAGATAGAAGTTCTGTTTTCTTACTGCTGTAGTTTAGTTTGTATTCAAACTGGGGATGTGTTGTATTGGGTGCAATGAACCCAATTTTAGTTTAGTTTGTGATTAATATGTGGTATTGTTTCCTTGGAGGTTTAATTGGGAAATGAATCTGCATGGTTTTGGACTTAGAAATTACTGTCTTGCTTGTTTGATGTTGCAATGAACCCGATTAAGTCATATTAGGGTCTGTTTGATTTGCAAAAGGGTAAGTACCGGACACAACGGTACAAACAGTACAGCACAAACCTTTAAAGTACTGAACAATTTTTTGTCCTGTTCGATGTTTGATGGACAGCACAAATAAAATAAAGTGAAATTTACTACAACACCCTTTATGAATCTAAATATTATTAGAGGAGAAAGAGATTGGAGAGAGTCGGGAGAGAGAGATAGAGGTAAGAGAGAACGAGAGACGTGAGATAGGAGAGTGTGCGCGCGCGCGTGTGTGTGTGAGATAGAGATAGGAGGGAGAGAGAGGAAGGAGATATGAGATATGAGAGAGTGAAAATACGAGGGAGAAAGTAAATGGGTATTTTGGTATTTTAGAAAACTTGTCCTTGGGACAAAAATTTGTCCCATGGTTTAGTGAAGGACATGAATCTGAACTTTTGTCCGGTCCCTTGCTCCCCATTTTGTCCTGTCCCATGAACAATTTTAAAATCAACCAGTACAACTGAAGTTGTGCTGTCCAGTCCCTTACTTTCTGCAAATCAAACACACCCATAGGATTTTTGTTTTTCCTACTGTTGTAGTTTAGTTTGTATTCGAACTGTCGAAGGGTGTGTTGGGTGCCCTGGACTCATTTTCATTTTCTTCTATTAGGCTTAGCAATGAACTACTTTATGCGTTTTTTTGTCTGTTATTGTTTTGGTTATGTGCTTTCTTTCTCCCCATTCACTCTAGTTAATGTTTCTCATGCTATACTGTATTGATAGATACAATACAAATATGTAGCTTCTGTAACCAAAAAAAAGATACAATACAAATATTCAATCTTGATTTGGCCCCTTTCTCTTTTCTATTTTTTCTTCCTTTTTTCTTCTTTTTTACCTTTTCATTTTGCAGATTGAACCGATCCCAAGTGGAAATCTGCCTCCTGGTTTTGATCCAAGTACATGCCGCAGTGTGTGAGTTTTGTCTAGACATTTTTTTCACCTTTTATTCAATCTTATTCATCGATTCCCTCTTCTTTTGTTTTATGATTGTGACACAGACAAGTTTAGGCACCGTTTCCTTAATTTTATTTTTTATTTAGTTTTCAAAGTTATAAGCATTTGAGTTTCCGATCTTTTATATATGACCTAAGTTTATATCTTGCGACATGTAAAACCAGTTCTGTTGTACAAACCATTATATGTATGCTACTTCCTTGCTAGTCGGACTTGAATTGATTAATTGTAGCCTAATTGTTTCTTTCTTCTCTTCTTTTTTAAATTTTAGCTTTTTTATCTTTGAGAAAATGCAGGTATGTGGGCAACGTCCATACACAGGTAACTGAGCCACTTCTGCAAGAAGTTTTTGCGGGTACTGGCCCAGTTGAAGGGTGTAAACTTTTTAGGAAAGAGAAGGTATGTTTTTGTATATACATATGTCTTTGTCTAATATATTGATTTAAAGTACTAGATAAAACTGTAGCTTTGTATTTGACATCTTATGTCTCTCTTTTGCAGTCATCCTATGGATTCATTCATTACTTCGATCGCAGATCTGCTGCTCTGGCCATATTAACTCTCAATGGAAGGCATCTGTAAGTGCAGTTCTTCTATAATTGTGTTAGGTTGGTTTGGATTTACGCTCAAAGTTCGATTCAATGGTTTGTAGATTCGGGCAACCTATCAAAGTTAACTGGGCATATGCCAGTGGTCAGAGAGAGGATACATCAGGTTGGTTCAGAGATAATTATAAGATATATATGTTTTGAACAAACCATTTTGGTGAATATGTTATATAATATGTTTCTTTGAATTTGCAGGCCATTACAACATATTTGTTGGTGACCTCAGTCCTGAGGTTACTGATGCTACACTTTTTGCATGCTTTTCTGTCTACCAAAGTTGTTCGTAAGCTTCATTCTTCTATAATTTCTTAGTAAAAACAGCCATCCATTTTATATATTTGGAATTGGAGCAATCTTTATTTATTCAAAATGGAAGAAGAAAAAAAACGTGTTCGTGCTTACATATGTGATAATTGTGCATTGCATGCTAAACAACTTTGTTGGTGACTTGACATAGCTCACTAACTTTATCTTTTTTATGGTTTTAGAGATGCAAGAGTTATGTGGGATCAGAAGACTGGGCGTTCAAGGGGATTTGGATTTGTTTCCTTCCGTAGCCAGCAGGTTTATTTTTGTCTTAAAATTTAATTGTTTTTTAAGGTAAGAAAATTTTATGATGTTTTTGACTTATATTTTGTCATTTTTTAGGATGCTCAAAGTGCTATAAATGATTTGACCGGTAAGAAATTTGTCATTGAAGCAGCAACCTTAGTTTTATTTTAGCCAATAATTTGGAAAAGTCTCCATTGATTTTTCGTTAGTAAATACCGAAACAAAACCATCGTCTCAGTTCAAGGGAATTGCACATTAGGTTCTTTTGTATGAATTGATTTGGCCTTCTATGTTCAATTATTTTAAAAGTTCATGATGATAAATGTCCTACATATTTTTCAGCATATCGACTTCTGGTGATGCACTGTTTAATTGATTATAGTTCATATTATTTTCACTTATGATCGAGGAATAATGATGCCCTGTCTATGCCTTTTAGGTAAGTGGCTTGGAAGTAGACAAATACGCTGCAACTGGGCAACAAAAGGTGCTGGCGGCATTGAAGAGAAGCAAAATTCCGATAGTAAGAGTGTGGTGGAACTAACAAATGGTTCATCTGGTGAGTAAATTATGCCGTAGTTCCCGAAACAATAATAGAATGGTTGAATTAAGTACTTTCACATTTAACTTCTATATTTCTTGATTTAAAAATAGATCTGGGGGCTTACTAAAACTTTGGTGTCCTCTTTTTACTCTTGACCTAAAGATTTTTAGGTGATTAAACTTTTAAAAAGTATTGTGTTCATATAGACATTTGTTTTCTTAGTTAACAGATGGAATACTAGATATTCAATTAACAAACACTTTTTATCCTACAGAGGACGGTAAAGAGATATCTAGCAATGATGTTCCTGAGAACAATCCTCAATATACAACTGTTTATGTGGGTAACCTTGGGTCGGAGGTAAGAAACTTTGTTTATATCTATTTTTCAATCTATGGTTTGAACAAAATAGTTCATCTGGCAATAGTCTATTGATAATTTTCCAAGCTAATTATTTTATGATGCAACGAAAGTAATATTTTGAAACCCATTGGTTCCTTCACCTGTTTTAGCTTTTTTTTTATTCTCCATTTCTACTTCGACCATTATGTTAGAGGATGTATTAAGACTTCGCTTTTAAATTTCCAGCTTTTGATTTTACAATATATGTGATGTCCACTTGTGAGCTGTATCTTTAAAATCTGTGCGGAAGTTGCTGTTTCCATTTTAATCATTATGACCTTTGGTGATTCTACAGGCAACACAGCTTGATCTCCATCGCCATTTCCATGCTCTTGGGGCTGGTGTGATTGAGGAGGTTCGTGTCCAGCGTGATAAAGGATTTGGGTTTGTGAGATATAGTACTCACGCTGAAGCAGCTCTGGCAATTCAGATGGGAAATGCCCAGTCTTATCTCTGTGGCAAAATAATTAAGGTGTGTTTTTCATCTTTTGTGTCACTGGCTCACCGCTAATTGCTCTGTAGTTTTGTCTTTGTTTTGTTTTATCATTAGTATTGTTGAGGTATTTGCCAGGCCAGTCTCGAACACAAGTATTTCTAGTTTGGAGGGAGGATCGATATTTCCACATTGTCATACTTTCATTACTTTTGTACAGTGAAATACACAGGAATTACAATTAGGCTGATCGTTCATATGCCATTGTTAAGCTTTGTTTTCCTCATCTATATCCTGACAACAAGGCTAGGAATTTGGATCTAAAATATACATATATCCTCTTCTTGCTTTATATGCTCCCTTTATGCTATTGAACTTGTGAACCATTTATGAGATTCTGGTATTGTCCTGTTGCATATTAGTTTGTTAATTAATAGGAACTTTGATGCTCAATCTACTTTGACCCTTAGATTTCATTTCCTTCATTTTTTTTCCTAATCATAGCAATAGTCTCTATCTCTGCTTCTAGTCATTTCCTTTATTCATGAATTTTATTTCGACTGATCGTATTGCTTCTGACTGTTGTGTTAAAATTATAGTGCTCCTGGGGGAGCAAGCCCACTCCACCTGGAACTGCTTCAAATCCTCTTCCTCCACCTGCCGCTGCGCCTCTACCAGGTCTGTCCGCAACCAATATTTTGGCGTACGAGCGACAGCTAGCAATGAGCAAGATGGGTGGAGTTCATGCTGCATTGATGCATCCCCAAGCACAGCATCCTCTTAAGCAGGCCTGCAATTGGAGCAAGCCAGGCGATATACGACGGCGGGTTCCAAAATGTTGCTGCTGCACAGCAAATGATGTACTATCAGTAATATAATAATTCTCTTGATGTGCTATCTCTTGCATGCATATCTATTATTCTGCACATTGGTTGGTGTTAAAACTCTAGGGAGCTATTTTTCTTTTTACCTTTTTAATTAAATGGTGGTGAAGTAGTTCCACTACCAAATCAGATCAAACATTTGTATGAGTTTGTATCATGTATGCGGGTTTCTAGTTTGTAGTGATGATGAGTGTTTTTTATGATGATTTTAAGAGATGTTTTCTTCTCACCCATTTGGGTGTTAGTGTTACTATTATGTAATGATTATTATTGTCATTACCATCCTATATCTATCAGTTAGTATTTTAATTAACAAGTCTGGTAGTAGTGTGATAATTGGTTGGTGCCAAGTACAATACAACTCACAACACATGATCCTTCCCATCCCTTGAATAATGACATTACATTGCATAATCAAGTTATCCATGTACGATTGAAGTTTAAAACATTTCAGGTAAAATTGATTAATTACTTGATGTAGAAAGAATGAGAAAAAGGTTAAAAATGATACACATGTTTTTTGTTTTTTCGAAAAATTATTATTGAGAAATGTTTGAAAGAATCTACTGTGTGGAGATTGATCTAATTGGTAAAGAGTTTGTTCATGTTCGACAATAGCATGTTTTTGGTACAATTATTAAATGAAAAGTAATTTATTGTTTCAAATTTTAATAATTACGTCATTTTTGTTTTATTTTTGTTAACAACTAAACAAGTACATTCGAATGAGTAAGTTTAGATTAAAATTGTTGAATCATAGATTATGTATATGCCATACCCTGCAGAAGAAATGATAAACAACCACTACCCCTAGAGGGCAAGAAACTACTACTAAAAAATGCAAAAACGACCCAGACCATCTTTTAATGTAGACATTAATGGTATTCAGCTAACATCCCAAATTGCACCAACTTTTACATCTACCTCACGATTTGAATTCAATTGAAATTATTTGTGTCATCAAAAGGAAGAAAAAAGGTTTTCCTTCAAGTAAAAGTTCATAAATATTTTGAACAAAAAAGAATCCTATATTTGTATATATTCTGTCATTGAATATAATCCAAAAAAATACTTATATTTAATAGCATCAAATATAAACCAATTCAATTACTTTCACTTTATTAAAAGGTGTGACTTTTAAAATACTCACGGTCGATATAGGTTTATTTTTTTATCATCATCACAAAACAAGTTTTCAGAAAAAACAATTTAGAAAGTATAATTATCTTTTATTAGATTAATTTTTATTTGAAGATATGAGTTTATTCTCTATTTGTCCTTACAAGCGTAGTTCAATTGTATGAGTTGAGACGTTGGAGATTCAAGGTTTGGTAATCAATATTTACCACTAATGATTTCCTCCTCCAAAAAATTAACTTTAAAAGAGCATTAAGAAGGTCAAAGTCTCTTGAGGTAGATTCCAAAATGGTGTTTAACAAGCTAGATTTTAATTATGATAATGGATCTGAAAGTGGATTGTATTATCAACCTTTGACATTCTATCTTAACTATGTTCTTAGTGTAAGTTTTATCAGGAGGCAAGCGAATGAACCTTTTTATCATCCTCCACATTATATTGTTGATATTATTATGAATGAAATAAAATTACCCATTGAACTATTAAAATTTAATATCTGCAGTGAGTTCTTAAAATGGAAATATTTTTGCAACGTAAAAGTTCTATAAAATGGATTGTTCGCAATAGAGAAATTGGACAATGACACTGACTTGCTGAAAGCATTGTGAAAAGATTGAGGTTTTTTGTTTGAAAAAAATAAACTCTATCCTATGCAATTGCATAGGTTAAGACAACTAAAAATTGTAATTTTTTTTATTGAAAACAATAATTATTTATTGAAATAGGACACAGTGACGATTGTCGATTGAGACTCGATAGATCAATGATAATGTATAACGTTGTTTGGAACCATAGATGATACTAAACCATTAGTACACTAAAATGAAATTGGCCAACATCTTTCATGGACCAATTTTGTATTCTCTTAAAACTAGTTATACCTCATTCCACATACTAGAGATTGAGGATAGCATTATCTCTAATTTAACTCTCAATAAGGTGTAAAACCAACTTTACAGTCTCAATAGCTTAGCAATAACAAAATAATTAACTCATGAAACATTAACTAGAATAAAACACATGAAAAATGTTGAACATAGTGAGGATTAGTCCTTTTCCAACCTTGCAATATACTTGTCATAGTATTGCCCTGCTTTCTCAAGGTCTCCAAGCTCAGTGTAACAATCAGCAATTGCCCCAAAAGCTTCTGTGCTCCCAGAGTCTTCTCCTTCTCTTTCAGAGATGGACAAAACCATTGAATGGTATTTAACAGCATCCCGGTACTTTCCTTGTCTTTGCAATGAAGCTCCTGTAATATAATATGCAAGTATAGTTAGATTTGTTTGGATTAGCTTATTTGAGTTTATCTATTTGGAAGAGCTAATCGAAACAACTTATGACATGTTTACTAGCTCTTTTCAACTTATTTTAATAAGCTCCCCATAATAGTTAAAGAAAACAGCTTATAACTAATACAACAACAACCAAGCCTTATCCCACTAAGTATGGGTCGACTACATAGATCAAATTACGCCATATCTGAAACCATATTTGGATCCAACTCATTAACCTCTAAATGTTTCCTAATAGTTTCTCTTATAGTTTTTCTAGGTCTTATAGAATTATTGTATTTCATCTTTTGTGATAGAAATAGCTTATACATAAGCACTTATGTGACAGACGCTTATGCTACAAGCGCTTAATTAAGTTGTTTATCCAAACAACAAAATTGTGCTCCTTGTAAACTTCTTCACTCATTTAACACACACAAAATATAATGTTGATTGTGTATGAGCATTTAAGAAAACACATGTTAGTAAGCAAAATAAGGAAGATTACAAATACAAACCTAGACCTCTCGCCGCTTTTTTCTCCTCAATGGGATCCTTAATATTTTGAGCAAGCTCAAGCGCAGTCTTAAACTCAGTGAATGCTTTATCTGGCTGTTGATTCCTTAGAAAATTCTTTCCACTTTTTAACTTAGAAATTAGCTCCTGCTTCTTTGGGTCAACAATAATTTCACTCTCAGCTATCCTACTACCACCACCAATGGGAGCGTAACTCAAAGTGGGGGCATAGGACTCAATTTTCGCTTGCTTCCTTAAAGCTGCGTTAATCTGGAGTAATTGATCATTTAATCGCTGTAATTCTCCTTTCCTTTGTCTCGCGACCAACCCTATCAGATCAATAAGTTCAGGAAAAGAATGAGATATCACTTATCCATAAAAAGTACAAATAAAATGCGGCGACCACATTTTAGTAAAAGCGCAGGTTTAACTTGTGATATACAGAAATCAGATATTCAAGTTTCTCTACCAACACATGTTTCTGTTGCTTTCTAATCAAGTTCTATACTTCATTAAAAACATTGAAGACAACTTAACTAGTAAACACATTGGGCTTTCAAAGGCCTTCAAGCTCCACGTAGCGAAATATCTTAACTTCTAAACTAAACTTGTGTACTTCAAGACTTTTAGTTGCAAACGAAACAAATTTGAGTAATACGCTACTCCTATATTAATACAACCGATGAACCAATTAAATCAACAGGTAAAAAAAAAAAGTTATAAATCTGATGCGACTAAATGAAGTTTTAGTCTTAAAGCACTTGGGTTTAGAAACATTCATGAGCTAATTAATATAACTGTATATCGTAATCTAATAGTACCTTACCTCCCACAGTGGCTCCAATGAGGGCTACTGCTAGCAGTATAGGCATATTGAACATAGAGTTGTCCTGCCTCACATGTTTCGGCTAAAGCTTTACAAGGCATAGAGAACATCAAAAAATTGCTCGCAAGAAACAGCAATGAATGGAATCTTTTTGGCATGTCATCCTGATAAGGCAACCATTTTCAGTCATAAATCACAAGTCAAAGAAAAATATGCCAAAACAATCGTTTGTAAAGATATTGGCACAAAATAGTATACACAGTTGATAATTTCCAAAGCAGGATTTTAGATAAGGGACCGTAATAAAAAATTTAAGAGTAAATCGTCATTTTCGTCCCAAATGTGCGAGGCAGTGCCACTATAGTCTCTAAATGTATTGAAATTACAAAAGCATCCCTGAGTGTGTCTTCTGATAGTAATTTCATGGACTAAACTGATTAACTAAAGACATATTTGAATATCAAACTAACTAATGAAATACACATCTAAGGACCAAACTCAGTAAAGAAAGATACATTCAAGAATATTTTTGCAATTTTGATACAATCAAAGATTATAGTGACAGTGCTTGACACATTCAAAGACCAAAATGAGTGTTTACTCAAATCTTTAAACTTCCTCAGTTCACTGCAAAATTACTTTTGAAACTATAGTAACATTTTCACAGTAAAAATTTCAAGTGCATAAGATTACCTTACAGTTTGAGCAGTGAAGCACGGTTGGAATTTTAGAAGACCGGTCAAAAGTATCTTTCAAGAGTGGCACAACCTTGTCCACTTTTAAAGAAAGACAAGTGAATTTTCCTGATTCATTCAACAAGTCCAACCTCATATGAGTATCACTGTCTTATAATAATTTGCACCATATCACACCACAGCACACATTTTCATTATTTTGACAAACTTAACTAGTTTCCATAAGGTGTGCCGGTAAAGAAGAAGATAAAAGAAACTTAATTACACGCATATAGTATAAACGCCTATCACATGAGTGCTTATGTATAAGTTATTTCTATAACAAAATAAAGTCAAACTGTTTTTGTATAAACTATAAGTTGTTTTCATAAGCTATCTTGGAGAGCTCATAGAAATAAGTAGAAAACAGCTTATGAACATGTCATAAGTTGTTTCCACAAGCTCTCTTGAACAGTCTCACAAGTGCTTATGTCTTATGACACTAGATAAGCTCAAATAAGGCTAATACAAACATGTGCTTGATTGATGACCTAACTTCAAATAGTTTCCACAAGGTGCTGCTGGTAAAGAAGATGCACTAAAGTACTTGGACCATGTTTGGATAAACAACTTAATTACACTCTTATAACATTTGTGCTTACTGTATAAGTGCTTATGTATAAGCTATTTCTATAACAAAACATCGAACAAAGTCAAAATGTTTTCATATAAATTGTAAGTTGTTTTCATAAGCTATCTTGGAGAGCTCATTGAAATAAGCTGAAAATAACTTATTGAAATGCCATAAACCTTTTACATACACTTTCTCTAACAGTCTCATAGGTGCTTATGATAGCAGATTAGCTCAAATAAGTCAATCTAAAACGGCCATTAGCTGATAACCAAAATGCTAAAATCATAATTCTTTTGTTCTTCAAAAATAACAAAATAATAAAATTTAATCATGAATTGCATAAAAAGCAGAAAAAGGGGTCAACAAAAAAACAGCTTCAAAGTCTTATACATGATGAAAATTATGATTTTGAGTGTCATTTTGAAGGGACAAGAAGAAGGACCAGAGTAACTAACCTGAAAGGTGAAGGTTGGTGTTGTTGGAGCAGAATTGAGGAAGTGGGGTGTGAGGACGAGAGATGAAACAAGAACAGCGTACCACAACCGCCATTGCTCTCATTTGTTTTGCAAAGGTTGTTCTGTTCTGAGAGGATAAATGTTGGATTTTTTGGGATAACAAAGAGAATCCCTTGTATTATGTTTTGTGTGTTCTGTTGATAGATTTTGTTATGGATTATTTACAACTTATACCATGTGTCAGGCAGGACATAGATTTCTTTTACCGCTTTATTAAATGCTTCTGCTTTTGTCCTTAAAAAAAAAAAAAAAAAACCCTCTGCTTTTGTGTTTATTTTATTCATAGATAGGGTTATATTAGTCTTTGCATTAACTACTTTGGGTTAAGTGCACTTGTTAACCAGGCAAAAATAGAAATAATGTTTATGTTAAAAAAATTGGGAGAGATTTTTGCAATGTTGCACGTATTTTTGAAAAATTTAATTAAAAAATATGAAGTCTAGACATGAGATGATTAAAGACAAAAAAAAGTGATGGAAAATTTTTAGGGATTAAAAGTTTAACAACAATTTTAGAGGAAATAAAACAAAAATTTGGTATATTTATAGAGATAAAAAATATATTTAACCAAAAAATTATTAACGAGTGATGTGTGCACGTGTAATTGCTTTTAGTAGATTTGTTAGTCTTTCCCATGTTTTGTACTAGGAACAGTTGACCTGAATTTCACCTCTTTGCCTGGTTCATGCTTTTCGATGAAACACTTGCACTGCTTCTACGACTTTTGTTGGAATTTGATCCTCTTTGGCTTACTCCGTTCACTGGTATTCTTACGGAGCTTCTCTTCTTGTTGTTCCCAAGTGTAGCCTCACACCATTATCAGATTAATATTTCCCGCACCATCCTTTTAGCCTTGAGAGGTTGTTTGTTCATGTACCCCAACTTTGGAAGGAGACGAGATATTGCTCTGTTTAGTTGTTAGCATTTTCGAGTAGATTAGGTGCTTCGATTGAGTTGTAGTTAGCCACTAGCTGACCTAATGCTTTTGTTGTCGTGATTTTGTTGAAGCTCAAGTCATGTTAGCTTATACAAAAAAAAACCTAAAGCCCCCTCTACCTCACTTATCTTGTTCCAAACAAGAGATAGCTCTTTGATAAGTTTACAACTTGAAAAATCTGATGAATCTCATAGGACACCTTGAGATTGTTGATAAAAAGTGAACTCAATAATAAAATGATTTTGCAAAAAAAACTAAAATAAAATAAGTGCATTTCTATTTTTTTTAAAGGAAGAAGTACATATCATTTTATTAGATAATAAGTCTTTCATATATGGCGGTACGTTAATAAACAATTGGGAGCTAGCATTCAATGAAGTTGTCTGTACTAATTCATGAGCAACCCATTTGTTTGTCTCTGGTTAAACTCAACCATAGAGTTGTGAAAAGAATTGATAAATACTTGCATACAATGTTGAATAATGCTAACAATGAACAAACTTAGTATTGTCAATACTTATCATCGTTGTTTCGCCTAAATCAACCATACATAATGGAGATAACCATATTGTTCTCGCAAGAACAACGCCACCATCGAAATAATGAATACACATTCCTATACCAACTTTATTATGATTAAAAGAGAAAGAAGCATCAACGTTGCATTTATATCTACCTGGTGCGGGTCTCTGCCATCTATGAGTGGGAGTACGACTTGGTCATAGTTGAGGTTTTGCTTCGGTTGTCCTGACACTTGTTCTCATCTTCGGCGCGAGCTTCCAATCTTCTAACTTATCCTTTACACGTTCAACTACTTGGGCATTTGTTTCATGGACTTGCTGCCACATTTTTAAATTCATGTGTTTCCAAAGACTCCGCAAGATCGTTGCAAAAAGGGGGGCATTGTGTTGATTGGAGCTTTTGTAGAATACAAAAACCACCACGGCCGGTTCAACATACAAACTCAAAGAGTGCTCTATAATGCTCAATAAATTGGTGTCGTGTCACACCTGAGTAGCTTGTGAGCATGTAAATAATGCATGCATAAAATCTTCATAATCCTCATTACATACAGCACACTCAGCTAGGCAAGTAACTCCCTGTACTAATCAGTCGTGCACATGTAGGAAAACACCCATGAAAACCCCTCCAAATAAGATTCTTAACCTTCGGGGGAGCTTTGATGTTCCAAATTGATTTCCAATGGCCCGAATGTCTTAAGTGAAAGGTGTCCCAGATATTTTCGGTGCAAATTCGATAAGTGCTACAAACAGAATACTTGACATTCTTCTCTCCTTTCTAAACCAATGCATCTGTTGTGACTTGAGGAAAAAGAGAAGTGTTGAGAATTGAAGGCGTAGTAGGCGGATGGCCCGTTTAGATTTGACTTATTTTGAGCTTATTTAAAACAACTTATGAAAATAAATAAGTTTTATGTATTATTCATAAGTTTGTAATGTAGTTTATGAAAAAACAATTTATAAAGATACAATTTTCGTTGATGAAAACCTATATATTAACATAAAACCTTATTTATTTTCAAAAGTTCAAAATAAGTCTAATCCAAACAGGCTTCAAAAAAGGGTAATGGACCAGCTGCTCTTTCCAAGTCTATGTTGTATGATCAACAATTTGAAAAAAACATAATATTTCAATTTATACATACAGGATTGTTGCATAATTTTTTCTTTTCATGGGTTCATATAGTTTGTGTGTATGTCTAGATACATACATATATATTTGTTTCGATTCAAATTTTTTGTATTCGTAAAATCAGTTATTGAATATATTTAATCAATCCAAATATGTGAGGATGACGTAAATAATGTGTTGGATGTGCGGACATCTGATCTCAAACAAAATATAATAAACAGAATAGTAATAGAAAAAATTAGATGAAAATGAGTGTAATGTAAATGCGACAACTAATCTTTTTTATTCTTTCAAAAAAAAACTAATCTTTTTTATGGTTTTTTTTTCTATACATAAAATTTATATTTCAGTAAGAATAAAAAATTAAAGAGTTATTTTTTAGTCTAAAATCAAAATATTCTTCAACTTGCAATGTTATTCATTTTTTAAAATTAATAGAATAATAAATATAATTTGACATCCTTCCCCATAAAATTGTTTTTGAAGAGGAATATATATATATATATATTGAAGAAGCTAAATTAGTCTAACTACGTTGGCATCAGAGATAATCGAACATGAGACATTGAGGAGGAACATATTTCAAGGTCATAAGTCAACACCACCAAACCAACCCAAATAGGTTATATCTAATTTGACATGAAAGTTTTGCGTGATTTCTTTTTTATTTTTTAGGAGTTTTGCGCGAATTTTGTTAACAAGTATTTGACAGTTAATTATGGTTGTTTTCTCTTTTCATATAATTCAGAATTGATTACAATATTAATTTGTTCTGGACCGATCAAATGTTCAAAGACCCATTTACATAGGTCCAATGCAAAATAACTCAAATACAGCATTTGGCAAATTACGTGCAACACACCGCCTCCTCGTGAGGGGGTGCTAAGCAACCAGAGATTCATTCAAGCCAAAGAGTAACGTCTCCTCCTACCTGTGAATCTCGCTCGACGGTTACGGTTTCCACGAATTTGATAGGACTACACCGAGTTTATAACATGACACCACGGCTTGAACGGGCTCATATGATTTGGATCATGAACATGTTGATTTCTCCATCTCCACAACAAATATGTTGTTGCCCAAATTACATCCCATTTGATGTATTTGTTATATCCCAAATTTTAAGACCTGTTCGTAGCAATCCAACTCTACAAATCACCCAGAAAAAAAAGCTACGTACCTCGCTGCTCCGACACAACTAATGTCTCCAAACTATCGACGCAAGCTAAGAATCTCGCAGCACGTGAAGTGCTATCTCCTCCCACCGACCACAATAGGAGCAATATGGCTGCACTATATACCAACTAGCCATTCTAGAATTTGTCAGCAACCTGTGATGGACAATCCACCATGTAAAAAACACGCACACGCTCCAGGCTCTCAATTCGCAAAATTTTAGGCCAATTTTGATTAATTTGTGTACTATTCGTATAAAGAGAGGATTGTTAGAGTAAAAAGGAGAAAATAGCAAAACTGCTTGTTTGTTAAATTACTGAACGTTGGCTTATATAGCCTTACAAGATGAGAATGAAATGGTGCAGCCCACGTCTGAAAACGTGGTAACAGTTACAAGTAAATCAAATCCTTTCCTACTTAATGGGTCCTAACAAATAGGAACTTATTAACTGAACACAACTAAGTCAAATAATAAATCCTAATAATTCCTAACAATTCCTCCCCTAAATTGATTGCTGTATGCATTCAGTTTAAATTTGGAACCTCACGAACTCCAAGCTGGACTCTTAATTTCAGGAACACATCAAGTTTCAATGGTTTGGTCATAATATCAGCTACTTGATTGCTTGTGCCACAATGAATGAGCCTCACCACTTCCTTTTTTGTTAGATCCCTCAAGAAATGAAACCTTACATCTATATGTTTGCATCTTCCATGCATGACTGGATTTTTGGACAATTTAATTGTTGAGCTGTTGTCACACATAATAACAGAGCACTTGCTTTGTGAGAGCCCAATCTTCTCCAACACCTTTCTCATCCACACACATTGACAAGCACAAACAGCAGCTGCCACATACTCTGCCTCAGTGGTGGACAATGTTACTACCGGTTGCTTCTTTGATGCCCATGAGACTGCTCCACCACTCAGTAAAAATACATAACCGGATGTGCTCCTTCTATCATCAATATCTCCAGCATAATCACTATCAGTGTAAGCCACCAAGTCTTTAACATCTCCTCTCTTATAAAACACACCTAACTCCACAGTTCCCTTTAAATAACGAAGAACCCTCTTTGCTGCTTGCATATGCAATTCAGTGGGGCTGGCCATATACCTACTCAAGAGACATACCACATACATTAAATCAGGCCTTGTTACAGTAATGTACATGAGACTCCCAATTAATTGCTTGTAGGCAGTAGCATCAATCCTAGCACCTTCTCCTTTCTTTGACAACTTAAAACCAGGCACTATAGGATTCATTAATGAATTGCAGTTCTGCAGCCCAAACTTCTCAAGTAATTCACAAGCATATTTCTTCTGACTTAAGTAGATGCCTTCTGAATTTTGCTGAATTTCTACACCAAGGAAATATTTCATCTTCCCTAAATCTGTCATATCAAACTCAATCTTCATGGACTTCTTAAAGCTTTCAAACATGCATGCATCATTCCCAGTGAAAATTAAGTCATCAACATACAAACTCACAATTAAAATTCTTTTACCTCCTCCTGTTTTGACAAAGAGAGTGTGCTCATGATCGCATCGTTCAAATCCCTCCTTCACAAAATAGGCTTCAATTTTGCTATACCAAGCACGTGGTGCTTGCTTTAACCCATATAAAGCTTTCTTAAGCTTGTAGACCTTCTCTTCTTCACCCTTTCGAACATAACCCGGTGGTTGTTCCACATACACGTCCTCTGTCAATTCTCCGTGAAGAAATGCGCTTTTGACATCTAGTTGATACACATTCCATCCCTTTTGTGCTGCTAGAGCTAAAACCATCCGGATTGTGTCCCACCTTGCTACCGGGGCAAACACTTCGTTGTAGTCAATCCCTTGTTGCTGAGCATAGCCTTTAGCTACTAGTCGGGCTTTGAGCTTATCAACTTCACCATTCTCATTTAACTTGGTTCTAAAAACCCATTTCACTCCAATCTTCTTAGCACCTTTGGGCAAAGTTGTAAGCTGCCAGGTTTCATTCTTTTTGATTGCTTCAATCTCCAAATCCATTGCCTTTCTCCATTTCTCATCTCTTTCAGCTTCTTCAAATGAGCTTGGATCTTCATGAGAGGTAAACATTGCAAAATAATCTTCATCATCAGAGATAAACATTGCAAAATAATCTTCATCTTCAGATAATCCTTCACCAGTTTCATAATCCTGCAAGTAGTTGGGTGCTCTTCGACTCCTTCCTTCAGCTGTAGCATGTACAGATGCATCTTCATTAGATGAATCACTTGATGTAGAGGTTGTTGCTTCTGCATCTTGGTATGTAACTCCTGCTGTTTCAGTACCTTCCACAACAGCTTCTTCTTCATTTTCAGAGGAGGCATCCTCACTATCATTACTACCTTCCCAAATCAACACGTCATGCTTCACTTCTTCTGCAGTCCTCCCCCAATTCCAGCCCTTATCCTCTTCAAAACTCACATCTCTGCTGACTATAATTTTTCTTGCAACTGGATCGAACAATCTATAAGCTTTAGATTCATCACTTACCCCAAGCAATACACACTGCAGGCTCTTGTCATCCAGCTTTGTTCTTTTCTGATCAGGTACATGGACATGAGTTAGGCACCCAAATACTCTAAAGTAATCTACTTTAGGTTTGATTCCACTCCACATCTCTTCTGGAGTTTTATCTTTCACTGTCAATGTAGGACTCCTGTTGAGAACATGAACTGTCCATTTTGCAGCTTCTGGCCAAAAAACCTTTGGTACTTGTTTGTCACAAAGCATGCACCGGACCATATTCATAATGGTTCGATTTTTACGCTCCGCTACGCCGTTTTGTTGTGGAGTGTAAGATGTTGTGAGTTGCCTGCTTATGCCATTAATTTTACAAAATTCATTAAACTCATTTGAGGTGAATTCTCCCCCCCTATCTGTGCGTAAACAACATATAAAGGCACTTGACTCCTTCTCAACTAAGCTTTTATAATATTTGAAAGTTGTAAATGCTTCAGATTTTTCAACTAGAAAGTATATCCACACCTTTCTACTAAAGTCATCAATAAATGTTATAAAGTACCTTTTGTTGCTATTGGAGTTGGGAGTGATGGGTCCACAAATGTCAGCATGTACAAGCTGTAATTTATGGGAAGCTCTCCATTGACTCTTCTTTGGAATGACATCTCTATGTTGCTTTCCTACAAAGCATCCAGGGCAACTTTTACTTGAATCTTTGAAAAATGGAAGACCTTTCACCATCTGTTTGTGTTGCAAAGTCCTCAAACCTTTGTAACTCAAGTGTCCAAATCTACGGTGCCACAATTGTGAACTATCTTCAGTAGCTAGTTGTAGAAATGTTGAAGTCTCTTCAAGCACTACACTAGCCAGCAGCACAAACATCCGATTTGCTGTCATTTCTGTTTGCATTATCAATCCTCTTCTAGGGTGGTACAACTTGCATTTCCCATCTTGTATAAGTAAAGCTAGTCCTCTTTCTTGAAGTTGGCCTACACTCAGTAAATTATTTTTCAATTCTGGGACATAGTAAACATTAGTGACTACATGAATTGCATCATTGATCTGAAGTCTGATGTTCCCTTTGCCCAGTACTTCCATTTTTGAATCGTTGCCAAGCTTTACCGAGTGTCTGAAAGCCTCATCAATGGTAGAGAACCACTCCCTATTTCCACACATGTGATTGCTACAACCGGAGTCGAGAAACCAAGTCTCTTCTTGTTTCAAGTTGTCAGCTTCGACAAGAGACATGAGCAGCATCTCTTCTTCTTCATAAAACTCAGCATAGTTTGCACTCTCCTTCCATCTTGGGCATTCGTATTGGAAGTGTCCTAGTTTGTGGCACTTAAAGCACTCCACTGTGGCTTTGTTTGGAGACTGCCTTCCTCTGCCTCTGCCTCGACCCCGACCAAAGCCTCTACCTCTGCCTCTACCTCCATTCTGTTCTTCATGTGAGACCTTCAATGCTTGCTCATCCCTTGTGTCACCACCATGAGAATTCATTCTTTGTTCATGAACCAAAAGGCTGCTTTGAAGCTCATCTACTGTCAGTGAATCCAAGTTGTTGGACTCCTCTACTGAGCACACAACATAGTCAAATCTTGAGGTCATAGATCTCAAGATCTTTTACAATCATAACTTGAGTTATGTTCTCACCATAAATCTTCATCTTGTTCACAATTGTAAGTGTCCGAGCAAAGTACTCTTCCACTTTTTCTCCTCCTTTCATTTGAAGGACTTCAAATTCCTTCCTCAATGCTTGTAGTTGTGCTCTCTTCACTCTGCTGGTCCCCTGATATTTCTGTTTCATTGAGTCCCAAATGCTCTTTGAACTTCCCTTGTCAAGAATAGTCTCCATGATGTTTCTATCTATGGCCTGGAAGAGATAGTTTTTCGCCTTCAGGTCTTTCAGTTTGTGATCTTCAATTGACTTCCTCTGGGCCTCTGTTGATTGAATCCCCTCAGCTACTGTAGGAATGCCTGTTTCCACCAAATGCCAATACTCTTTTGACCGAAGAAAATTCTCCATGAGCATAGCCCAATGGTCATAATGACCATCAAACTTGGGTATTGCTGGCTGCACAAAGTTGCTACTTTCAGCCGACATTTCTCAGTTTCTCACCGTCTGTTTTCTCTCTTTAGGAAGCTGCAGTTCCTATTCTCACTTTATCAGGCCCCTTAATAGAGCTCTGATACCAATTTGTTAGAGTAAAAAGGAGAAAATAGCAAAACTGCTTGTTTATTAAATTACTGAACGTTGGCTTATATAGCCTTACAAGATGAGAATGAAATGGTGCAGCCCACGTCTGAAAACGTGGTAACAGTTACAAGTAAATCAAATCCTTTCCTACTTAATGGGTCCTAACAAATAGGAACTTATTAACTGAACACAACTAAGTCAAATAATAAATCCTAATAATTCCTAACAAGGATGGCATTGAAATTTGTGAAAAAAGGAGAAAAGTAACTTAAGATTGAGATGTAAAAATTGAGAATAGTATGGAGAAACTATAGTAGCAAGATCGTGGTTATTATGCATGGATAATGTTAAGATTATACGGTTTATTAATTGCTTATTAGAATTGTTTTGGTAAATAAACCATGCCATACTGGTAGATATAAATGATCCTAAATTTGAGATGGAAAGGGATTAGTGACCCTGATAAAGGCCCTTAATTACTTAATTCCACAGCCATGCAGTTAAGCAAATCAGCATCATTTATGATGTGTCAGACGGTTTTACTTTGGCACATTTGGTAAATTGGCATAGTTTTTGTCAACAGTTCCATTTTACAAACTTACTATTAAGAACAAAGTCAATGATAATAGTTTGTTTTACTAACGATTATAAAGATAACACTTGGCTTTTCTAACAGTGCTACTGATACAAAAAGTAGTTGATTGGAGTTTTGCAATACAACAATGCCACATAGTACAAAATAAGTGAGAATTGAGAAAACATAAAAAAAAAATTGAGAAGATCCATTTCCCTCAAACCCAGACCTCCTAGCTGCTTCGGCAAAGTTAGAGTTTTCCACCCTACCATATGCGGTATCTTAATGATATGAAAAGAGTTTTAACTCCACATTTAGAGTGTGTTTGGATAGAGTATTTTAATGAAGGAATGTAATTTTTTAGAGTATTTAAATTGACTTGGACTAAATTCCACTGTTTGGACAAATATTTACTTCATTTTTAAAATTCAAGGCATTTAGAAAAGAATTTTTCTCTTGCAAAATTTGAAGGATTTAAAATAACACCTAAATTACCAAAATTTCACAATTCTCTGTTTTCATCACACGTTTCTCACACCACTCTCTTCTCTTCTCCCGCGATGCTTCTCTCTCGTTCTCTTCACCGTGCATCTCTCTCCTCGCCGTCGCGGTGGTGACTCTCTCTCCTCGTCGCCGTGTGCTTCTCTCTTCGCCGCCGTTTGCTTCTCTATTTTCATCGCATCATCTTCGCTGCTTAGTTATTCTCTCAACCTTGCTATACGATTATCCATCATCTTCTTCAGATTTCTAGCTCAGGTATGCATATTTTTTGCTTATAAACTTCTCTAAACCTTGCTATACAGTGTTTATTGATTTAGCCGTGTGTTACAGTTTGTTGATTTCAGAAATTTTTGATTTAGGTTGTTATAATTGACTTATTTCACTGTTTTTCTGATCTAAGCTATTAGAATTGACGGATTTCACTGTGTAAGCTGTTAGAACTTGTTGATTTCAGAGTTTTTTTGGATTTTAAGTTGTTATAATTGACTTATTTCACTGTTATTCTGATTTAAGCTATTAGAATTGATGGATTTCACTGTATAAGTTGTTAGAAATTGTTGATTTCAGAGTTTTTTGGATTTTAAGTTGTTATAATTGACTTATTTCACTGTTATTCTGATTTAAGCTATTAGAATTGATGGATTTCACTGTGTAAGCTGTTAGAACTTGTTGATTTCAGTGTTTTTTGGATTTTAAGTTGTTATAATTGACTTATTTCACTGTTATTCTGATTTAAGCTATTAAAATTGATGGATTTCACTCTGTAAGTTGTTAGAACTTGTTGATTTCAGAGTTTTTTTTTGGATTTTAAGTTGTTATAATTGGCTTATTTCATTGTGTAAGCTTGTGGTTTGTGTTTGATTGACTTTTTGTTAATGAGTAGATACTGCTCTTGTTTTTTGATAGGCTAGTACCATATAGAAAGCTTTTTCTATCCGATTTCAAGTCATATTTTCTTGTGTTTAGATTTCAAGCAGAAATGGACACTAGTATAGTCAACGATTCAATAGCTTCAAGAAAACGTAAAAGAGATGACGAAGAGATGAGAGAGCTTGAGGAAACAACGTTCATTGTTGTTAGTGTTGTTACTATGCTTTTAGGTGCAATGACTTGATTCTCGAGTATTGCGAGATGCTTTACGCCGTCAAAACTGTCTTCGAATTCCAAATGGTAACATTATGAATATGGTGATACCTTATTTATTTAATGGATCAATTTACACACGGTTTGTCGGAATTGTTGGACTTGAAACATAGTACATTTTCCTGATAATACACCAGCTGAAATTGTGGCATACTGAGTTACTTTGTTAATTTTAGGCACATTGACTTTAGGTTGAAGTCACATCTTTTTTGTTATGTCCATGTACTTTTCAGTATCATAAAACCCAAGTTTACATACTACTGCAATTATAAGTCACATTTAAAATAGAAATGATTATTGATATTGATGAAGAACAAAGCTATAAAGCAATCAATTGGTTGATTGAAAATCCGAGCAAAATAGCGGTTCTCAAAGCACTTCCGTCGAGTAAGAAGAAGAGGTATCTCTTGTCTTCTATGTCTTGAGTATAGGTGGTCTTGTGACAATGGAAGGATTGCAACTACAATTGGACTTAATTACTATACTTGTGTATACCACATTTGTCGTGGGGATTATTACATTTAATAGTTATTTCTAGTCTATACTTGTCTATAGACATTGTCTACTATGAGTAAAATAACATCTAGATACATTGGTTATCTTTTTAAATGTCATTTTCAAAGTGGCGGAAAATATTAGACACATGGATTATATGTGTACTTACAACTCTTATAATACAAATATTAGTTTTGCTAAAAAGTTTTTTGTTTAAATATTTTTCTATTCTTTCAAGTCACGTTTTAAAGAATAATTCAAATTCATTTCCATTTCACATGATTTTGCTAATAATTCATATATAATATATCAAATGTTTTAAAGAATAACATCAATGCAATATTTTGTTTAGATTATAATAATCTAAACAATATAAGGAATTATTAGGGAAGAAAAATTAGTTATTTTGTTTCAATTATTAAAAAAATGAACGATTGTAAAAAAAAAAGTGAACGAAATCGAGTCAAGAAATTTAATAAATTATGACATAATAAATTTCAATTAATTAGTTTTTTAGGAGTTTTCAATTAATTAGTTTAAAAATGGAAGAAAATATAAGAAATAAAATTTAATTAAAGAAAGGAATTCAATTACTTTGTTATCCAAACAATGAATTTTGAAAATGAAGGAATTCATTCACTTTATCCAAACAATGAATTTTGAAAATGAAGGGAATTCAATTGAAGCATTTGAATTCCTTAAAATTTCAATTTCTCTTGAATTTTCAAATCCTCTATCCAAACACTCTTAGAGTGTGGTTGGATGAGAGAATGTTTTGAGGTAATGTAATGTTTTGAGAGAATTCAAATATTTTCAGTTGAATTCCAATGTTTGAATAATAATATGGAGGATTTTCAAAATGATGGAAATTTATGAAGTATTTTGTTTAAGTTAAATTTAGAGAATTTCAAATGACACCCAAAAGCTAAGAATTTCAAATTTCTTTATTCTTATAATTTTCCAATTTTGCATTTTGGTCCTCCAATTTTCCAAAGTTTTCAAATTGACCCCAATAAATTTACAAAAAATTGCAATTTGACCCCTAATATTTTTTGGAAATTACAAATTTACCTCTCAACTTATTCAAAATTATAAATTAACCCCTCAAAAATTTTGAAATTTACAAATTGATCCCTAATTTCAATTTTCAAATTTTGAAAAAAAATAAAAATTTATAAAAGTTGCCCAAAAATGACGACAATGAATTTTATTATTCCATCCAAACAAGAATATTTATAAATGAAGTCAATTTAATTGATTCATTTGAATTGCCGAATTCTAAATTCTTTCAAATTTCTCAATTACCTCATCCGAAAACACTCTTAATTTATTTGTAGTTTGTTTTCTTTTTTCGTTAGGTTCACGGATAATATTTGGGTTATAAATAATTGACAACATGTTTTTAAAAACAATTGTCAAAGACTTTTCATAAGTGGTCCAAGATAAACTGGATTGTATTTTGATGTTGTTTGTTACTTCGTCTATAAAAAAAGAAGTTATAATTGTATCTTCTTTTGATGACTACCATTGGATCATGCAGTTCGACACGATCATGCAACAAACCACCCATTCAAAAAAAAAAAATCTTCCTATTCTCTTTCTCCTCACTACGTCACAGCAATGCCTCTTCCTGTGCTCATCCCTCTTCTTGTCCCTCATAAAACCAAGGCAGAAGGAACACGGATGGTTAGGTGGGTTCTTAAGAAGCTTGTCTCATAGCTCAAGTGAATCTGGTCTGAATTCAAACCATATTTTAACCAACCCAAGCTTTGTGATAAATTTAACATTTGTAACTACCAAAAGCTACTAGATGAAATTTTTGTTGAACATCCATAAATCCTGATAATCACAGCTTAAGCAACAGTCATAAATGGTGCTATTTTGCTTAACCTGTAGAAGGTCTGACTTGTTTAAGGTCTGACTTGTTTAATTCTACTTGAGCAATAGTTCAATTACTTTGAACATCAAAGCTTCATCTAATTTGTTCTTCTTTCTTTGCTCATTTTCACCATTCCAACAAAGAAGAATTCATGATAATTATTCCACTACCACAACAACATAAACCATCTATCTTCTTTTCAACCCATGTAATTTTCACTATTAAAAAAAATCTATAAAGTACGTGTATCGACACTGACACATCAACACCAATAATAATTTGAACAAATCATATAATTCAATGTATCACATGTGTGTTGGTGACACGGGTCTGACAACATGTCTAGCATAATCCAAGAAGTGTATGCGCTTGGTAGAATAATATAGAAGAGATTAATTTTCATGCTCATCTAATCACAACCAGTATTAAAAATCAAACATTTCTAATGATCTGACAATGATTGTGATTAACTATCTATGTATAAATCAATAGGAAAAGGGGGACAATAATACACATACGAACCCAGTATATAGTAACAAGTAGAAAAAAGATATAATTATTGCGAAAAGAATAAAATAAAATTATTTTTTGACTGTTTTGCGGCGGTGATGATCATCGTCGTCGTCAGATACATCGGAAGAGGGAGGATCGTCATCTTCATCATCGGATACAGACGGCGACGGAGGAGAAGGATCGAGCCGCGCAGCATCTTTAGCCCATTCAATCAATTTCCGAATCTGAACCTCTTCATCTTCTTCCTCTTCACTTTCATAACGAAATTCAGTTTCCGATGTAGAGACAGTGGCGCCGGCAGGATTCGATTTGGTTTTGAGAGCATCGAATCTGGCGTTGATATCCAACGGTTGTTGAGGTTTTGGTTTTGTTTTGAGTGCTTGAAATCGACGTTCCAGATCGAGATCGAATTCGGTATCGGGAATTGTTGAGGTAGAAGGTGAAGGACGAGATAGATGGGAATTGAGAGAGAGGTTTAAGAGGATTTCGTCTTGTGCGGCGCGTAGCATTTGTTCAACTTCATCTTCTGCTTCTTTCTTCTGCTTTCTGTTTCCTCGACTCATTCTCACAGAGATACTCAACGTAACGACGGAGAAACCAATTTTCTTCTCTTTCAATAACTTTTTGCCTTCATATTTTTCATACCGTAAACAAATTAAAATACTTATTTGAAATACCATATTTCTCTAAAAAATTATATATATTTGTTTTTCAATAAAATAAAATTCTCTATGGTGTGTTTTATCTACTGAAAAATAAGAGACAGCGATAACACAACTCCTATTTTAAAATTGTGTCTTTCAGACTTGATAATCGCAGGATAAATTCTAATTCATATGTTACTAAACGACAATACAACTTCTTCATATTTGTCCGCGATATAAATTGTCTAAAATATTAAAATAATTTTTTGTTGACAAAACATTGTACAAAACAAAAAATTGTTCAATACTTTAAAAGTTTATCATGTTGTTCTCTTTTATGCTATATAAGGAAACTAAAAAAGAAAGTTTTAAACTCAAAATAACACTTTTTATGTTTTTTGAGGAGTTGACTGCACAAGTTCCAATGTAATCTTTATCTTTATAATACTAAATGTTAAGTAGTGTTGCCCTAACCTTAAAGATTAACCCTAATTTTTAGTTCTGAAAAAAATTATGGAAAAAACTCCTGGTGGGGATCGAATCAGGTACCACATGCTTCGAAATCACTACTCTTACCACTAAGGTACTAATGTTTTTTTATGACATGCAATTGCTTCAATGTTATGTATTCAACACAAATTTTGGGCCCTCTTTCTTTCAATCTCACAATCCCTAAATCATTTCTCTCTAACTTTCATCTCTCTTACCATCATGTAATTGAACCTAATAACCATAATCCCGCCTTTTTTGACGGATCTAATTAATTTTTATGAAAAAAAAATAGTCTGCAAGGAATTGAATCAAGTAGCACATGAAAATGTCATTTTTTTTAAAACTCACTAACGTCATTGCAATTCATTTTTTGATGGCAGTTCCTTTTCATTATTAACGATTCATTTTCATTATTATTTTTTTTCAATTACCACATAACAGTTCCTTTTTATTATTTTTTTTCTTTCAGTTACCACATAACAGTTGCTTTTCCTTTTTATAGATTTAACAACCCTTGCGGTTATGATCAGTTTCTTGGTGTACGCTTACTACGTGCTATGATATTAAATTTGCATCTTCAAAATTGTTGATAATTTGACTAATTCATTTGATAACTTTATCATTAGAAACTTCACTTTTTAGTGTAATTTTGTCTACCTCTTTGTTTCTCCTATATTATATCAATTACTTGAAGTTATTTATTCTGTCTTTTTATTTGCAAAAATCACTACACTAGATTATAACATTACTTTGTTTACTCACTTTGACTTTTGAAACATGTTTACTATTTTCAATTTGCTTATTTTAGCTGTTCTTTTAACATAAATGTAATCGAATATGAAGGTTGAGAAATAAGGAATTCGGGAACACAAACTGGTAATATTATTTGGCAACAAAATAAAGTTAATAACTTAAATTGGTGTAATTTTTGCACTTTTTTTTCCGATCGTTTCATAACAAAGTACTGAATCTGTAAGTAAAAATATAATCAATTTGATATTTATATACGAAATTCTACAAAATCCGTGCGATGCATGGGTTAGAGTCTAGTACTTACTACATTTGATTCCTTAACTAGTACCCCCGAGACACCGATTAACATTTCTCATATTTTAATATATCAAACACATGAATACTTATATTTTAACATATCAAAGGCATCAACATAGATGAATATTTTTTTATAAGTTGATCAATGGTTTCTCTTCTTATGATTGTTTTGATGAAAACCCCTCAATTATTGTATGATTTTATTGTGGTGATAACTTATTGTATAATTTATAATTTTTTATAGGGTTAAATATGTTTTTGGTCAATATAAAATTTTTCTTCAACTTTTAGTCTTCTAAAAGTTTTTCATTTTCACTTTTGGTCCCTCCTTTAAAGTAAACTCATATGTAGAATTCATATTTTTGAATAAAATTTAGCAGAAAAATTTATAATATTATAGGAATCTCTCCAAAAAAAATTAGAAGTTTTTAACCAAACATGAATTAAATTTGAATTTTTATATTTTTGGCGGTTAAAAATTCATATTTAATTTTGTTTTGTTAAAAAAATCTAATTTTTTTTGGAGTGATTTTTATAATATTCTACACATTTTTATAATTGACTTAAAAATAGGGACCAAAAGTAGTGATTGATAATTTTATAGGGACCAAAAGTTGAAGGAAGATATTAGAGGGACTAAAACAAAAAGTTGGTATATTTATAGGGATTAAAAACATATTTAACCTTTTTTAATATATGAAGTAATCAATTCCATCTAAAATTCACACAATTGTATGATCTCTGATTTAAACTTTAACAAACTAACTAATTAAGGAACCAAAAAACTAATTTTAATTTATAGTCAATCTTTTTTTAAACCATTTTTAAGCAGTATATCAATATTATAAAATTTAAATAAAAAGGTTCAATTATAATCAATATAATATAAATAAAAAATGCAAATAACCTCACCATTACTAGGGATGGCAAATTGGGTTGGACCCGTCGGGTTGACCCGTTTAACCCGTCATTTTTAGCGAGGTGGGTTGAGATTTTGAACCCGCCACAAGTAGGGTGCCCGCTCCGCCTATAAAAAGCGGAGCGGTGACGGGGCGGAGCGGGTTGGCCCGTTGGGTTGAGATGTTAATAACAAACTCTCTTTTTCACTTTTTTTATTTATAAGTCACAATCAATTTTTCCAATTTTCACCTCCATATATTGAGAGAAAAAGTCAATTAATTTTTTCACTTTTGTTTTATGATTTTAGCCTCATATTTTTAATAGTTAGTTAATTGACAACTCGTGGAGTTTTTATTTTGAATGTCTTATTGATTTATTATAGAATTTTAGAAGATGTAATTTATATGTTTGAATAATTATTTTCATATTTTTAGTGTAGTCATTAGTAATATATTTAGATTTCTTTAAATTGGCTTTAAATTTATATATTTTTACATTGTTTATGTGAAGATTTTAATTAATATTTTTTAAAAAAAACATTGTCCGGTCAATCCGCCATAAAACGGGTCGGGGTGAGATTTTCAACCCTATTTCTCTAGTTGGCCCGTCCCGCTCCGCCCCTTTTTAGACGGGTTATTGACGGGGAGTGGGACAGGGCGGACGATGTTGACCCTTTTTTGCCATCTCTAACCATTACTTTTGGTATAACCCGACAATTTTCTAAAATGTTCATCCACCAATTCAAGACCTATAAGAATTGTCACCTCATTCAAATATAAATTTATCATGATATAAGTGTTTCATTTCCTCCCAAGAAAGAAAAAGTGTTTCTTCCCCCTTTTGTTAACCAAAATTAAGGATATTCAACAACGTTTAGATAAAATGATGCATATCTCCTCAAACTTAACCAATATCTTAAATTTGAATCTACATTGGGTATGCATCATCTTAAAACTTGTAAAAAAAGTTTAGAGTCCATTGAATCTTATAAAAGATATTCCAGTAGTGATAAAAAAAAATGCATTCTTTTAATGTAAAAAAAAAACGTACAAATAAGAAGAGAGGAAGTAAATCGAGCCTGGTTGAAGCAACCAAGGTTTTAACACAACACATACATACATACCTTCCCGCCCGGAAAAACCAGTGTGAGTGTGTTGGGGTTTTCTAGGTTAACCAAAAAATCAAAATGGAGGAAGAAATGGCAATGGATTCACCTTTCTTCGATCCACAAGACCTCACCACTCGCGAGAAGTTCCGCAGATACGGGTCACTACTCTTTCCCTCTTCTTTATTTTCCATTTTTCAACTTCAATCGAGTTTTCGTTGAATTAGGGTTTAGTTTATGCTTTTAGGGACGCAGATTCACCTTTTAATTATTTATTAGTACTACTTCCAACATTCATTTAATCTTATAGAGCTTATATTAATGCTTCTAGTAATAATTGTTTCCATTTGCTTATTTTTGAGCTTACATCATAACTTTTGTGAGACTGTTTGGGGAAACAACATGGAAGTGGCACTAATAATTAATAACTGAATCCTGCATATTTTCATGCCTTCTATAGTGAAGGAATAGGGTCCTAGTTTGGGAGAACTTATGAAAACAGCTTATGACATGTTCATGAGATGTTTTCAGCTTATTTTCGTAAGTTCTTCCAAGGTAGCTTATGAAACAGCTTTAATAATTTCAATTTATTTTATATTTTGTTATAGAAATAGCTTATACATAAGCGATTATCATGATAAGAGATTGTGCTTTAAGCTGCAACTAAGCTATTTATCCAAACAAGTTTTATATTTTAATTGTGAAGGAATAGGGTTTGTTTGGGAGTAGGTTTTGAGAGGGTTTTGGAGGGGAGGGATTTGGAGGTTTAAGTCTATTTTTGATTTTTTAAAAATTATAAGAACAACATGATAAATGATCATATAATACTTCAATTAAACTTAATTGGTTTTAAAAAATATTTATATTGTCTGTAATTTAAAAGATAAAAGCAACCCTCCCATCCCCTCCGTTCAAACATACCCTAAAATTGTTGTAGTTGCTGTTTTTTACTTGAAGATTGTTTTACATCATTTGAAATTCATTGAGTTAGAGAATTTGATCACTTCTCTGACTGTATTTTGTAAACTAATGTGGCAACATTCTATATTGTGATTTTTGCAGGAAGAGGCACTTGAATTCAGGTGCCTCAGTTGAGCAAGACTACTCGGCTTCCAAATTAAGTGAAAGTGGGCTGTTTTATGATGGACAAAACATCCACAGTCCTACTAATGCTGCGCTTATTCTTGAAAACATTAAACAAGAGGTTGAGAGTCTCGATGCTGATTACTTGGACGATAAGTCTATGTATTCCTCTAGAAAGAGGTTATCGGCTGATATTCCTGGAATCCCTGGCATGGATGATGGTTTTGACTCTGTACGGTATTCGTTAAAGGCTTGCAAGCAAGAAGGCGACTCGTTGGGAGACGATGCAGACAATATCTTTAATTCATTTGCTTCTCTGTTTGACACCTCTTTGACAGGTACCATTTATATAACACGGTTCCTCAAAATATTTACGGTGTTCATTTTCCTTTTCCTGTTAAATTTGGATAAAAAACGATCCTTTTCAAGATTGAAATTCCATATGGTACAAGGATATATTGCTTTCGTTTGTTTAAATTTGCTCAAGCATAATGTATGCCACTTTTAGGAGAAGAGACTTGCTTTCCCTGTTAGTAATAAAACTTTAATCGAAGTATGGTAAAAGAAAAATAACATCCACATTTCATGGTCATTTTAGCTTACCTCCCATTCCATTAAAATGTTTCTTGAAATCATGGTTGTCACTGTGTACCCTTTGTGCAAGTGCATTTTTGTGTCTTTCTCAGGAAAAAAAGGAATAGTGTGGTTTTGATTTTGTTGAATTCTTTTGCAGGAATGATGCCTATTCCTGATCTGATACTAAGATTTGAAAATGAGTGTCGAAATGTTTCAGAATCTATCAGGTTTGTTTACTATTAGTCGGTGTAATCATATATGTAGAAACTTTATCATGCAAATTTTCATGACATTTATGCACAAGTAATTTTATTACCTTCATGACATTTATGTATATCTTGACATTTATGTCTGTAATCTATGGGATTGAGAGACCTGAAGTCACCCTTTCTTTCATTTTAGGCTGTTATTGCTTTAGACTTCATTATTTACTTATTTATTTATTTATTTATTGAGTAGTGGGTTTATTGGAATTCTCTGGAGGATTTTCTGTATTTTAAGTTTCGTATACCAAGAAAATGAAGGATAGTGTGTGAGAAAATCAGAGGTTTCTGTATCAATGTGAGAAAGTAAAACTGAATATACATAAAGAGACTATTTATAGAGGTAGGAGACAGTTGCAAACTGTTAAATACAGTGGCAATGTGTAAGATTTTATTATGTCTTACTTGACCAGTCTTTATCTATGTCGTTTTGATCGCACTAACTTGCCAAAGTAAACCGTTGCTGACATGCATTTACTAAAACAATATAACTATAAAATCATACAACTCGGGCGATAAAGATAATTGTATATTCATGAATCACATACTTTTTTGTAGAAGCTTTTAGATAGATTTTTGTTGCATGTAATAGAATCTCAATGAACTACTGTTCTTGGTCAAAATAATTTTTTTGTATATTCATGAATCACATACTTTTTCGTAGAGGCTTTTAGATAGATTTTTGTTGCATGTAATAAAAACTCAATGAGCTACTGTTCTTGGTCAAAATAAAATTTTCTGTTTCCAAATTGAGGTTAAAGCATTGTAGCTGAAGCTAACAGCCCATTTGATGCTTTCGTTGTATGGGGGTATAGCATAGGTTCATTGCTATATCTGAGGCAAGGCAAATTTTCCAAAAACTTGGGCACACACTGTTGCTCAATACTGCTGCTGTTTTGTAGCTATATTTGAAAAAATACGAGCGATATGCAAAAGGATTGCTTGGTTATTGTTATTAATTTGGAGTGTAAAATCCTAGTTTACTGCAACTTGAAGAAATTTACTGTGTTTGTCAGCACAGCTTCTTTTGTTTGCTGTCTTGTGAATTGTCCATTTATCAGGATTTTTTGCGCTCCTTCTATGTTTCTCTGATGTTCCTTAATAAATTCGTATTATATTAGGGGAAAATGAGGGTTGTCCTGGACTCTTAAAACTACACTGAAGAGTAGATAAACTGAATATGTATAGCGTGTACTTGGATATTAAAAATTACTGTGATGGTAATATGATCTTGGCCTTTCATCTACAGGTATGGCTTGAACATACGGCATCGAGTTGTTGAGGACAAATTAATGAGGCAGAAGGCTCAGCTCCTGCTTGATGAGGCGGCGACATGGTCTCTCTTGTGGTTCCTTTATGGGGAAGGCAATATATCACTATCCTTGGATGTTCTGTTTTTAAGGATTAATTATGTCTCCATCCTTGATTGTTCTATGATGTCTGGTTTTTCATGTTTATTTCCTTCAGTTTATGATGTAGGAGGGTTTTCATAGTATTTTTTTTAATAGTTCAGTTTGTTATTTTTTTGTTTTATTTTAGTTTGTTATTTTTTTTTAATTTCAGTTTGTTAGTTTTCGGCCCATTAGGGGTTTGTTATTTCCCTATTTAAGCTTAACAGTTGTAGCCTAAGAGGCAACTTTTATTCATTCAATAATATTTTAGAGAGTTTTTCTCAATTTCTGGTGGATTACGGAACCCTATTTTCACAAGTTTATCGCTTGCAAACTTGTTTCTTCTCAACCTAGGCTTAGCGCTTGCTAGCCTACGCTTCCAGTACTGCGTCATTTGGTATCAGAGCAGGTTTCTCCTGTTCTTTTCCTAACGTGATCAGCCATGGGAGATCAACCTGTTACGAAGGCAGACATTTACGTTTTAGCCGCGACGGTCAACGTTTTAGCTGCGACTGGTCAAGGCGGTATCAGATCAAATGGCGGTGTTGATAACTAAAGTGGATGACACCGCCAACAACAGAAACAATCAGAACAGGAGAGGTGGACCAATTAGGGTTTCCACGTAGTAGAACTAATCAAATTATTAGGGATTCGAGTTCTTCAGAAGTGGAGGAAACTGATAACTCTTATTTCTTCCATAGTCGTACACTTCTGACCAAGGCACGTGAGCTGGCTGCTAAGAAAGATGTTGCCGCTATTGATGAACCTTCACAGACAGAGGGTGAGAAATTTAAGTCACTTTGGAACGGCGGCAAAGCTTTTAGGGCTGATTATGAGAAAAGAATTTTGTCATCGTTGGATATGCGACAGCTGAGTAGGGACGGGCACATGAGGAACTGGGATGAAAAGCCACTGCTGGAAGAACCGAAACCTGCTGCTGAACCTGAGGCATCACCAGAAACTGTCGCAAAACAACCAAAGGAAGCGCCTAAGCCTTCTCCAGTTGAAACTTTGCCAGCTCGAAAAGAAACCAAATCCAAAGGGAGGGATTTGGCAGAAACTGATGATGATTCAAATTCAACAGGAACTACTACCGCTAAAAGACCTTCAAAAAAGAAAGCTCCTGCGAGAATTAATTTTCCTTTAATTCAATCGCCACCGCCGCTGCCGAAGATACCATCGGATCGAATTATTGAGGATTCAAGTTTTTCAAAAGTGGAGGAGACTGATGATGGTGATGTATATGGATTGAGACCGAGACCGAGGCTGCTTGAATCGAGGAAGGAGACAAAGCATAATTTGAAGTCTGCAGGAGAGTTTGATGACGATTCCATTACATCGATTCTTTTTCAGTTTTTGAGAAGGAAGCCACGGGCTCTGTATTTTCCTAATTTTGCAACTACTGAACAATGTGAAAACATAGTTTCTGTGGCAAAAGCAGGACTCAAACCATCATCATTGGCTTTGCGTAAGGGAGAAACTGCGGAGAATACCAAGGGAATTAGAACAAGCTCTGGTGTGTTTATTAATGCTTATGGGGATAAAACAACGACCTTAGAGGCCATTGAGGAGAAAATTGCGAGGGCAACAATGATTCCTAGGAGTCATGGAGAGACCTTTAATATCCTACGCTACGAGGTCGGTCAAAGATATAATTCACATTATGATGCATTCAATCCTGACTAATATGGGCCACAAAAGAAGTTGTTAATATTGGATCACCATAATGCACTGATGACATACTTGAGGAGAATAAATTCCACTTCTACAGACTTATGCCAGCAGGACCATTTTTTTTTTTGCAACAAAGTGGGACGTTGAAGCCATTGGCCATTGAATTGAGTTTGCCGCATCCCAAAGGAGATCAACATGGTGCCATTAGTAATGTTTACACGCCTGCCGAAAATAGTGTTGAAGATTCCATTTGGCAATTGGCTAAAGCTTATGTAGCAGTGAACGACTCTGGTTATCATCAGCTTATCAGCCACTGGTTGCATACTTAGGCGTTGATTGAGCCATTCATTATATCTGCAAACAGACAACTTACTCTCCTCCAATGGGATCCAGGAGGGTGGTATCTTGTTCATTAGAGGAGTCAACATGCATGTGAAACTCTTTATTAGAATGAGAACTCGGGGTCGAGTTCTTCAGAAGTGGAGGAGTCTGATGTAGGAGGGTTTTCATAGTATTTTTTTTTTAATAGTTCAGTTTGTTATTTTTTTGTTTTATTTTAGTTTGTTATTTTTTTTTTATTTCAGTTTGTTAGTTTTCAGCCCATTAGGGGTTTGTTATTTCCCTATTTAAGCTTAACAGTTGTAGCCTAAGAGACAACTTTTATTCATTCAATAATATTTTAGAGAGTTTTTCTCAATTTCTGGTGGATTCCGGAACCCTATTTTCACAAGTTTGTCGCTTGCAAACTTGTTTCTTCTCAACCTAGGCTTAGCTCTTGCTAGCCTACGCTTCCGTACTGCGTCAGTTTACTGACCCATACCATACTCATTTACAAAATCAACACCACTAATGCTTTGACTTACTGTGTTTGACTTACTGTGTTTATCGTCATACTTTTTAATTCAAATATGGTATTGAATGCTACTTGAGATATACTCCCTCAATCCCTAATTATAAGCACCCTTTGAATTTTTTTTTGTCTCTAAATATAAGCCCTTATACAAATTACTAGGTACATTTATTATTTTTTTCTGCAAATACAACCCTAATTAATACTACTAACTTGCCTTGGAATATGAAAAGTTAAATGAAATACACATATAAACAAAGGGCGATCTAGTAACATTGACGCATAAAATGGACACATTAACTGCACTACCAACTTTTCTTAATATATGTGAAATTGGTTAGAGGGGCTTATAATAAGGGACGGAGGGAGTAGTTTGCATGTTGAGAGAATCTATTAGTATTTACCAGTAATTCACCGAAGTTAAATAAGTATGAAAGTTTGCTCAGGAGGAAATCGTTTCCCCCATATGCAAATGGAGACATGGAATGGAACAAAGTGCTTCTGCAGCTTATGTCCTTACTCCAGTTCTCCTCTTTCTTTGGATTACTTTGGGTTTTCTTTTGCTGATCCTTTTCTTTTTAATTTTTTTTTTGCTAATTTTTTGTTTTTTTTTTCAGAGACGGAAGAGCTTTCTAAAGAGCAAATACTGGTAATGTGTGTGTGATATACTTAATGTGACAACATAATCTCTCCCCATCCATGGCATAGACTTGTTGAAATCTGTTCACTTCTTACAGGTGAAACAAACATCACATGTAATGGCTTGTGAGTTTGTTACGGAGGACCATATAGCTCAATTGTGCCTCAGGATAGTCCAGTGGTTAGAAGGTTTAGCTTCTAAAGCACTTGACTTGGAAGCAAAGGTGCTATTTTCCTATATTTTCTGCACGAAATGTTGATTTGTTTGCAAGTTGCATGTTATTTTTTTATTTTTGAATAATGTCACGAGTACAAATTTGATTACCTTGAAGGTTGTATGGTGCTGTCTGATAATTTTTAATAAGAAAATTATTAAAAAGTTAGCAAGAAGTATGCCCAGACTCCAGAGAGAGGTGAAGATATAAATCATTAATTAATTAATTAATTGGGAATGTGAAAGGAAAAAAGAACAATGCTGCCAGGCCACACAGTCGCTTTACATATTCAAAACGCCGTCTTCTTGAAGGGTGAAGAGAAAACCCTTGAAAATGCAAGCATTCCAATCAGCTAAATGCACTATGTTTTTGAAAGTGAAAACCCTACAATACCATAAAAAATTAGCTCCCCAGTATTTGCAAAGAAATAAAAGCGTCTGAACACTATACTAGTGAGGTTATGATTATGTCATTATTCTTAGTTAAATTATACTTCAAAAGAATTAGGTGTAGTTTCAACTTTCAACAATGAATACAAGATAGAATTAATCTTCTTTTGGCTTTGATTGGGTATAGAATATACATGTGAAGGCAGTGACAATTATGAGAGGAGACAGTGGGGTTACAATGGTTTGTAAGAAGGATCAACTTTGAGATGTTCCCATTTTATTTGTTTCTAGACGTGCTTATTAAGGAGCATATCTAATAGATGGTGCCACAATTCATTTAAATTTTTTTTTTTTTTGCAAATGATATAGTCTTACTTGGATAGTCAGTAGAAGAAGTAAATTGAAAGTTAGAGATATGAAGACAAATCTTGGCATCCCGCGAGTTTCCTTCAAGTAGAAGTGAAGAACATATGGAATGCAAGTTTAGAGAAGGCGCAGAAATATGGCTCAAAGATAAAATATCTTGGGTCCATTTTATGAAATGGCAAGGAGATAGAAGATGCCATTAATAGGATGTTTGTAGAATGGATGAAATGGAGGAATATTTTAGGTATCATTTGTGATTGAAATGAATCGCTCAAACTTAAAGGAGAGGTTTACCACATAGCTATAAGACCTGCATTATTGTGTGAAATTGATTCTTGGATGTTAAAGAGCCAAAAAGAAAGTAATTTCAATGTTGCAAAAATGACAATGTTATAACGGATGAGTTGTCTCATAAGATAAGATAGGATTAAGAAAGAAATCATTAAGAAAAAGTCAGGGTAGCTCCCATTGTAGAAACTATGATAAAGTTGTCATAGGCGGTCTTGTTATGTGTGAAAAAGACCTGTTGAAGCATGGTAGACTAAATGGAAGATAATTAAGCGGCTTGGGGGGGAGAGGGAGACTAATTAAAGACATGGAATTAATTGACTTCTGTAGGGATGGTCTATGATAGAATATTATAACGTTAATTTGATTAATATTTGCTATTCCACCATGGGGGAAAAGACATTGGTAGTCATTGTAGGTATACGATAAAGGTGAACATAACATCATACCTGTTGCAGTATGTTGGAAATATGCCTTCACTGCTATCTTCCCCCGGCCGCCTTAATTGCGACAACTTTGGGATGCCTTCATTGCAGCCATGACTACCTTCATGTGTTGGCTGTGAGGGTGTGTTTAGTTCGACATTAGAGATATGACCTGATTTGTATTTACAAGGCTTGAGCAATATTCACCTTTCAACCCGATTTTAAAAGATTAAATTAGGTCTAAGAGGAGTGCTGTCAACAGTGCTGTCAACACACTCTAATTGATTGAAATTCAAATGGGTCCCACTAAATCATGTGGGTCCCACATAAATTTAATGGGACCCATTTGAATTTCACCCAAGTAGAGTATGTGTATTCAGAAGACTGTGTTGTTAGCATAATTCTTAGGTTTAAAGTCCAAATTTAAGATGGTATCGGAACTTATCCTACATCTGTTGTTGGGCTTCCTGCATCTGCTTCGTCCAAGCTTCAGATGCAAAGCCCTAGGTGTGAGAGGCTGTTTTGGTAATCTTTCTTAATTGTGGTCTGCCCCTAACAACCTTAGTTGTGGCAACTTTGGGATGCCTACATTGTAGCCATCAGATTCCTCATTGTGTTGGGTGTGAGGGCGTGTGTGTAGTCCCACATTGCATAGAAATATGGTATAAGTAGGGACTATAATTTTATATACCGCAGACATTCTTCATCTTACAAGCCAAACCGGTTTTGTGGATTTGAGTTAGCCCCAAAGCCCAATTTTTAGACACTGCACAGGTTAGTGCTTGTTTGGAGTACATCTGTACATAAGCAGGGTAGAGTCCTCATTTTATAAGTCAAGTCAGTTTTGTGGGGTTGAGTTTCAGCCTAAAGCCCAAATTTTTAGACACTGCATAGGTTAGTGCTTGTAAGTTATCTGGAATATGTATATTAATACTATCTTGGGGTATCAACAAGTTGCAATTTTGGTCTTTTTGAAAATAAATAAAGGGAAAGGGTTAATATGTTCTCAAGTAAAACATGTTCCATCCCCATGTCATACCTTTTATTGTTTTTCCTTGTCTGCATATATATTTTTGTTTGATTGGACATTAACTGTTTTGGGTTTCCTTTACATTTACGCAGGTTCACGGATCTCATGTGGGTAGTTATCTCCCCAGCAGTGGTGTTTGGCATCATACTCAACGTTACCTAAAGAAAGGAACTTCTGACCGGAATGTTGTTCATCACCTGGACTTTGATGCTCCAACTCGCGAAAATGCAAATATTTTGCCTGATGACAAAGTACTTTACACTCCATTGTGTTGCAATTCTTTTACATCTATTACTTGGTTGTACCAATAAGCTTTATAATGGATATGGTAGTCTATGATTTGTGTATTTAACTTTAGAATTATTGAATTTTATTCTAAAGAGTTAAATATGTTTTTAGTCCCTATAAAATTACAACTTTTCAAGTTTAGTCCCTACATAAATTTTATTCAACTCCAGTCTCGGTCTATTGACTAAAAAAAGTTCTTATAAAGTAAAATAGGAACTAAAATTGAATAAAATTTATGTTGGGGTTAGACTTGAAATGTGCTTATTTTGTAAGGATTATATCTAGCCCTAATCTAAATAAGCATACTTAATACCTTTAAAGTTGCATAAGATGTCATATAGTTGGTTATTGAAATTTAATGGCCCAAGTATTGCTCATTTGTAGATAATTTAGTAACCAGTTACCCATCAATGTTTAAGGGGGAGATGATAAGTTTCAAGAGCATTCACTTGCTATTGAATGTGGTTTCCTGTTATAGTTTTTTGATGATCAAATAGACGAGTGAGTCTATCTTTATATGGACACTAGTCCTATAAAATCTTGAATGTCCTTGATGTTTTCCGTTTTGGGCACAGAAACAAGATGAATCTCTTCTAGAGGATGTATGGACTCTTCTAAGGGCTGGAAGGCTAGAAGAGGCGTGTGGACTTTGCCGGTCTGCTGGACAGGTGAGCATTACTTTGAGTGACATGACAAGTTTATGGACTTCATAGTTCAACAATTAACAGCTTAATATTTTCTTGTAGCCATGGAGAGCTTCCTCTCTGTGTCCTTTTGGAGGTTTGAACCTGTTTCCTTCTGTTGAAGCTCTGGTGAAGAATGGTAAAAATAGGACTTTGCAAGCTGTTGAATTTGAAAGCGGCATTGGTCATCAGTGGCATCTTTGGAAATGGGCTTCCTATTGCGCATCAGAGGTAGTGACAATATGTTACTCCGATTGAATGCTCTTCTTGTTGTTCCATTCATCTTTGTGCCGTTAACTTCTTTATTAACTAATACCCTCCTCTTCAGATTTTCCGTGTTTTCAAAGTTATTTTTTTATTTATAAAAATTAAAAACTTCTATTTTGCCCTTTATTTTGCAGAAAATAGCAGAGCTAGGTGGGAAATATGAAGCAGCTGTGTATGCAGCCCAATGCAGCAATCTAAAACGGATGCTTCCACTCTGCACAGATTGGGAGGTATTTTTTCTTATATTAATTTATTGCAGAAGTTATCATTTGTTCTTGCAAAAACCCTTGAGAAACTGCCCTTGAGATTCATACTTATACTTTTTGTGTCTGATTGGCAAGCTTTAGAACAGAGTGATAGTTAAACTAAATGAAGAAGACTGTCTTTATGGTTGAGGCTGTTAAGCTTCATTGTCAGATTTTTATTTGTATAACTACTATAAAAGTCAGTAAATCTAGTATTCTTTTTAGAGGAGTACTAGCGGCAGTCGCTCAAACACTCTCTTTGTCACACTATTTAATTGGTCCACATCATTAATATTTTAACCCATTTATTTGGCTACCGGTTGTTTATAATTATATTACATTAAAAAAATCATTTTATTGTTTAAATCAATTTCACTTTATCGTCACAAATGAAGCACTCTAATGAAAAAACCAGTACCAATTCAAATGGGTTTTTTCTTCATCTAACCACCACCTCCATCCACCATTGTTGTTAATCAAAATCACCATTAACAACCACTAAATGGTTTTTCTTCACCCATGAATGAAACACCAGATCCACCGTAATCAAACCTCGTACTGCCACCATCCTTTTCTTTCGTTCTCACTGGTAAACGCTACCGGCCCACTGCGCGCCGCCCCTTCACGCCGTCAACGTCATCCAGTCCTACCTTTTCATCGGCGGCGTCATATGCGTATCGTTCCCATAAACATGATCTCACCTGTGTATGACGCGAATCCCAATTTTCGACGACCTAACATCACAACCGCCCCACCGCCGAAAGGCATCCATTGAATCGGCGACGCCACGGAAGGGAAGAGATAGTGATACTCAGTTACTGGCATTGAAAATACCTTTCGGCGGTGGGTTCAAGGCAGTCTGTAAACGATTAATATTATAAAATTAAAATATAAAAAATTGTCTAACCTGTTAAACCGGTGAACAGGTAAAAGGGTGATACAAATTGATGATGTGGCATGATATAGAAGCGTGTGTTGAGAGGCGAGTGCCTGAGCGAGTGTATTTAGCATTTCCCTTCTTTTTATCATCCCTCATTCCTTGTTGAAAACTTGAACTTGATTTACAGAATAGCATTTAACATTTGCAGTCAGCATGCTGGGCAATGGCAAAGTCTTGGCTAGATGTGCAAATAGACTTGGAAGTCACTCGTTCACTGCCAGGAGGAGGAGTTGATCAACTTGGAACTTTCGGAGATGTAATGGACCAAAGTCCTGGACAAGTTGATGGCTCCTTTGATCCTTCTAATGGACCTGAAAATTGGCCAATTCAAGTTTTGAATCAACAGCCACGACAACTTTCATCTCTTCTGCAAAAACTTCATTCGGGGTATCTGTTCAATTCTTATCACATTTGTAGCCCTTGTTTTGTTGTTTCCTATTACATATCTGTTTCGTTTCTATTTTAGGGAAATGATCCATGAAACTGTTACACGGCAATGCAAGGAGCAACAACGACAAATTCAGGTACTTCTATAAAAGATATTCTTTTTTTCTTTTTTGGAGTTTCTTTTCATCGTATTTTGAAATAGTTTTTCATATTTCAACATTTTAGACTATTTTGTCCACAATAATAAGAAAAAGGTGATAAGGAATGAGGTGTTGGGTCCTTCAATTCCAAATATGATGTAAACATGCAGCAGTTCATGATAAGACAGCCCTTTACTCAAATTATGTGATCTTCAGCTACTCTGTTTCCAATAATAGTTTTTGTAGAAAAAGAAAAGAAATGGTGCTGCCACTCTGGGTACAGAGAGAATATTAATCAACTCTTTTTTGTTCTCTTTATCTTTCTATATTTATATGTTACTGACGTCTTAAGTTGTACATTGCCTGACAGATGACCTTAATGCTAGGGGACATACCACGTGTACTAGACCTTATATGGTCATGGATAGCACCTGTGGAAGACGACCAGAATGTATTTAGGTAAGTTTTATTAATAGTTCTCTTTCCCCTAACTGCCCAAATAGTGTCTTGCAATGCCACATTTAAAAGTTTTTGTTGTAGCAAATTTTGAAGTTCATTCAATAACTGCCCAAACAGGGTCTTGCAATGCCACTTTCAGAGACACTTGACATCAATTTTTTTCCTTAACAAAATTAGCCTTACTGTAAATTTTAGTTGAGTTTTCTTAGTAGTTATTTTTTTACTATTATTTCTGGCTATATTATAAACATGTTGGATTACTTTGAGTTGAGCTGTAATGGAATAACGGATATATTATAAAATAATTCCTTTTTTAATTTTTGTTTGATTTGTTTTTCGTGAGTAAACACCAGTTCAAATTCAATATACCATACATATTTTTTTGAGAGAATATATACCTTACAATTATCAAGTGTTAAATGATTTAATTTAATTTTATTTCATTTCCTGATGCTTTAATTTATTTCCCAGATCATTTCAATAAGTGAAATTCTTCTATGCTAAAGTGATAGATACCTTACATGTACTTGTAGGCCCACTTAGAGTCACTCAAAGAGGGGAATTAGAAAAGGGGGGAGAGTTAGTTACAGGAGGGAGAAAGAATATAGGGTGAAGGATAGCATAAGGGGGTTTTGAGAATTATTCAGTTAGAACCTTATGGTTTGGGCAGAGAGAGAAATGTCTCTTCTCTGAGGAGCTTTTGCTTTAGGTTACAGGGGTTGATCTTCTGTAATAGTTACTGATTTCACAATTAAGAATTCAATTTCTTCTTCTCTTTAATTTCAGATTCCTATCATAAAGTCACTACTTGCATTTCATGATAATACATTATCAAGAAATTTAATCTAGATTATGATCTGAGCGAAACACAAAAAACATGAGTATATTTATTAATAGGAAAAAATTAATTTATCAAAGATGGAAGAGAGGATTTTTCAGGAAGGGGATTTCATAGTAAAAAAGGGTCGGATGACAATATTTCTAGTTGGAGTTAGGAGACAAGGTTGTAATCTGTGCTGTTTTTGCGGATGTTTGGTGCTTTTAGTTGGAGTATAAGGTGAATTGTTTATCTGCCTTCTAATAATAGGAGTTGCTTTCTTTGTTAGCTTTACCAATGGATTGGAGGATTTGTTGTATTTTTGTGCTATTGCTTTTCCTGTGTTTTTCTTTATTTTAGTATTTTATCTTCCATTTTTGTACTCTCCATTCTTGAAGTTGCAGAAATTTCAACTTTAAGAAAATGAAGGTAAAGAAAGAATATAATAAATGCTTTTTCGAATTCAAGAATCAATACTTCAAATCCTTCCTATCTTTTGGATATCTATTATATGAATTCCCCTTAACCAAGCAATTGAGCTCATGTGGTTACTGATCTCTACCAAAGGACAAATTGTTTAGGAGAACCCAAGTTCGATTCCTAGGTGGAACAATTCTTGGCCAAGCTTTACTTACCTCCCGGCCAAACTTCGGATTACTAGGGCCTCTTCCCCTGAGAACCGGAGGGTTAACACAAAAAAACCATGAGCTTATATACCTAGGGAAGATTATATAAAAGCCTACAGCCCACCGAAAAGGTGCTGAATTCGTATTTTCGAGAAATTTTTGAAAAGTCAACTTATTGTACTTGAGTGAAGGAAACTGTAGCATTGTAAAAAGTAAATGTCTTTCCTTGAAGAAACAGTTGGAGACTGTTGAGAAAAGCAGTTACTGCAATCAGTGTGGGTGAAGTCAATGTTTTATGGTAATCATGGAGTTTAGACTATGTAATGTATAATATAGTTACAATTTATTTGTTTTTAAGCTTTCAAAATGAGGTATGATTGGATAGGAAGAGGAGGTTAGATCTCATATTAAAGCAGGGAATTAAATTTCAAGACAGCAAGGATGACGTAAATAAGGAGGTTCAAGACAGGAATTAAGACTTAATTACTCAGCACATGTGTGTAGGAAGGCAAAGAAATTTAGGGAATTATTTTGAAAATGAGGAAGACTAGAAAGAGAGGGGAAGCGAGAATTAGTTAAGGTCTGGAAAGGGAGGTTAGCAGACTTTTGACGTGTCACCATCTCTCTCCTGTTTTTTTTTCCTTTTCATTTTCAGTTTATGTAAGTCTTGTACAGAGTTCCCGTATGCTGGTATCTCCATAATATCAGTGAAGGAGAGCAGAGTATCTCAGTGATTTATATATATTAAAACTGAACATAGTTTTGAGTGTTCTTTCGGAAGACCTTCCAGTTGATGGAAATCAGTTGACAAACATTTTTTGTGCCTCTTACAGGCCTCATGGAGATCCTCAGATGATACGATTTGGTGCACATCTAGTCCTTGTGCTTAGAAATTTACCTGAGGCTCGCGAGGAAATGAAGGGTGCTCTCATGGACAAGATTCTGAGCGTTGGTGATCATATTTTACACCTGTAAGTAATTTTTTATGTTCTTCACTTCACTTCTCTTGAATAATATTATTAGAGGGAAAACATAACAAAATATTAAAGATGGTCACTCTGTTTTTAGAAGATTTCCTAATTCTTCCGTGTTATTGCACAACTTTCTAGTATGCGTTGGAGCTGAATAATTGTATGTATTGAATGAAATTTTGCTTCACTACATTGATTGAATTGGAAAAAATTAGGTATGCCAAATTTCTGTTTTCAAAGGAACACGAGGAGTTGGTGGGCATATATGCTTCTCAGCTTGCACGTCACCGTTGCATAGACCTCTTTGTTTACATGATGGAATTTAGGCTGCACAGCAGGTATAATTGATTCTCTCCTTCTGTCTGCTTTCTTTTATGCAATAATCATGCGATTCTCTCTGATGGAGGATCTGATTACACTTTTATCAATGTTATTTTCTATTTGTTGTATGATTGGCCTCATTATGGGTCTCCGACTAAGGTATGCTACAATGGGTAGAAAAGAAATAAGGGTAGGTTGGGAAATAGAATGGAGGAGTCTGTTATGCATGTCTTTAAGGCTTATTTGGCTGGTTGAAGAAATGGGGAGGAAAGAAATAAGAGAAATAAATTGGAACAGAAGTAGGTGGAAAACATGTATTGTTTTGATGGATAGAAATTGGAATAATGTCTATTGGCTTGTTTGGATGAGTAGAAGTAGAGAGAGATTGAGAAACATATTTACCCTTAGACAGACTTGGTAGCTTGACATTCCTAACTGGTTAGAAACAGTATGTAATCGATTCTAATAGTTAATACACACACATCAAGTAATAATCAATTTGATGGTGTGTGTATCAGTATAGACAAAATTATGGTATTTGATTAAAATTTTAATGTAATAAATTAATATTGAGTTTATTGCTATAAAATACTACGGTAACTCAACCAAAATACTGCGGTAATCAATTAATTGAAGAGTTAATATGTCAAAAAACACACATGCTATAAAATACTATGGTAGCACCACCAGCACAGAAAATCTCACTTGTGGTCTTGTGGAGGAGAAATTTTTTCAGTCACAAAAACTCCTTTCGGGTCACTTTTCATGCACAATTCATACCAGAGAGCATGGTAGTCAAATCGGGATACGTATCGTGCATCGTAAGTTACATGAACAAAAAAAATATGCCTTAAAATATCATATATAAACTACAAAATACTTCAAATGTCATATATAAACTTCAAGATACTTCAAAACTCAAGTCTTAAACAAAAGTAAATAACATAAAGCATCCTTAAAGGAAGAGAAACAGTTCGTGTATGTGTTGGAAGCCGTAAAGGAAGATAAGGTGAGTGGCTTTTGGGAATGGCTCCAAATTAATTTGGTAGGTTACAAAACAAAACTCTTGAATACAAAATGGTTCGCCTGCAATATCTGATGGGTGGAAATCCCGCCCCGAGCGTGAGCGGGTGTGTTGGTAATCCCACCTTTATTGCGATCTGCCCTTAGTTGCCCCGTGTTGACTTGCCTTGTGTTGGCTTTGAGGGGATGGATTTAGTCCCACATCGGTTAGTTAAGACTCTTGATAAGAGTTTATAAAGAGGATGCGCTTCTCACCTTACAAGCCGGTTATGTAAGGATGAGTTGGGCCCCAAATTTCCACATCGTGTAACCCGACCTTGTTTCTGCAACTGAAAGGCAAATGTCACAATATCGTAGGATACTAGATTGAATCGGGATACATGGGATGGGATACACCCGCAATACATGGGATACGCCTGGGATACAATGTCATTTGGGATACAGACCCTGATACGTATTGCCCATGATTGTTTTCGTATCGTATCGGGATACGTATAAAAGTGAACTAAAAGGCAATCGGGATACATGGGATACACCCGTAATACATGGGATACGCTTGGGATACAATGTCATTTGGGATACAGACCCTAATACGTATTTCCCATGGTTGTTTTCGTATCGTATCGGGATACGTATAAAAGTGAACTAAAAGGCAAATGTCACAATTTCGTAGGATACTAGATTGAATCGGGATACATGGGATACACCCGCAATACATGGGATACGCCTGGGATACAATGCCATTTGGTGGGATACAGACCCTAATACGTATTTCCCATGGTTGTTTTCGTATCGTATCGGGATACGTATCGTGGGATACTAACTACACTGCCAGAGAGATCCAACATTTCTTTCTGTTCTCTTTTTTCTCTTCACTCTTCCCAAAATCTACCCTTTCAAACAACCCGGAACAGAATGGGGATATGTGGGAGCAAGATATTAGAGATGTGGTTTCTGTAATCATGCAAGAGATGTGAATATGAAATGAATTGAAAGGGGCGTAGGGCGTACGAAATCCTCCGGGTAGAGTTTGGCGTGGCTCTTGCCACAGTGCAGAAAGGTTCCCTTATCTGATATTTTCTGTTCTGTTTCTGTATTTTCCTGCTATTTTCTGTTCTGTTTTTGTATTTTCCTGCTCTGTTCTGTTTCTGTATTTTCAATGCTTTATTCGCTGAATTCTTCTAAAATTATTTATTTAATTCCAGATCCTTTCACCGTATGTTAGGTAATTCTCTCGGGAGAACTACTTTGGCTGTTTGTTACTATGTAAAATTATATCCTGTCTGAGGATCATGTGAACATGTAACTTAACATTCAAGTTAACAACTGACTCTACTTGCTTTCATAGGTTATTTTATCCAGGAAGAATCAACTGTCTATTATATTTTAACATTTTTAAATAATTCATTATGAGGGAAACAAAATTCTAAGATTGAGGGTAGGATCCTTCTAAAGCAAAAAAAAAAGAAGTAGCAAACGGTGAAGATTTTGAAAATATCCAGTCAAAACAGAAAACCAGTCCCATTTCATAATGGTTAAATGAATTACGAAACTACTTAAATACGGTCATGATTTGAAACTCACAGGGATAAGAAAGCAAGTATGCACAATAAAAGAAGTTAATAAAAAAGTACCAACCAAGGTAGCAAGAGTCGAGATCCTACGTAGATTGGGGAGATGTCAAAAGTTCGTGAATTGGTTGATCGTAACACAGATCGTAAGATCCTACCATTTTCACAAATTTATAAATATATGCATATAGATTCATATCTATGCATATAAATCAACATAATTAGGTAAAAAGAACCTTTAAATTACACCCAAAATCCTTTATAAAACTCAAATTTAGGATTAAGATTCATAACATAAAGTCATAAATTCCAGAAACAACTAAAAAACTCCCCAAAAGCAAATCCAAAGCATCAAAATTTAATCATAACCACAAGTCTCACTGTACAATACAAACAGTAGCAAAGAAGAGAACTTTGTTCTCTTGCATCCCAAATAGAGCAGGGTGAGCATGGAAGTTTGTATGCATAAAGCCACAGACAATAGCGATGTTTTCTTGCATCCCAAACAGAGCAGAACACTACATCAGAGAGGGAGTTCGTACGCATAGCAAATTGGACGGTTATCCACAAATAAATGAGTGTTTAAAACAATTTTTTTAGGGTTTAAATCCCAAAAGGCGCGTCCAATGAACTGGGTCGCTGACCCGATCCACAAAACATCTGAGAAACCAATAAAGGAATCGACAGATTCGCACGATTCCACCGCTCCTACGATTTTTCACGGCAATCCCGGCCGCGCCCGCCAGATTCATTCCGACCTTACACGAGCACACAAGGGGTGGCAAGACCGTAGAAGCATCTTACATTTTGGATCACAATCTTGTCTACCATGGTGCTGACTACTTAGGGAATAATCATATTATGGCATTATACATTATTCCAACGCACAAAACACCATCCATATGTTACACTTGTTTGTTAACTCAGAATTGTTTGAGTTTAAGAATCTTCGTATAAAATTTGAGTCAACTTTGTTCTAATTTTTTTTGTTTGTTTGTATAAACTGGGGTAAGCGAGTGTGAATTGAAGGTGATTGAATGAGTGTGCAATATAATGGTTATTTCCCCCCAGAGATGCTTAAAATGACGGTTGTTCAATCCCCCCCCACCACCAAAAAAAAAAAAGGCAAATTGCAGCAGCTGAATGTAAGGCATTGTATAGCACAAATGACAAAACATTAACCTCACAATTGTAGCACTAGACTCCAGATATGCATCTAACATTGCAATGTGTATGCATTGGCAAAGGACGTGATCGATGCTGTATTAGGTCTCGACACCATAGCTCCTAGCATGAATGAAGTCATAAACCAAAAAATACAAACACACCCACCATTGCAAGTTTGCAACGAAAGCAGCAGGCCAGCAAGGTTAATGAACCCAACTCTGATGAGTTAAAACCTAGCTCTATCATCGGGCTGAATCCAGCTTCAACAAAGGGAACCTAGTCCACTGTTGTTCAGTCTTTTGTGATTTAAAACCTTGTGATTTGTCAATTTGTCCACAGTTTAAACTTTTTATGCCCTTTGTGTGCTGAGTTGTGAATTGTCTTGTGGTTTTCTGGATTTGTTCATCAATATTTAACTGGTCTGATCGGGATGTATTTATTAGAATGTTGAATATTTTCTATGCAAATAGCATTTAATTATGTTTATATACTTCGATAGATTTTTTAAAATTAATTTTCTATCAAGCAAACTCATAATGAGTTGAGTCTAAGGAGATTCCACGAGTTTTCGTAGATTCCCAAGTTTGAAAACCTTGATTTTTATGTTAACTCAGATTAGAAAGAAGGGTATTTGCATGACAAAAGTATAAGGAAGATAAACAATTAGTGCAGTTAGTTAGAGGGGGTTAGTTCAATAAATTAATAAGGGAAACTAAGAGTTGGGGGTTCATTCAGGAAATTATGTTTTTTGGAGAATTGAGCAAGTGCTTAGCTGTGAAAATGGAAACTGTTTATATAGTGGATACCCTTGGAAGAGAGAAGTTTCTCTTTGTTCTTTTCATATACAATCAATTAATTTTTTTTCTCTATTTCCATTATGGTTTTCATAATTGACTCCTATGATGTTTGTTTAATTCAACAGCGTACATGTCAAATACAAGATATTCCTTTCTGCTATGGAATACTTACCATTTTCTTCGATGGATGAATCTAAGGGTTGTTTTGAAGACATTATTGAGAGGTACCTAGGCTTTATTCCCAGTATCCATAAAATTTTATCCAAAAAGATATTCAGGAACATATAAAGATTTTGCGTTTCATAATAAATCTATTTGGAACAGAGTTCTGTTGAGATCTCGAGAGATCAAGATGGGCAAATATGATAACCTGTCGGACGTTGCAGAACAGCACAGACTGCAGAGTCTTGAAAAAGCTAAAGTCATCCAGTGGCTCTGCTTCACACCACCATCAACAATTGCTAATGTCAAAGATGTTAGTAGAAAACTTCTTCTTCGAGCATTGGTACATAGGTAAGGAAGCAGAAAATCAAATTGGTCTGTCTAATAAACCGTGCATTTTGAATGTGAAACAATTGTGAGAAGTGAAACTTGGGAGTATTTGCCATTTTTCCATATAATTGTTGTACAATTGTTTTTCATGTCTTGTCAGTGTTGAGTGCCTATTTTCATTAATCATTTGTATTTGGCATCCGATCCCAAATAGTGGGAAAAAGACTTGTGTTGTTACATTTGAAAATATTAATATTTGAATTTTGAAGTATTAAAATAAGAATCTGATCTTTCCAGTCCACCTGTTGGCTGTTTGTGCACATATTTTTGACTTCACTGGAAATATAATGCATTCCTACAGTTTTTCCATAATAGTTTAATTTTCTGCTCATTCTGAATTTTAACCTTTTTTCCAGTCCTGATCTTTCCAGTCCTCCTGTTGGCTGTTAGTGCACATATTTTTGACTTTACTGGAATATAATGCAGTCCAACAGTTTTGCTATTATAATTCAATTTTCCGCTCATTCTGAATTTTAACCTTTTTTTCCTTCCATGTAGCAATGTACTCTTTAGGGAGTTTGCCTTGATTTCTATGTGGAGAGTACCAGCCATGCCTATAGGTGCCCACACAGCTCTTGGTTTTCTTGCTGAGCCCTTGAAACAACTTGCAGAGACTCTTGAGACCTCCGATGATCATAATGTTTTTGAGGATCTGAGGGAGTTCGAAGAATGGGTATGCTGAATTACACTTGCCCAACTTAGTTATTAAACTTCACCCGCATCTTTTCTGGATTGACAATAGTACTTAATTCCCTTTGCATTTTACTAGCGTGAGTATTACTCCTGTGATGCAACCTACCGCAATTGGCTTAAAATTGAATCGGAGAATGCAGAAGTTCCTGTCTCTGAATTGTCACTAGAGGAAAAGGAAAGGGCTATTTCAGCAGCCAAGGAAACACTGACTGCGTCTCTTTCACTGCTAGAAAGTAAGTTAAGTTTACAACCTTGCACATAACCCATGCTATGAGGAAAATGTCCAAAAACTTTAGCCACACATCAGTCATGAAACTTGTTTGCCGTGTTATTGAAAATGAGCTAGTCAGTTGACATGTTAGCCGCTTACTTATTTCTGATTCTCTTTATACAGGAAGAGAAACACACTGGCTGGCTTCTCTTGATAATATATATGAATCAGCTGAACCTGTTTTCCTTGAACTTCATGCAACTGCAATGCTCTGCCTGCCATCTGGAGATTGTTTGTGTCCAGACGCTACTGTATGCACCACACTGATGAGTGCCCTCTATTCTTCTGCTGGTGATGAGGTTGTCTCAAATCGGCAGCTAGTGGTATGTTTGTTCAACTATTGAAAGCTTATTAAGCCTGCAAATATCATTGTAAGGGTGGTATTCTTAAATTGACACCTTATTGCATAGTAAGCTTTAGTTTGATGGGGAGTGTTAAAATATCAAGAAAAAGACTCATCATACCATAAGTGTATCTTTATTTAGAGTATTTTGGATGATCTCAAAAGGGTGATTTCCATATTTCATGGTATTTCACATTTTTTTCTTATTTAATTAGGATTAAGAGTCCAGTATTAGTTTAAATGGGGGTTGTTATTTTGTATTTTGTATCACATCCTTCACAACAATATCATGAAAATTTGTATCACATCCTTAACAACAATATCAATATAATTTTAAATTCTATATATTTCTTTTTCTTACTCCATACCTAAACACTATAATTACACTGGCATTTACATTTAATCAGTGTCTAATACGAATTGGTTCAATAAATAGTTATTCTGTATGTAATTTTCAACAAATTTATAGCGTATGCAGATATGGACAATAAATGGACTGGCTTTACCAAGCTTACTCTCATTATGTTATTCTCTTAAAAAATTAATTGTTATCTTCTACTTTGCTTACAGTCTAATATTTTGTAGGTGAATGTCACTATATCTTCAAGGGACAATTATTGCATTGATATTGTTCTTCGTTGCTTAGCAATAGTTGGTGACGGACTTGGACCACATGATTTCAATGACGGTGGCATTCTTAGCACCATTATAGCTGCTGGTTTTAAAGGTAACAATATTATTAAACTACATATAGCAATATAAGCTCCATTTATGGTGCTGTCTCAATTTAGTCCATGGAAGTTCTTTTGCAAGGATGTGTTTCCTTTAGGTCTTTTCAATCCTTGGAGCAGATTTCAGTTGCTAGCTTTGGTGGTGGTTTGGTTTAATTTTTATGACAATATGCAAATCTTTCTCTTATTTGGTGAATTTGTTGGTGCATAAAATATTTTTATGGAGATTTCTATGGCTGTGCTGCTGTGTGCATCTAGGATAAGATTAAGCGATTGGATTCTATTTTGATATGAAGCACCATATTTTTAATAGTTTCCCAAATAGTCGTGCAAAGAAAACAAATGTTTATGTGAGAGGAATACTCTCAATATATGGAGTATGGCCTTTTCAAGTGTATTTTTCCTTGAGTTGTAATGCATCCTATTAGTTTCTGTGAAAGGTGTGCTGAATCTGTGCTTTACATGGTTCTAATTTCTATCCTAAAGGACTGCTGCATGAAAGGGATGCATAAGAAATGTAAAATTGTTCTTGGGCTTAGCACCTAACTAAACCTTTTGAGATGAGTTGGTCATTGAGAGAACTTTCACTGGGGAAAGAGTATTTTCTGATATGAAAATTATTGGTGTAAGATGATTATTATATTATAGAAGGATAGGTCATAAGATTTTGAGCTCATGTTACTATGAGAGACCTGTATGAAAATGAGTAAAAGATCCAGTAAGTTTGTTTACTTCCTATTGTAGGTGAGCTTCCTCGGTTTCAGGCCGGAGTTACAATGGAAATATCCCGATTGGATGCTTGGTATTCTGACCAAGATGGCAACTTGGAGTTCCCTGCAACATACATTGTGAAAGGACTTTGTCGCAGGTGCTGTCTCCCAGAAGTCATTCTTCGTTGCATGCAAGTAAGTCAAGAGATGGCATTAATATATATTTATCTTTGTGGGCGAAATTGCTAAAATGAATTTTTGATTAAGAACATCTAACCTCTCAAGGGTAGTTGGTTAATCAGATTTTACTTAACCACTCTCTGAACATCATTGATTAGTTACATGGTTGATTGTTTCTAAACTGAATGTGTAATGAAATTTAGACGAGGAAATATTTCCTGTTTTTTAAATTTTCACTGATTTATGTGCAATTTTGTCTTGTCTACAGGTTTCTGTTTCCCTCATGGGATCAGGAGACCAGCCTGATTCCCACGATAACTTAATTGAACTGGTTGGCAGTCCTGAAACTCGCTTTCTTGACTTGTTCAGTCAACAGCAATTACAGGCAAGATACTATTTCTCTTCTCAAAGAAATATCAACTTCACACTGTTTATCCTGTTTTATACCGTTTTTGACGAGGCACGAGACCTTGCAATATTCTTTTCATTATTGGCTTCATATTTCTCAGCAACACCGATCGTATCACACAAGTAATCAAGTTAGATACCTTTGATACTTTTTCAGATGTTACTGAGACACCTATTATAATATAGGACACTTTTGTTTCCGAGACCTTTGCTATTTTTTTTAAGAAAATGGGAATTTGAAATAAATCCCAAAACTGCTTAAAATATGTTGTTTTCAGTAGTTTCTCTTAAAAACAATTCTTGATAGATATATATTTTTTTAATAAAAAAGAAGTTATTTTCATTATAGTAAACAAACACCTTCTGCTGTTTTTAGTAAGTTCTAAAACATGATCTAATAAATTATTGAATGTCAAAATATATTTTAAGAACCCTTGCGGGTGGGAAAAGAAGCCCGCACTATTGGTGGTGGTGGGTATGTAAGTTGGCAACGAAAAAGAACCATTATTTTGTCAATTTGAGTCTGACTAGATGTTTGTCATTTAATTTGTAGGAGTTTTTATTGATGGAGAGGGAATACTCGATCTGCAAAATGGAGCATACACAGGAATGATTATAACCCACTGAGCAAACTTAATCCAGTGCTTTATCTAGAGCTACAATTTTGAAAGAATTTAATGCTTTTATAAAACGCTTGCATTTTGTTATTTATGGAGCTATTGTTGTGCTTTCAGTAGAAAAGAGGGAGGATGAAAGTGTCTTTTGGAAATGTTTGTTTGTACCTTGTTCTTTAGAAAGTATTCCTTATTTGTATATAATGTCTTATTTGAATCATAATTTTATTTGTTTTTCTACTTGTTGTTAACGTGTCCTTGAACTGTTTTCTTTTCTTGCATATATCCATAGACCGTTGACATTAGGAAACCCTACAATAATTCTCATATTCTAAAAACAATTGGAGCTTAATTCTGTTCATATAATTTAATTTTACAAGAAATGGCTTTGTATTCGTTGTTTCTTATTAACGATAACGATAACGAGTGTCTTTGTCAAGGGTACTAGTTGAAAAATTAAGATTTGACTCTTTTTTGAAAATTATAATATTTATTAAAGGCTTCTTATAGTATGGACTACAATCGTAAATTGTTTATAAAAGACCATAAAAATCATCTGCGATAGAAAGTTTCAACTGTTTTGCTGAAGTTTGTGATATTTTCTTTAAGGTCCCTGCATTTTTGAATTGCAAAATGAACCTTGATTCTGGGAATTTCCTCCAAGAACAAAATATCTGAAAACTTATGAAACTTGATTCTTTGGCCAAAGTATTGTATAAATGTGTCTCAGGAAAAGCTTAACATCCACTACAAGTTAGCCATCCCTCTATCCAATTTCTTAGCTATGCTTCTTTAACCTCTATCATTTATATGCTGGGTGAATTTACCGTCGATGCTGCTTAGATCAATAATGTTGCAGCTGTCCATGACAGTGAGCAAACCATCAGCCCTGTTGTGATGAGAATTCTTCTTGGTTCTCATGGACTAACAATCTCAATAAAATTCCCAATAAGAAGCCAAGTCAATGACCAGAAATATTCAAATTCAAGTTGCCTTAGTACTGTCGGAAATTGGCTTGAATGGATGGAGTAGGACTAGCATAGAGTCCTCCTTTAGGCTGTACACAACCACTTAGTAACATTAAAGGTAACAACAACATTATTATGAAAGTCGTCCATCTGCAAATCTAGGTTGTTACCATCTTGCTTGAGAAACCACGCTTTTCTTGAATGACCTTGAGCATAACAATATCTACTCTGCTATAACTATGATTATCCCAAAAGGTTATTATTTATCAAAAGGGGAATGAGTATCTGGACAAGAAAAGCAGGGTGTTTATTCCTAATCAACGCTTTCAAGTACCTATTTGTCTTTGGATTCTTAGAGCATCCACATTCATGACACCCAATGTGGTGGTATAAATGGACCACACTCATTATATTATATTACTTAACAAGTCTCAATTACTTAAACAACTCAACTGCATTTTCTTATAAATATTCATACCACCTATTAAAAACTCTAAAATAGGTCAACCTAATCTCAGAATATATTATAAATTTATATTTATAGGTGCTTAAAATTAATTTTATATCACTTTAATTCGAAAATTATTGTTAAAGAAAGAAGAAAAAGGAGACAATGCAACCGTTGCTCTGAATGGAAGTGTGACTTATTGTTGCCATCAAAGAAACTCAAATAGCAATGTCCATCCTGGCAACTTGTTGCTTACACAGGTAAATATCACGCAGATATTTATGCTCTTAGTTCCCCTGTCATTCCAATAGAGCACACTACATTATTGAAAACAATAATAATCATCATAACAAAAGGAAAACCAACAAGGACTATCCAAAACATAGGCTAAGTTGTCATCCTCACATCCCCAAAGTTATGAATTTCCAAAACAACTCCAGTGTCATTACCTTGACAATCAAATTCATCCACTTTCATGTTGCAATTCAAATCAATAGGGGTCTATACCAATTCGGTAGCATCCATCGTATCCACAATCATGCTGGCAGCCAAAGTTGTCTTGACAACAAGCAAGTTTGAAAAGCCTTTCTTAGTTGCTTCAGTGGATTAGAAGTAGTACCTTTAGAGGTGAGCAAGATATCCAGTTACATGGATAAAACCACATCCAAATCCAAAACCATATCCAACAAACCGGAAATCCTTTAGAGGTGAGCAAGACGTATTTTTTAAAACATCGCAAAAAAACATGAGAGGTAGAGAGAGAGAGGCGGCGGCTCCGGGAAACCGGGGCAACCACGACGACAATCCTATTCACCGGAGGTGAAACACATCAGGGGGGAAGCGGTCCAAGCAGGGTGCCACCAAATGGGGGCATAGGGATAGGGGTGAATGGACTGATGTGAGACAGCGACGTCGGAAAGCGTCAGGACAAAGTGATCGATGACAGGATAGACAAAGAGAGGTTTCACGACAGGGAGGCTACAGTGATCGTCGTTCAGGGCAATCTAGGTTTCAGATGCGGGAAGGTTATCGACAAGGTTACAATGGTGATCGACGGCTTAGGGTTTCAGATGGAAAAGGTTCACGCGGGGGCAGGGATGTTGACAGGGTTGTCACGCGACCAGACCACCATGGCAAACCCGCGCGCGACGCTTCTTTGGCTGATTATGGAGGCCGCAACAATGATCACAATGCAGGGAAGGATGTGGATGTGTTGGGGTCTGCTTTTTGAAGGTTTATGAATTTCTATTTTACTAGTGTGCTGGAAGCAATATCGGTTTTTCATTTGAAAAAAGAATTTGAGGTCTCTCGAATTTTAGATGATGTTTTTTGGCAAGAAAACGTAACATGCATGGACAAGTGTATGGTTTCGCTCGGTTTATTAACATAAAGGATGTGAACAAATTGGCAAATGCTTTGAATAATGTGTACTTTGGTCATATGCGAGTTTGGGCTAAGTTGGCAAGGTTTGATAGGAACGGTATGGAGACGAAGGGGAAGAAGTCGGAGGGGAAGCATATGGGTGAGGGAGAAAAAAATTAAGAGAGTTGGCAGTGGTGTGCAGGAGGGGGAGGGGGAAAAATGTGAGCCTTGGAAATAGTGTGGAGGGTGTGGTGAATCGATGGGAACTGAGAGGAGGAAGGAAGCTTGTGAGGGGGAGAATGTGAAGCTGGGTGGTGAGATGGAGGGAGGTGAGGCCGATGTTGTTATAAGGGGTGGAGGGGATGGAGGGGATGTCGTGCAGAAGGAGGTGGGTGTTCCTATGTCTTATGCTGAGTTGGTGGTGAGAGGGAAGAAACCAAAAGTTGTTCAGAGAAGTCATGCATTGCAACCACGTAAGTTTGTTCAATCGTATCGGTCAGAGGCTGGTGATTTACTTTGGGCACGGAAAGAGGTAGTTGCTACTGTGTTGAACGGGGAGTCTATTCTGGTGGTTCAGACACGTGTTACGGGTGCTGGGTTTGCTGATTTAGACATTATTCCGTTTGGAGCTGACAAGGTATTTATTCAAAGTTTGTCTAATGCAGAGGTGATGTTCGTTCTTCTTGGGGCTAAGGATTTTTTTAATCTTTTTCTGACTAATTTTGTGAGTTGGAAGAAGGATTTAGTGACCATTGAAAGAGGAGCTTGGGTTTGTATTTATGGCATACTTGTACATGCGTGGAATATTAATTTTTTTAAGTTATGTGTAACGGAGTGCGGCCGGTTCTTAAAAGCGGATGGTAGTACTATGGATAAGGAACACTTTGATTTTGCGAGAGTTTTGTTGGCCACGTCTTCTTTAGAGGTGATTAACGTCTTAGATAAGGTGTTGGTTGATGGAATTATGGTGGAGATAAAAATAATAGAGGAATGGGGTTTTGCATTAAGCGAGGATGCTTGTTTAGTGAAGGAAGATAATGACTCTAAGGTGTCTTAATCTGATAATGTGATGCATGAGATACCCGATATGAATGAAAATATTGATGATGTAGTTTAAATATAGCAAATGAATGGGTTGCAGATAGTGGGAAAAGCCAACAGAGTGATTTTAAGCATCGACAGAAGAGTGATGCTTCTGATAATTCCGTCCATTAGAGTGTTCATATTGTAGTGTCGGGTAGTTCGCAGCCTGAAAGTGGGGAGGTAATTTTTTCTTGTGCTCAGTCTATTATTGTCGAGGTGCAACAGCCACACATTGATCCACATGTGAAAATTTCCAAACCGACCGGCTCTTTGTTTTGTAATGAATGGTTGGCTGAACCGGATCCTCCTGTCGAGCCTGCAGCTCAGGAGGTGACGGCAAAGCCAGTTGAGAATGCTACTATTGTTCCGTTGACTAGTCAAGGAGATGGACTCAAAGTTTGTTTGAAACACCAGCGAACAATGTCGTGCCCACCGGCAGTTGATCGGTCAGTTATATCTGGACCATGGAGCTTAGAGTGGCTTCATGAACATAATCATGGAGATGCAGGTATTATTTTTTCATCTAGAAAAAAGGCCAAAAAATTGAAGAATGCAAATGAGAAGCATCCGCAGTGTTCAGTCGTATCTAGTGACAAAAATGTTTTTAAAAAAATATCACGAGGTTTACTTAAACATTTAGCTTATAGCTTGAAGAAAATTGCTCGTATACCCGTAAAGGATAGAAAACAAGTTCTTAAGGTTTTAAAGAAAAGTGTTCAGAAGCGTAGAGGGGTTCATATAGCCAAAGGTTTAATTGGTGTGAATAGTGGTGAATGTCATGTATCTGCAGCTTTTTCAACGTCAGTTAATAATTATTGGAAAAATTGGGTGGTTTTACATGGGTATGAGGAGGTTGCAGTGGAAGATGTTTGGGGAATTGGGAAGGCAATTAAAGTCAAATATAATGGAGATAAGACTAATATGTTTAATGTATTATCCAGGTCTAGTAAGAGTAAAAAGGTGACTGTGAATGCTTAGACAGTGGGGGGTGCCAAGGCGGTGGGGGAGGGTGTTTAGGTTGTGCTTTGTTGGTTGTGTGGTGTGTGAGGGGGGATGGAGAGTGGAAGATGAAGATTATTACTTGGAATGTTCAGGGTTTGGGTTGGTTTGCAAAAAGGAAGAAAGTTAGGAAGTTGGTGGAGGAGAAAGGTCCATCAATTTTATGTCTTCAAGAAACAAAGCTAGAGGGTATAGATGATTTTTTATGTGTTTCCCTATGGGGCAATACCTCTCATGTGTTCTCCTTTCATCCTTCTGTAGGGGCGTCAGGAGGTTTGTTGATTCTTTGGGATTGTTCCGTGGTGGAGGTATGGTCTTCCTTTAGTGTTGCTCATGTTTTGTTAAGTCATGGCCGGTTTATTCAAAATAATAAAGAATTTTATGTATTGAATTTGTATGCTCCTTATGATAATGGGGATAAGCAAGAGTTATGGCACAACTTGTCTATGCGGCTTCAGTGGTATGTGGGGAAGAAAGTTTTTGTTTGCGGTGATTTTAATGTGGTGCGAAATGTGGAGGAAAAAAGGACGGTGGGGGCGGTTCCTACAGTGTTGGATATTGGTCCTTTTAATTGTTTTATTCATGACAACTTCTTGGTGGATTTACCGCTGCATGGTAGGAAATATACTTGGTTTAAGGGTGATGGCAAATCTATGAGTCGTATAGATCAGTTTTTGCTATTGAGGATTGATGTTTGAAGTGGCCCAATTGTTTGCATGTGGCCCACTTACGGGGGTTATCGGATCATTGTCCGGTTGTGTTGACAACATATGAGGAGAATTGGGGTCATAAACCTTGTCGAATGCTGAAATGTTGGTCAAATATTCCAGGTTATAAATATTTTGTAACAGATAGATGGAACTCTCTGTAGATAGATGGTTATGGGGGTTTGTTTTGAAGGAAAAATTGAACTCAATCAAAGGGTCCCTTAAGGAGTGGCATCTTACCCATACTGAAAATTACCGGGTAGGATGGATTTTTTAAAGGAGTGCATTTCTTTTCTTGATAGTAAAGGGGATGAATCTTTGTTATATGTGGAGGAGGTGGAAGAGTTGCATGGTCTTACTTCTAATTTACATTCATTATCTAGAATCAATTCTAGTATTTGTTGGCAGCAGTCTAGGCTCTTATGGCTTCGTGAATGAGATGCTAACTCTAAGTACTTCCATGCTATTATGTCTAGCAGTCAGCGTAGTAACACTATTTCTTTTCTTCTTATTAATGGCGCTAATGTGGAGGGGTGGCTGATGTTCGGGCTGTAGTTTTTTCCTATTTTGCAAACCATTTTAAGGTGCAACATGCAGATCGACCGGGAGTGGAAAATCTTAATTTCCGCACCTTGTCTCATGTTGAAGGGGTGAATTTGATTAAGCCTTTCAATGAGGATGAGGTGAAAGCCACAATTTGGAATTGTGACAGTTATAAGAGTCGGGGGCCGGATGGAGTTCATTTTGGTTTTAAAGGATTTTTGGCCGGAGTTGAAGGTTGATATTATGCGGTTTATCACTTATTTTCACAGGAATGGTCGATTATCAAGGGGCATTAATAGTACTTTTACTGCCCTCATTCCTAAGGTTGAAAGTCTGCTAAGATTGAATGAGTTTCGCCCCATTTCTCTTGTTGGAAGCTTATATAAAATTCTGGCAAAATTGTTAGCAAATAGATTGTGGATGGTGATGGGTAGTGTCATCTCTGATTGCCGGTCTGCTTTTGTGAAGGATAGACATATTTTAGATAGTATCTTGATTGCTAGTGAGGTGGTGGATGAAGCCCGTAAGTTGAAAAAAGATTTGAGGCTTTTCAAAGTGGATTTCAAAAAGGCTTATGACTCTGTGGATTGGGATTGTTTGGATGTTGTAATGGGTAAAATGTGTTTTCTTACTTTGTAGCGGAAGTTGATAAAGGAGTGCATTGGTTCAGCTATTGTATCCGTGTTGGTTAATGGGAGTCCTACTGATGAGTTCCGCTTCGAAATGGGATTGCGCCAAGGTTGTCCTCTTTCTCCTTTTTATTTTTATTGGCGACGGAAGGACTGCATGTGATAATGGCAGCATTGGTGGATGCAAATATTTTTACCGGTTACAGTGTTGGTCAAAATACCCTAACTGTTATTTCGCATTTACAGTTTGCTGATGCCACTTTGCTTATAGGGGGTTAAGAGTTGGGATAATGTTAGAGCTTTGATGGGTGCTCTTGTTCTTTTTGAAGCAATGTCGGGGTTGAAGTTTAATTTCTGCAAGAGCATGTTGGTTGGAATTAATATTAACGACTTTTGGTTATCTGAGGCGGCAGCGGTTCTTAATTGTAAAATTGGGAGGGTGCCCTTTGTACTTGGGTTTACCGATTGGTGGTGATGCCAGATGGTTGTCTTTTTCAGATCTGGTTTTGGCTCGTATTAAATCTAGATTGTCTGAATGGAAAAGTCGTAATTTATCATATGGTGGTCACTTAATTCTCTTGAAGTTTGTGCTATCATCTCTGCCTGTCTATGCTATTTCCTTCTTCAAAGCTCCGTCTGGTATCATCTCCTCTATAGAATTTATTTTTAATAAAAAAATTGGGTGGGTGTGAGGATCATAGGAAAATTGCCTAGGTTGATTGGGAGTCTATTTTGTAAGAATAAGGAGTATGGTGGTTTGAGGGTTAGGCGGATGAAGTATTTTAATATTGCGATGTTAGGAAAATGGTGTTGGAGGTTGTTGACAGATAGAGTTGGGTTATGGTTTAAGGTGTTGGCTAGGGGTGTATGTGGGTCGGTTTGGGTTGGGTTTGGTCAAACCCAAGATCCGAACCATATAATGTACTCCGGTTTGGGTGAGTTAAAATAACCACCCATTACATTATTGGGCTGGATCGGGCAAATCCACTAATTTCTGGGTTGGGTATTGGGTTACCCAAATTATTTTTCAGTTTTTTTTTTCATATTAAATGACTAAATAATGAGTCATCATATTTTTTCATAAAAATTACTCAATTTTTTTATTTTCTTAAAAAAAAAATTGTAACATATTTTCATTATATTTTAGTGTCGTAAAATAATAGATGATATATCCAATAATAAATTTAATCATAAAATACATATAACAAACTAAAGTTGCATGACATAAAATTGTATTAGCATACAAAAAACAAAGAAGTGCAACATTATAATTTATAACTCTATCATGCTTTAATTTTCAATATAGATGATATCTTGTGTCAATTTTGAAAATTAAACTTGATTTATTTCCAAAACTTTTGGTATTCCCCTTCGTTCCTACGAAAATAAAATTAAAATATGAGTATTATTAGGTAAGTGGGTTTATTGGGTATGTGTCTGATTTTACCCGAAACCCGTTGTTTTTTATGGGTTTTCCATTTTTTAAAACCATATTGACCCAATGACCCAATCCAACCCACTTCTTTTGGTTTTTTGGGTGGGTTTGACCGGGTTTTCCGAATTGACCCAACCCATGTACACCCATAGTGTTGGCAGCCAGGTATGGTGTGGCAGAAGGGCGTCTGAATCAGGGGGGTAGTTTATGCTCGTCTTGGTGGAGGTAGGTGGGGTACATTCGTGATGGATGAGGAGTAGAGGGGGATAGTTGGTTTGAGGAGAATGTGAGAAGAAAGGTGGGTAATGGTGTCCATACTCTTTTTTGGACTGATAGGTGGATAGGGGAGGTTCCTTTGAGTGTAAGATTTAGTCGGCTTTACCTTTTATCTGATTTTAAAGGGAATTCGGTGGCTGAGATGTTCTCCTTAGGTTGGGGTGAAGGGGGAGGAGCTTGGAAATGGCGGCGTCAATTGTTTGCTTGGGAGGAAGAGTTGGTAGAGGAGTGTAGCGTTGTCTTACTTGATGTATCTTTACAGGTTAATACTCCGGATGAATGGAAGTGGCTTCCAAATCAAGGAGACGGTTATACTGTTCGTGGGGTCTATCAAATGCTCACAAGTGAGGAAGATCATAATTTGGATGCGGTTTTGGAAAGTGTTTGGCATAAACAGGTTTCTTTGAAGGTTTCCTCAAGACAATCTTTATTGCGTGAGTGGATGCGATCAAGTTGAATCGGCTCAGCACTTGTTCCTTCACTGCGAAGTATTCAGTTCTCTTTGGCGGCTAGTTCGGTCTTGGATTGGCTTTTCCTTGGCCGAACCACAACTTATTTTGGATCATTTTATTCAGTTTCCTCACTCTACAGGAGGTCATCGTGCTCGCCATAATTTCTTACGGTTAATATGGCTTGCTTCGGTGTTGGTTATGTGGTTAGAAAAAAATAATAGGCTTTTTAAGTTTAAAGGAAAGTCAATTATGCAATTGCTAGATAAAGTAAAAATGATATATTTTTTGTGGCTGAAGACTAAGTATGCTAATTTTCCTTTTGGCTATCATATGTGGTGGCAAAGCCTCTTTGCTTGTTTGGGCGTTGATTTTGCCTTTTGTTTTCCTTGTAATGTTGTAAACTTCTAGTTGTCTCTAGCACACCTTGTGCTAGCGGGATTACTGTTTTGGTGTTAATATATATCTCATTTTGACTTGTTAAAAAAAAACCGGAAATATGCACATAAAAATTAGTTGGTCTATTCCAAAATGGCTGGTCATCTGTACATTTTTTCTTTTGGATATTTTTTTTTACCAAACCAGACCCCTAGGAATCTATCTCTATATATGTGTATTGATTCCTATGCATTCGTTATTACTTGAATTTCATATTGAATAAACTCCCAAGCACAAGAACATGTTGCTTCGTATTGGGGGAATCCTTTTGCTTCGTTATTACTATTGTTTCCAAATAGAAATTCATGCACTATTGTTTCCAATTAGAAATTCATGCGTAGCCACTAGTCAGTGTTAGGTACTAAACGAGCTAGTATTGATGCCTTTTAGATCAAAATTTAACTCGTTACTTCCGGTCGAGGAAGATGTTGCAATTAATGGCCCCTTTTCAGGCAATGATTTGTAATAACAGTAGTTTTTTCTACATTACCCCCTTGATGATTTGAGGTAATTTACCCTTATCAAAGAAAAATTCATTTTTTCATTTTTTTTTTACAATCAAATACATTTTCATTTTCGAAACATCAAACTTCTTCATTTGTTTTATTCAACATGTGATCTACATCTCATTCGTTCCATAATCGAATCATACTTGTTATTAGGGGTAAATTAACCTTAATTCATCAAGGGATAATGTAGGCTTCACCATTTTGGTTTTTTCTTACAACCAATTACCATTTTCATCTCAAGAACATCAAACTTCTTCATCTCCTTCGTTCAACATGTAATCTTCTTCAATCCAGAATCGAATCATACTTGTCATGAGGGATAAATTATCCACAATTAATGAAGGGGTAACATAGGTCTCGCCTAAGTTAACACACTATAATTAGAATTACGAGCAAAAAAAAAAATCCAAGAGAAACAACCTATTTTTTATTAAATTGGCTGTGTTTATTTTTTACTCGTAAATTAGATTTTCTTTTTGCAAAATTTGGTCTTAAAAACCAATTTTAAAGAGAAATAACCTTTTTTAAACCGATAAATATCCACATTTTAAAAAAAATAACTGGATATTTTTACAAACAAAACCATACTCATTTATAAACCGATTTTATAACTGGTTTATAATAAAATATGGTCATGGATATGAACCTAAGCCCATATATGTGGTTAATAAGTGGATATGGTTATATAAATGTGTGTGTTATAGTGTTATTACCATATTATAATAGTTATTAAAAAAAAGCATATTATAATAGTTACAACACACAATAAATAAAAAGTTGAAGGCTTGTTAAATTCAATGCCTTCATCCAATGTAGGGCGTATCTTACTCACTCTTGAAATAACTTCATACACAAATGAACTAAATTTTTTGGTCAAGTCTCCATCCAATGTCAAAAAATGATCAATATTATTATATATCATTAATTATTTTTGTGTTCGTAATGATGTTTGATTATATTTATTTTCTTGCGGGGGAGACCAATTTTTAGGCTAGTCACTGTAGCTTTGAGTTAATTTCTCCTTGTATTGAGAACATTTTGTTTGATGAAATGAATTAATTGTGTTTTGGTAAAAAAAAAAAAAACTAGTATTCTTCCAAATTTATGTGTTTTATGGTAATGTTGTAATAAAGTAAATTAGTTTTATATAGTTCCAAACAAGCTAAAAATCACTTTTAATAAGAGTGATTTTTTCCCATGGTAAATAAACATAAAATAGGTTCTATTTTTTTTTAATAAAAGGTCCGTTTGTTTGTGATTTATTTGAGAAAAGAAAATCTATTTTTTTAAACAAAAAATATTATTTATAATTTTAATAGTGATTTTTAAGATTTTTTAGAAAATAATTTTTTTAAAAAAATATTTTTGGAGTTCGTTTGTTGAAGATTATAAAATAAGTTATTTTGGTATTCAATAAATCTAAAGTTATTTTTGAGATTTTATAATGAAGAAGAAACCATTTTGTGTTTGTTTATCATAGCAAAAATTAGTTTTTTTAAGTGATTTTTAACTTGTTTCCATACAACCATATAAAAAGAGATTTTTTTTTACAAAATTACCACAAAGGACATTAAAAATAGGAAAATACAATGATATGATTGAAATGTTAGCTTTTTCTAATGATATCTTTATTAAAAATAACTCTATCTTATTTTTCTCTCTTTTCTAAAATATTTTTTTTATGAAGTTACTCATAACAAAAAGAATTTTGAAGTTGTTTTTTGATTATTTTTGGATTTAGATTTATTTAAAAACTTGTAACAAATAAATGCAATACTCTTAAAAATGATTATTTTTAATATTTTTTTTTAATAAGCTATATCAAATAGACTTTATATTTTTTCAGTAAACATAAGTCTTCACATCCAGAAGAGTTAATCATTATAAACAAGGATAGTCCAAGAAAGACTAGATCATCTTTCAGACAAGAACATTCTATGTTGGGTCTATTGTCAATGATTGAACCTACCTCTGTTGATGAAGCACTGTCAGATGATGGATGGATATGTGCAATGCAAGAAGAACTGAATCAGTTTCAAAGAAATGAAGTCTGGGATCTGGTTGCAAGACCACCTCAGAAGAACATTATTGGAACAAAATGGGTATTCAGAAACAAGCTAAATGAACAAGGTGAAGTTGTCAGAAACAAAGCAAGGCTTGTAGCACAAGGCTACAGTCAACAAGAAGGAATTGATTACACTGAGACATTTGCTCCAGTTGCAAGACTGGAAGCAATCAGGTTACTTCTTTCTTATGCAGTAAACCATGGCATAACATTATATCAAATGGATGTTAAGAGTGTCTTTCTAAATGGTGTTATTTCTGAAGAAGTGTATGTCAAGCAACCTCCTGGTTTTGAAGATCTGAAACATCCAGATTATGTTTTTAAACTTAAGAAATCACTATATGGTCTCAAACAAGCTCCCAGAGCTTGGTATGAAAGACTAAGTAATTTCTTACTTAAAAATGATTTTGAAAGAGGACAAGTTGACACTACATTATTCAGAAAAACACTTAAGAAGGATATCTCAATTGTTCAGATTTAATTTTGGTTCTACTAATGTCACTCTTTGCAAGGAATTCTCTAAGTTAATGCAGGATGAATTTGAAATGAACATGATGGGAGAATTGAAGTTCTTTCATGGAATTCAAATCAACAAATGCAAAGATGGAGTCTATGTTCATCAATCAAAATATACTAAGGAGCTTCTGAAGAAGTTCAATCTTGAAGACTGTAAAGCAATGACTACTCCGATGCATCCAACCTGCACCTTAAGCAAAGAAGACACTGACACAAAGGTAGATCAGAAGCTGTATAGAGGTATGATTGGTTCTCTGTTGTACTTAACAACTTCTAGACCAGATATTTTATTCAGTGTATGTTTGTGTGCAAGATTCCAATCAGATCCTAGAGAATCTCACTTAACTGTTGTTAAGAGAATCTTCAGGTATCTGAAAGGAACAACTAATCTTGGAATTCTCTATAAGAAATCCTTAGATTATAAGTTGGTTGGATTCTGTGATGCTAATTATGTTGGTGATAGGATTGAAAGAAAATCAACCAGTGGAAATTGTCAATTTCTTGGTGATAATCTGATATCATGGGCTAGCAAAAGACATCAACCATTACATTATCAACAGCAGAAGTAGAATACATCTCAGCTGCAAGTTGTTGCACTCAACTTCTCTAGATGAAACATCAGTTAGAAGACTATCAGATACATGAAAATAATATTCCTATCTTTTGTGATAATACTGCAGCTATCTGTTTGACAAAAAATCCAATTCTGCATTCAAGAGCCAAACATATTGAGATTAAACATCATTTTATAAGAGATTATGTTCAGAAAGATGTTTTGGATATACAGTTCATTGTCACTGATCATCAGTGGGCTGATATATTTACAAAACCCTTAACAGAAGAAAGATTTGATTTTATAAAGGAGAATCTGAACATGCATTTTATCTCAGAAAAATGTTGACTCTGAATGAGAATTCAGAATCTGAAGAAATTAAGAAGCCAAAATCTATCAGACTCTCTTTACTGAGAATCTGAAGGATAGTCATCAGAATCTGAAGTCCAAAATCTGGGTAGTTTACTTCTGATAGGCTTATAAGTGGAATGGTTTCATAACGACTTTATGTACAACTGTCCCACTAATAAGCAAGTGTGTCTGAGCAAGTCACTAATGTGGGAAGTAACTGTTGGGTATTAACTGTTGGGCAATGATGATTATGCTTTGAAACTTGTCTCGCGCCCCCTTTTGCCATTAATGTTGTGTTTGTGTGTTATTACGTTTTGAATATGAATAGTTTTAACAAAATCACCTAATCACACTCACACCAAATACTTCACTACTCACACTTTCTTTTCTCTAACCTCCTCGCAAAAACTCTGTCCATTTTTCAAACATCCTTAGAACCCTAAAACTCAGAAATGGCTGAATCTTCATCTTCTGCAATGGAAATTGACACTGGTGCTGCATTGTTTATCAAACCCAATACTTTGTACATCAACAAGGATGATTTGAAGTCTTCGTTGAGAGCGTAGTGGACTTTAGATCCTTGGAGTTAAATGGTTGTAACATTCGACACTACATGGATTTTCAAGGTTGGACTTCTTATTTCAACATGCTGAATGGACCAACCTACATGGAATTAGTCAAGGATTTCTGGGTCAGAAGCGAGGTTTATGACTCATAAGCTGCAAGAAGAGAAGAACTTCAGAAGATTGCGGGTAACAAGAAACTCAAGGGAAAATCTAGAGCAGAGATGGGTCTGAAGGAATTTGTGGAAATAGAAATTAGGTCAGGAGTGAATGGAATCAAAATCACTATAACTGAATCAACTATTTCCAAGTTTATAGGAGCAAGAAACCATGGTATGTTCTTATCTCGTTCTGATAAGAAGTGCCAGTGGGCAGATCAGATTTAGTCAACTTTGTTTGAAAGAAGAGCGTCTGAAAAGACAGTAGATATGAGGAAGGAGTACAGAATTCTGCACAAGATACTTCTATCTTGCTTCATGCCTAGAGAGGGAGGCAAAGACTACATGTCCTGGGATCATAGGCATTTTCTGATGTTTTTGATTAAGAAATTCCCAATAGATTTGCCCAAGTACATCTTCAACTACTTGTGCACCTCTATTAAAGAAGGACTAAAAGGGAAAAAGAATGTTCCCTATGCAAGACTTCTTTCTGAAATTTTCCACCAAGGATGATTAGTTCAGAAGTTGAAGTTTATTGGAGTAGGTTCTGATACTGAGCTGAGAACCTGCAGAGGGAAGATCCTGTCAGGATTAACAATGGGAAGCATGATGATCATTCCCAAGAAGGAGGTTATAACTACTGATTAGGATTTGCAAGTCAACATGAATCAGTCTGAGTACTTGGATGACTTCCCTCCCATCTCAAAGGAAGACAATCCAGAGGTACTAGCTAAATTTATAGCAAAACATTATAAAGAAACAGGTGTGGTTATCACCTGGGAGATGATCCTTGATCATCCTGATCAACCCTAGAAGGCTGTCAAGAAGAGGAAGTCCACTTTAGAAGCTGCCAAGCCAGAACCTCAACCTCCAGCAAAGAAGCAGAAAATCTCTAAGTATGTTTCTCAGGTCCAATCAGAAGCTGCTGAGTTGGAGCCAGTTAAAGTTCTCCCTGCAAAGACCAGAAGTGAAGCATCTGGGAAAGCACCTTCTGACTCTGGGAAGCCTCAGAAGCCTAAGAAGAGAGTGCTAAGAAAGCTGGTAATTCAATCAGAAGAGAAAGAAGAAGAGGATGTTGCTCAATTGGTTATGAAAAAGAAGATTCAAGAAGCTCAGAAGGTAGTAGCTTTGTCTGAAAAGTTGAAGGAAGCTTCTGCAGTACAAGCTCAGAAGATCATGGTAGAGCATCTGAAGTCTATGAAGAAGGAATCTGGGATCTCAGAAGCTGCAAGTTCTGAGACTACAAAAGGTAATCTTGCAATCCCTTCTACCCAAACCAAGCCAATCCATATAGACTCACCCTCAGCATATGATGATGACGAGGTTCCCATTTCCAAGCATTACTCTCATCTCAAACCTTCTCCTATACCAAAAGCAGCCTATGAACCTCAAACCAACCCATCTTCTGAACTCTTAAAATCTCCCAAACGCATCTCAATGCCTGCCTCTGTACTCCTACCCCCAAACCCAAATTCTTCTGACTTCTTACCAGACTCTGAGGAAACATTAAATGTTTCACCAGTGCAAACTTGCTTGCTTGGTGACTCACCATTAATGATTCCCAGAACCTATAAGACAGCAGAAGAATTAACAAGTAAGAAGAAAAAACTTGAGGCCAAATATAACTTAGGCAAACTGTCTGAACTCTTAGAAAGTGTTTGCAAGTAATCCTCCACTTCTCAACCCAGTTCATCCACCATAGATGAACTTTCTCAACATCTAGGTGGTGAACTACCCCAACATGTCATCTCACCTTTCCCACAAACAACCTCTAAAGCATCATCCAACCTTTTACGAGACTCTGAAGAGTGTTTGAGTATTCCACTTATTCAAACATGTCTTCATGGTGATATCCCCCTTACGATCCCAAGAATGCTCAGACCTAAAGAACAAGATTTTCTTATCTCACTCAGAAAAAGAAGGGAATATATCAACTCAGATAGGCAAGTTCTTAACAAAGAAGATATAGATCCTATCTTTTATGAAACCTTTAAACCAAAACCTTCATCTACCATCTTACTAGAATCTGAAACTGAAATAGATGATTCAGAAGAGATTGCTTTTGAATTAGCCAGAAACAATTTCAATACATTGAGAAACTTAAAGATCTTAACCATTCTTTAAAGTCTATCATCTATCTTGTATCTCTATCTTTACCTCAACCTACTTCAACTCTTGAATTAGAAGACAAACCTTTATTTGTCCCACCCTTAGTGCTTTCAGCCTCTGATGACAACAATCACAATGAAGAGATCTCAGAACCTGTTTCTGATATTTCTACTCATGTTGTCCCAGAAACCCCTACCACTTCAACTTTAATAACCATTAGACCACTCCCAACTCTTACCTCAAACCTTGTCCTTCAAGAAGTATGTAATATTATCTTTGAAAGCTTGGAAGAACTAGTGAACTCAAGAAACAACGCAATTCACTTAGTCAATTATGCTGATAAGTGGATAAATCTGAGAAACTTGGTCAACAAAAAATTGGATGAACTTCAGGTTTTGTCAATTACAACTTAACAAGAAGCATTGCAGACCTGGTTCAAAGAAGTTATTAAGAGTATGGAGGAAGTGGAGCTGAAAAAGGATGTTTCAAGGCAACTTTCAGATTCAGAGTTCATGGAATCAACTTCTGAAGTTCCAGAGATTGTAAAATATGGACTTCAAGCTTCCTGGATTTCAAAGTTCCTTGTGGAACCAGAGAAAGTAGTGGTTAAGAGGCTGGACCTGGAAGAACCTGAAACTATTCATATTCTGGACAAGATGCAAGCTGATTTGATTTAACAGAAACTCAAGCAAGATGCCTTAGAAGCCAAGATTCAAGAGGTTATTGGTACTCAAGCAGAGCTAGCACAGAAATAAGATGACATGATGAAGCAATAGTTAGAGTTAGCCAAGACTCAAGCTAAAATGGCTCAGAAGCAAGACTTGATGAATTCAGGAATCAATGTCATTTTGGAGATGTTGCAGAAACAAAACAAACCTTAGAATGCACACATATTTTTACTTGTTTCTGAATATTTCTAATGCGTTTTGATCATATTTTTAAGTCTGAATATTGCCTTTGATCATTTTGTGCTTCTGATAATTTTGTGACTTTGATGAAATTTTTGCCTCTGATGAATATTTGCTTCTGATAAGATATGTTATTTCCTGCTTCTGATGAATGTCACTATTTAATTCTATCTTATAATCTTTTTCTTTTGTTGATTTTTTTTGTTGATGACAAAAGGGGGAGTAAGACTAATACTTCTTAGGCTCTGAGTCCAAAATTTAAGTTAATTAAAAAAATTGACTTAGGAACCTTCTTCTCATCTCTTAGCCTCTGAATTATTTATTGTGATGTACTTCTGAGTGACGCTTCTTATCTTAGAAATTACTTTTTGATTATGCTTAAAATAAATTTAATTAACTTGTATAGAACTTAGGGTGAGTCTCAAAAACTCACCTTCTGGACTATTAGACTTAGGGGGAGCTTACAAACCTCAAACCCTAAAGTCAACTTGTTAATTAAATTAACAACAATTGACTATTAATACATTTGTTTGTCATAATCAAAAAGGGGGAGATTGTTGAAACAAAATAAGTTTAAACAATGCCTCTTAAGTTTTGATGATAACAAGGTATTAAAAGATCAATTGGATATTTGTTCAAGAATGCAGGACCATAGATAAAAATTTACAAGGATTTAATCATACATGGGTTCTAAAAGAACAAATGAAGAGCAAAAGATTTGATTGAGAAGCTAAGCTTGAAGCCAGAATTTGAAGATGCTCCAGACTCAGAAGCTGAAGACTCAGACTCAGACTCTGAAGACTCCAGACTCAGAATTGGGAGCATATTGAAGTGACTGAAGAACTTGATTCTGAAGCATTTGGGACATATGCAATGGCTGTTGAGAATGTCAGAAGGTCAATGGATGTCATTGTCAAACAAGGACAAGAGTACAACCACGATCTCCAACATTCTCACGTACTCTGTTTGTACACTGCAACTTTGTCTCCTCTGCAAACGGTTCATTCCATATTCAGGAAAGATTTCAAATTCATTCCTTTATAGTACATGAACCAAATCAAGCAACAAATCAATAATGATTGATTAAAGCTTCTCCAACGGACTCTATGATGATTTGACATCCTTCAACGTCTCTTTCACTCCCTATATAAAGGCTTGAAGACTTGAGACTATGGAAATTTTACATGTGTCAATACTCTGCCAAATTCAAAACGCATCAAACACTTAGAATTTCTTACAAACTTTCTTATCTTATAAATTCTTAAGTTTAGAGTCTGATATCTGTGTTGTATTTTGTGAACACCACTGATAGTATATCAAGTGTTCAAACCAAACTTCTTACTCTGTATTTTTGTTTGTGTAGAAGTCTCTTACTTTGTGTTTGAGCATTAGAAGTCTCTTACTTTGTGTTTGAGCATAGGAAGTCTCTTGCTTTGTGCTTGAGCAATTTGTAATCATTGGATTATAGTGAAAAATCTCTTGTAAGTGACAAGGGGACTGGACTACTTCCGGATTGTGGAAGGAACCAGGATAATTGCTTGTGTCTTTCTCTTCTCTATATCTTTATCATTTTATCCGCTGCATCAAAATCTGAACTTTCACTCAGATTCTGAAACCCTGCTTGTAACATCCCATACTGCTTTCAGGATTGCCGACTGACCCCACAAACCAACACGAGTCTTTTCAGCGTGTTTTGTCCTCACTCGCACGCTTTCTGGGAAACTTCCCAGAAGGTCACCCATCCCAAAATTGCTCCAAGTCAAGCACGCTTATCTAGAATATTTAGCATGCGTATTAAATCTGATACTGGATACATTAAAATTTTCAATAATAATAATATACACCTGAATGAATACAAATTTGCTCGTTGTCGCAGGGATTTTAGGATATCAAGCTATTAATTAGCATTGACTCACAAAATTAAGTTCACCACCGATCTTTTATTTTTCCAAGGAAAAAGGGGAAAGTTCGAAAAAAACCCTATTTTTTAGAGATCAAGGTCCGGGGGTTGGTAACGCAAAGGGAAGGTATTAGCACCCTAAACGTCTATAGTATTATATAGGAACCTCTTGTTTTTATTCTTATCTTTATGCTAAATTTGATTATTTGTTTGTAAAATAAGTACCTAAGTGTGAAAAGATTAAAGTGATGAATTAAAAGAGAGAAAAAAATGTTTTTGTTATTTTTATTGATTTGGAAAGACAAAGTCTTTTGCATACGTACCCGAGCGGGATCAAAATCACGTAGTTCGGGGTAAAAAGCCGAGTGATTTGTTTTGATTGATTTTAAAGTTTTGAAAATGTTTTTTGAGAAGATAAGAGGCCGAAAAGGCATAGAATAATAAAAAGTGAGTTTGATTGATTTTAAATTGATGAAAAAGTTTAGATAATTAAAGATTGATTAAAGTTTGATTAAGAAAGAAAAGACACTTGGTTTGAAATCCAAGGTTGATTTTTTTGGGATTTTGATTATATGAAATGTTTTTTTTATTTTTTTGACTATTTGACTTTTTTTGTGAAAATTTTGATTGTTTTCCTACTTGGAGTCTAAAAGATTAAGCGTGATATAAAAAGTAAACTAAGCGCGAGAGATTTCATAATGACGTTGGGTCAAAATGAAAGTCCCCTTTTCCTTGGATTATACTAATCACTTATCTTAATTTTTGACATAAAGTCGAATAAATAAATGTGAGTGTCGGTGCAATATTCTCATTTATATTTACATTGTTCCTAAAATACATTCTAATGACATAAATAAATAAATAAAATGACAAATGCAAATAAAATAAAATGCATGAGATGATGTTAAATATGAGCAAATAAGATAATAAGAAGTAAAAGAACAATAAAAAAGAAATAGTAAAAAATGCAAAGAAAAATAAAAGAAATAAACAGGGAGGTGTAAAAAATAAAAAGGGGGGTGCAGGAAGTAGGGAAAATAACAGATAGGAAGCAAACAGGCCCAAATGCATTGGGCCAGCGTGATTAGATCTGGGTCATTTGATTAAAATCAGAGGGCCCTGATCTAATCACGAGGAGATGCAAAAATGGCCGTATGATCCAGGTCAAAGGGCCTGGGAGGTGAGGGTGCACGCTAAAGCATGCACCCACGCGTACAGGATTAGGGAGGGATATAAATATCCCAACCCTTCACAAATCTTCATTCTTCCTCCTTCCTTCTCTCTCTAAAAACTATCTTCTCTCTTCTCTCCCTTCTCTCTAGAAAACCGCCCCCTCTCTCTTCTCTCCGGTGGCCGGAAAAATTTCCGGCGCGGTGGTCGGCCGGCCTAGACGGCGGCGCCACCGCGCCGGAGTTTTAAAACTCCGCCTTTTTCAAAAAGAAATAGTTTTTCTAAACCCTCTTCTCAAATCCACACTCAAAATTTCCAAAATCTTTTCGAAAACTGCTAGATCTAAATTTTAAAAAAGCTTTGAAAACTACCTTTTTTTCTCTTTTTGGTTCGGATTTGGTGGCCTTTTTATGGGTTATGGTTCGGTTCTTGATGTTTGTGCGGGTTAGGTTCTTGGTGTTTGTGTGGGTGGCCAATTTTGTAGTGGTTTAGTTTTGGGTTTTGTGGTGGTGGTAAGTGGTTCGGTTTTGGGTTTGTTTAGGGGGATTTTTGTTGGGCTTTTGTGTTTGTATATGGTGGTTTAGGAGGGGGGAGGCCGGTTCTGTTGTGGTTGTGGGGGGGGGGGGGGGGGGGAGGTTGCTGGCCGTGTGTTGTTGAGAAGAGGAGATTTAGTGTTGTTGTGTTTCTTTTTTGGTGTTTGTTTGTGGTAAGAAAATGAAAAGAGTTTTTTTAGGAATCTTGATATTGTGATTTTGTTGTTTTCTTTGATTCTGTTCTGATGAAAATCCCCTCTTTTTTCTGATTTTTTGTCTATGTTATATAGACATTTTTAAAGTTGTTTTTGTTGACCATGAGATAACTTGCATGCTGGGTTTAGTGTCTGTTTTGGCTAGAATTGTGGTTAACATTTATGGAGGAAGTGACCTGGTGAAGATTTTGGGGCGGATTTTGGACAGAGGATGGAAAAAAAACAAAAAAAAACAGGAAAAGGGGCGCCCCCTGCAGTGATCTGACAAAAAAAGAAATAATAATAACAACAATAAAAAAAGAAAGTAAATAAATAGTAATAATGGCAATAAAAGAAAAGGAAAAATAAATAAATAGTAATAATGATAATAAAAGGAAAGAATAATGATAAATAAAAAATGAGATCAGAAGTAAATAAAATAAAGAGATAAAAAAGTGGCCCTAAAACGGAACAAAAATGAGGTATTTTAAAATACTTCTCTGCCGAAATTTTGTCTGAAACGACGAAAATTTCTGACTTTAAAAAGACGAGAAAAACAAAAGGAAAATGAGTCAAAAAATGGGGTATGACAGATGCCCCTATTTAAGTTTCTTCGTTACGGAGATTTAAAAGTGAAATTTTTAATTCGACGGGTCGAAGAGACTTAAATACAGAGTACACCATTTTTGACCAATTTCGATCGTAAAATGCTATGGATGCAATGCCATGTATGCAATGTTATGAATGCTCGCGATACAAGTATGAATGCAAGACGGTGAAGATGACTCGACTGGGGATGACAAAACAAAAGGATACCCGAGTCTGTTAAAGAAACGGGATCCGACTCCACTGGGGATAACATTGTTTCACTGGGGAAGGGATTGTCTACTATCGCATTGATTCAGAACGATAGCCTAACAAAGACAAAGACCGATGTTACCTACTATCGTGTAAATGATAACTTAAATAAGGTAATATGTAAGAGACACTGTCTACTATCAACAAAGATGATAGCTTAAAGAAGACAAATGACATGTGTTACCTACTATCGTGTATTGATAGCTTAAAAAAGGTAATATAAAAAAAGAAAAGACCTTGCTTACTATCGGTGTGCGGATAGCTTAATGAAGGCAGACAAAATATTTTACCTACTACCGTTGTGGGGGTAGCTAAATGAAGGTAAAATGTAAAGGAAAAGACATGGTCTACTATCGTTGTATGGATAGCTTAATGAAGACCGACAAAATATTTTACCTACTACCGTTGTGGAGGTAGCTTAATGAAGGTAAAATATAAAGGAAAAGACATGGTCTACTATCGTTGTGAGGATAGCTTAATGAAGACCGACAAAATATCTTACCTACTACCGTTGTGGGGGTAGCTTAATGAAGGTAAAATGTAAAGGGAAAAACATGGTCTACTATCGTTGTGAGGATAGCTTAATGAAGACCGACAAAATATTTTACCTACTACCGTTGTGGGGGTAGCTTAATGAAGGTAAAATGTAAAGGGAAAAACATGGTCTACTATCGTTGTGAGGATAGCTTAATGAAGACCGACAAAATATTTTACCTACTACCGTTGTGGGGGTAGCTTAATGAAGGTAAAATGTAAAGGAAAAGACATGGTCTACTATCGTTGTGAGGATAGCTTGATGAAGACCGACAAAATATTTTACATATTATCGTTGTGGGGGTAGCTTAATGAAGGTAAAATGTAAAGGGAAAAACATGATCTACTATCGTTGTGAGGATAGCTTAATGAAGACCGACAAAATATCTTACCTACTACCGTTGTGGGGGTAGCTTAATGAAGGTAAAATGTAAAGGGAAAAACATGGTCTACTATCGTTGTGAGGATAGCTTAATGAAGACCGACAAAATATTTTACCTACTACCGTTGTGGGGGTAGCTTAATGAAGGTAAAATGTAAAGGGAAAAACATGGTCTACTATCGTTGTGAGGATAGCTTAATGAAGACCGACAAAATATTTTACCTACTACCGTTGTGGGGGTAGCTTAATGAAGGTAAAATGTAAAGGGAAAAACATGGTCTACTATCGTTGTGAGGATAGCTTGATGAAGACCGACAAAATATTTTACATATTACCGTTGTGGGGGTAGCTTAATGAAGGTAAAATGTAAAGGGAAAAACATGATCTACTATCGTTGTGAGGATAGCTTAATGAAGACCGGCAAAATATTTTACCTACTACCGTTGTGGGGGTAGCTTAATGAAGGTAAATTGTAAAGGGAAAAACATGGTCTACTATCGTTGTAGGATAGCTTAATGAAGACCGACAAAATATCTTACCTACTACTGTTGTGGGGGTAGCTTAATGAAGGTAAAATGTAAATGTCAGCTGTTCGGGATGTGACCGAACTAGCCAGTGACGACAAGAAACAAAGATAAATGTCAGCTGTTCGGGATATTACCGAACTAGCCACTGACGACAAGGAACAAAGATAAATGTCAGCTGTTTGGGATATTGCCGAACTGCCACTGACGACAAAGAACAAAGATAAATGTCAGTTATTCGGGATATTGCCAAACTGCCACTGACGACAAGGAACAAAGATAAATGTCAGCTGTTCGGGATATCGCCAAACTAGCCACGGACGACAAGAAACAAAGATAAATGTCAGCTGTTCGGATATTGCCGAACTGCCACTGACAACAAAATGAAGGTAAAATATATGCGCAAGCTGTTCGTTACAGAACTGCCACTTGGCGAAAAGACAAGATAAAAGATGCACAAGCTGTTCGTTAAAGAACTGCCACTTGGCATAAATATGCACAACCTGTTCGTTAAAGAACTACCACTTGGCGAAAAGACAAGATAAAGGATGCACAAGTTGTTCGTTAAAGAACTGCCACTTGTCATAAAGACAAGATAAAAGATGCACAAGCTGTTCGTTTGAACTGCCACTTGGCATAAAGACAGGATAAAAGGTACACAAGTTGTTCGTTAAAGAACTGCCACTTGGCATAAAGATGCACAAGCTGTTAGTTAAAGAACTGCCACTTGGCATAAAGAGGGTGACATCTTTGGACCAGACACACTGGGGATGACACTTAGGGAAAGGAAGGTTACAAATCGTTTATGATTGATTGGTGTGAAAAGATAGTTAAAGCAAGGCTCAGGGTGGTCAATGCAATCATGTATGAATGATGTTGTCTGTATGTTGTATATGCATGAATGTGTATATGCATGAATGTATAAATGTACGTATGACAATACGACTTGTATGACTATATGAAGGATTGACTTGATTGATTGTATAACTGATAAACTTGATGAGACAAGATTGGACAGGTGACATGGAAAGTGGACCAACGTCGCATTACAAACACTCGACAATCTTCATTGGGGATGATGCCATCGGGGACATATCAAAACATTGACGGGGTAAAGGCCGACATATTCAACAACTGATGGGGGGTAAATACTTCCTAGGGAGAACGTGCTAATCCAAAAACCTGGCAGAAGAATTGGTGCTTCTGTGGTCATGCTTATCCTTGTTTCTTTCTTTTTTGAATCCCTGACTTTTGCCTGTACCGCCCTTTCGGGTTTTCAGTCCACCGGGAATATATCATTTTGTATGCCCCTAATTTTTGCCTGGACCGCCCTTTCGGGTTTTCGATCCACCGGGACTATGTTCTTTTTCTCTTTTTTTCTTTTTTCTTTTTTTTTTCAAGCAATTGACCATGCTCATCCTGCAGAGGTTATCCGTTCTCAAGACAGCTGTTGACGCACACTTTACTTATTCACGAGTTCAGAAAAAAATGTGTTTGTTGTTTATGCTTTCCAAAAAAAATATGAAAAATATTTATGATTTTGAAAAATGTTTTGCTTCAAGTACTACCATCAAAAATAGAAGAAATTTTATAAACTGAATAAATGAGAATTCCAAATAAAAGGCACAAGCTCAAATTTATTTAATGGGGTGGTGGCCCGCCAATGGCGTGGCTCCACGGATCTCATAAAGTTTGGAAAATGGTAAATGTAGGGGAAGGTACATTGACACAATAACCGTTATTCTCCCTAACAACTTCGAATTCTACTGTTTGGATGCTTCAGATTCAGAGTCTCCTGACAGTTAAAGTGCCCCAAGCAAGTTGTGGCCAACCTGATGCAGTTACTTTGCCATGATCCTTAATTTTTGGATAGATCGCCCTTTCGGGTTTTCGACCTATCAGGATGATTATTTTTCTGTTTTATGTCTCTAATTTTTGCTTGGGCCGCCCTTTCGGGTTTTCAGTCCACCGAGACGCTCATTTTTGCCTAAGCCGCCCTTTCGGGTTTTCGACTTACCGAGCTGTTCTTTTATTTTTTAGACAAAGTATTTCTTGACTGCATCGTTGTTCACAGGACGGGGAAGCTCATCACCATCCATAGTTGCAAGAGTCATTGCACCACCGGAGAAAACTCTCTTGACGACATACGGGCCTTCATAGTTAGGCGTCCATTTGCCCCTAGAATCGGGTTGAAAAGATAAGATCTTTTTTGAGCACGAGGTCTCCTTCTTTGAATTCGCGTGGGCGAACCTTCTCGTCAAAAGATTGTTTCATCCTCTTTTGGTATAGCTGTAAGAGAAGGGGGTTGCCCCTGCTGATGTGCGCACGGAAGTACGATACTCATGCAAAACGAAAGGGAGCATCTCATGCCAATCCTTGTAGGTGACCACCATTTTCTGCACTATCTTCTTGATGTATTTTTCTCTTTTTTGTTTTGTTTTGTTTTTCTTTTTTGTTTTTCTTTTGTTGTTGTTTTCTCTTTTTTTTTGCAGCTTCAATGACACCATTCATCTGAGATTCGACCAGGAATATTGTAATGGCAGTTCTTCGGAACCCAAGTTAATCCTCTCATACACTAATAACCGAGAGATCTTTTCGGGAATCCCTCCATCCTCCTCCTCTTCAGCTTCGTAAGCAGGGAACTCAAAGTCGGGAGAGAACATAGGGTTACAGTGTTCAACGGGTTTATTGATGTTCAGTCTACATATGATTAATGATTGATTTTAGAAATTGATTGAAAATAAAATAAAATATATTATTTTTTTTGGGTTTTTTGTGTTACCATTTTCCAGAAAAAGCAAAGAATAAAAAGACATAGTCGGGGACAAAATGACTTTTTATTTGATGATGGGAATGCATGAAGCAAAAAGCCCTACAAAAGTTCACTTTCGTCTCGGGCGGAAACGAAAGGATTTTTTTTTTAAGAAAAACAAAAAGCGAAAACAACAAATTGTTGTTTGGAAAAAGGAAAAGTGGAAGGAACGTCAACAGCGATCCAATTGCGATAAAATCTGTCATGTGTCACAAAATTAAGCTGCCACCTCCTTAGGATTGTCTTCAACAGGGTAAGCTTCTGAACAATCTTGCACCAAATTAACAGATGAGGTCTCATGATCCGGTAGTGGATTAGCTTGCACATTGGGATTCAAATCTTTGAAGGTCCGGATATTAGCCTGGATAAACTTTTGGACTTCAGCTTTCAGGGCGTAACAATGCTCAATGTCATGACCGGGTGCCCCTTGATGGAAAACACAAGATAGATCAGGTCTATACCGACGTGGCAACCTTTCCGGTACCCGAGGGGGCGCCTTAGTCTGAACTAGCTTTTTATCAAGCAAAGCGGGAAGCAACTCTGCATACGCCATAGGGATTGGATCAAACTGTGATATCCACTGGACCCGATTTTGTTGGGTGAACTGTTGATGAGCCTGTTGTCGAGGCTGTTGTTGATACTGTTGCTGAGGCTGCTTATGGGCCACCATACTTACCTCTTGCTCTTTCTTTCTTGAGAAGCCATTCCCAAAATTCTTTGTACTGTTGGCAGCAAAAACACTTTCCATAACTAAACGTCCTTCTCGGACTCCTTCCTCCAGACGCATTCCCAAATTTACCATTTCCGTGAAATTGCTAGGTGCACTTGCAATCATCTACTCATAATAAAATGAACCAAGAGTATTTAGGAAAATTTTGGTCATTTCTTTCTCCTCTAGAGGTGGGTTATTCTGAGCAACAACCTCTCTCCATCTTTGGGCATACTCCTTGAAAGTCTCCTTATCCTTGGGCCATGGCCCGGAGTTGGTCCATGTCCGGGGCCATGTCCAAGTTATATTTGTATTGGCGGATAAAGGCTTCTCCCAAGTCATTGAAAGTTTGGATCCTGGTGCTGTCTAAACTCATGTACCATTTCAAAGCGGCGCCGGTCAGACTGTCTTGGAAGTAGTGGATGAGTAGTTGATGATTATCTATCTGGGTAGACATCTTTCTAGCATACATTACCAGGTGGCTTTGAGGACAGGTGTTCCCCTTGTACTTCTCAAATTCAGGGACCTTGAACTTGGGCGGGATCTTGACATTTGGCACTAGACAAAGGTCGTGGGCGTTTTTCCCGAATAGATCTTTCCCGTGGAGGGCCTGATAAGTGCCAGAAATTAGTTAAAATGCATATTTAATTTAAGCACTTTATGTTACTTGTTTGGCAAGTTATCATAGGAAAAGCTCATAATCACTGATCAAATGCCAAATTATGCTTTTACTTCTTACCCCATCCATTTGTGCAGGAAAATGCAAGCCAGGACATGATTTGAGCAAAGAAACATGAAGAAATGTAAAGGCTGGCTCGCTACAGCGGAGGATTGGTCGCTACAGCACGCCTAGGCAGGGAGAAATCAAGTTTCAATCGCTGCAGCGATGGATCTGGTCGCTATAGCGACCAAAGGCGGTTTGAACCCCGTTTTGCTGACGTGGAGCAAACCCAATGGTCAAGAAACCTTCCATCGCTACAGCGACCAACTCATCGCTGTAGCGAGCCTTGAAAAATCCAGATTATATATAGCCTTTCAGCTCATTTTTACAGAATGGGATGAGTATTATTATTACAGTTTAGTAATAGTTTTAGGATATAGTTTTAGACATAAAATAGGGCTAAAGGAGGTGATCTTCATGGAGGAAGAGTGATTGAAGTGTGGAATCAACTAAGACTCTTTGGGAAATCAAGAACTTAGTTTTGGATCTTCATTTTCCTTCCACTTTTGTATAGTTGTCATGACAATGACCAACTAACCTTCCCTCGTTGGGATTAGAGGTACTAAATATAGCTTAGATGTAATCTTTGGTTTTGCAAATATATGATTCTAGTAACTTATGTGATAATTGAAGTTATTCTTGCTTTTCATTCTTATGCTTGATTTAATTGTTATTGACAAATACTTCTGAATCTAGGTTTAGAATAATCTGCTATCAAAATAAGAAATTCTAGACATGGAATTGGGTTTTGATAATCGCATAAAGTGTCGGAACGTAAAGCTTTCGTATCGTTTAATAGATTGGGAAATCGTCGATTAAACGATACGATCGATCTCACGACGTCATTTGGACACGAATGACGTTGTCGAGTGATACATGATAATTTCGCTAAAAAGCTAGAATCCATATGCATGATCATTAGAATACTTTCGATGCTAGATTGACGAACTCCGATCCCAACGCTTTTATTCCCTATTAGTTGTTGTCTTTATTTCCGCTTTTAGATTCCAATAGTTTTTATCGCAAATAATCTTATAAACCCCTTACTCAAAATGATAACAATTGTTGAACGGCTTGAGATAGCGCACTAGTCCCTGTGGAGACGATATAAAAAATACTTACTTTTGTTCTACCAACAAAATGGCACCGCTGCCGGGGACTGGTGTTTAGATATTTTGAGCATCGCAACAATTTGTATTGTTTTGAGCATTTGTATATATCTTGTTAATATTCTTCTTTTCTTTTGTACATTGTTAAATTTTGTTTGCATTAACCCTCTTTGTTATACAAAGAAAATTTTCTTGTTAGTTACACTCGTTTCAGATTCTCTGCATAAACGAAATCATGGATGATCATGATTATTTCAACTTCTATACTCCATTCAAGTATGAATTCTATCAACAGTATCAACAATATCCTTCTGAAGATGAACAAATGTCAACAATGGAAAATATTTTGAATATGTTCATACAACAATCCATGATCAACATGCAAAATACCAATCAAAGATTGAGAGCTTTATCAAGTCAATTGGAAATTTTTCAAGTTCAATTAAATTTTTCACCAAGAATCATGGATGTTCAGACCAACAATCAATCCACTTTTGAATTCGGAGAGATTGTTGAAGACGATGTTGATGAAAGTGAGGAAGAGATAATGTTTGAAGGATGTGGTATAAGGAAATTAGTGGAAGAAATAGAGATACCACACGAAGTAGAATTTTCTCAAGAATGGTCAGATTCTGAAGAGGCCAAAACTGTTGATAGTGAAGAAGTGATGGATATAGAGAAAACGAAACAATTTCTTAACAAGGAAGAAACTTATGAAAAGAAGGGGATAAAAGTGAGCAAGGCAGAAATTGATTTTGTAATAGACCACATATGTTCCTTGCTCAGCAAACTCTGGTTAGGGAGGATATGGACTCCACGTCACCTATACTTCAAGTTCATGGAATTCCTCCCAAATCAAAGGAATACAAAGGATGATGTGTTGTCCGTCTCATTTTGGCCACCCTAACGAAACAGGCGTCGAGCTAACGACGTAAAACAAGCGCTTGTTGGGAGGTAACCCAATTTTGTAAGTATTTATGCTTTATTATAAACCTCATAAAAGTTTTCACATGAAGGGAATGTGGTACATTTCAATTTTCAAAAATTCTGTATTCTGTCATGGTCGCTATAGCGATCACTTCCGTCGCTGTAGCGACGAGTTAAAAATTCAGCGTCTGATCCTCAGAGTCTGAAGGTCAGAGTCTGAAGATCCTTCAGACTCTGCGCTCGCTATAGCGATGGGTGGTTCGCTGTAGCGATGACAGAAAAACCTGTCAGTACAGATTTCAAAGCCACTAACTCTCATTAACTTCTTGTGATAAACTTATGTTTAATTATGCACTTTTATTTATGTTCAATAATGTTGAATGAGCTATAGATTTGTGAATCACCAACAGATGCATGATAATGATAATGATAGAAATTGTTTGACGTGCGCAAAGCTAAGGTACTTGTTTCTTGATTTTCTAGGTGTGTACTTGAATTTAAAACGAGTACTTTGCACAAAATTTATCTCATTCAGTTCTCTGTGATAACATGCTTATTATGTGAACCACTTAGAACTAGCCTAAATGTGAGGAATCCTCAAGTGCTTTACATATATGCAGGAGACCGGCATTCATTGTTTTACTCGGTTGTTTTATGTTAAATCTGATAATTGTTTTAATTGTATGAAAGCACAGAAATGATCAAGGCATTCTTTTGAAAATGAGAAGAAACACTTGACCACAAAAAGCCTACCCTGTGAGAAAGCGAGTATTTGATAACCCCATTTGAGCCTAATGAATCAGAATCCTTAACTATGAACTGTCAATATTCATAAGCACAATGCTTAATGAATTTGCCCAAGTTTTTCAAAATCCAGTTCATAGTTAAATCATTATTGGATTATGATATTCTTACCTTCATTTTGAACCCTAAACCATCATGTTTATTTGTCCCTTGCCTGATGATAAGGGAACATTCAATTAGGGTATTATTTTGAATAAGTTGGGGAGAAAAGGGAGGTATTGTATGTCAAGTAATGGTGAACTTTGAAAAAATTGATCTTGACAATAAGAAAAAGAAAAAGAAAAGAAAAAAGAGAAAAATTCAATAAATCAAAAAAGTTTTCAAGATCAAAGTAATACCTGTATATCACCAAAGGTTGATAATGAGAATTTGGAGGAAGTTGTGTAAATAGAAAGAATGTTCATCTATGCTTGGCCATTTGAATTCAATTTTTCCCACAAATATGACATTTCTTTTGGAAACCAAGCCAAGTCACAACCCTCAAAGACCTTTTGATCTATGCTTTTGTGCTTTTTGAGATGATATTTGGATGGACACATAACTTAATCAGGATGTAAGCAGATTTGCCGGATGTGTGTTCTAAACCCTCACTTCATGAGTTCAATTTGCTTCATTTACTTTCAAAGAAGTGTGTTAGGTGTGATTCATTGTTAATTATGTTATTGACTTGCATTGTGTGATATGAATTTTGTGTTTAGGACTTATGTCGCATTCATAGTATATATCTGGATTAATGAGAAACTTCATACTTGCCCGCGCAATCCACATTTGAATTATGTGATCTGAAAACTTTTCATTTCTTTGCTTGTATTGTACTTGAGTCCTAGGTTTGTAAACATTTCCTTTTCTGAGTCCTTTGCTTGAGGACAAACAAAGATTTAAGTTGGGGAGAGTGATAAGTGCTAGAAATTAGTTAAAATGCATATTTAATCTAAGCACTTTATGTTACTTGTTTCGCAAGTTATCATAGGAAAAGCTCATAATCACTGATCAAATGCCAAATTATGCTTTTACTTCTTACCCCATCCATTTGTGCAGGAAAATGCAAGCCAGGACATGATTTGAGCAAAGAAACATGAAGAAATGTAAAGGCTGGCTCGCTACAGCGGAGGATTGGTCGCTACAGCGCGCCTAGGCAGGGAAAAATCAAGTTTCCATCGCTGCAGCGATGGATCTGGTCGCTATAGCGACCAAAGGCGGTTTGAACCTCGTTTTGCTGACGTGGAGCAAACCCAATGGCCAAGAAACCTTCCATCGCTACAGCGACCAACTCATCGCTGTAGCGAGCCTTGAAAAATCCAGATTATATATATAGCCTTTCAGCTCATTTTACAGAATGGGATGAGTATTATTATTACAGTTTAGTAATAGTTTTAGGATATAGTTTTAGACATAAAATAGGGCTAAAGGAGGTGATCTTCATGGAGCAAGAGTGATTTCCTGTTGCATCTTGTCAATCTTTTCTTGGAAATCATCCATCCGACCCTGAGCCCCTGCACTTTCTGTGTGATAGATAAGTTTGATGTTATATGGGGTGATATGAATTACTGGAGCTGAAAAGGCCACAGTAGCCTGAGGAAAAGTAACACTAGGTTGAGGAACATGAATTGTTTGATGTGTAGCAGGAATAGGGATGAATCCTTCACCGGAGCTGAGAGGCATGCCCCAAGGATAACCGTCGGGCATAGGGCATTGTGGAGCACTGGCGTGCACTGTCGAAGCCGGGGTAGTAGAAGCCGTTAACTGAGCTAGAGAGCCAGGGGGAGGAGGAGATGATGGATGAACTTGTGTGGCTTCTAGGAGTTTCACCAAATCTGTCAATTCCTCGATCTTGGTCAGCATGGATGTCATTTCTTCCCGGAGTACCTGGTATTCTTGTTCCAAATGTTCCATTTTCTTTCTTATATTTGCCCGAGTGTTGTACGTGCAGTTTGATTTGGGATGACGGGCCACTTTCTTTGACGGCGGCAGATTAACCTATTATTGGTGAACAAAATATAAGACTCGATTTGGAAACTATGAATACAGTATGATGCATGATTATGCTTATGCAAAAAAAGAAAGATTTGTTATCGAAGGACTTGTCGAAGTAATTGTAAACATCATAGTTTGAAAATTCATTTAGAAATAAAATATTAGAGACAAACCCCTTTTTTAGGAACAAAGCCAAGGGATATGCTCAAAAGTTCATCAATAGAAATCATGAAAAAACCCCGATATATCAAACTTTAGGATGCAAAGTGATCTCCCATAGTGAGCTCGAAAAATCCTCCGGAAAAGTTGCTAAAGATCCTAGCTTCCTTAAGTTTGTCAAATCCGGACTTTTGAAATTATACTTCTGAGTGTTCCTCTTTGCGAAGTTCATTCCTACGATGTTTACAACAAAACTTGTTTAAGTCCTTCGATACTTGATGAAAAAATGTTTATGAATGAATGCATGTATGACTGATTATGCTAAAGAAACGGAGAAAATATGGTGAGGTTAAGTCCGTAATGTTGGAGTTAAGGGTAAACACGCCATTTGGTAAGGACTATGGTTTCACATGTACCTGTATCACGGGTTCTACCAAGTTCCCAAAGTCATTGACCACTTCCGAATATTGTCGGATTACGGGACTACTTCCGGTCCGACAACATTCGTAGGAAAGTCTCGTTTGAGTGTAGTATCGCGTATCGACCAACTCAAGACTACTCTTGATTAGCCACCACACTACGTCCTAAAAGGCCAAGATGGGTTAAAGGTAACTCTAAAGGTCCTCAACTTCATAGGTCGCTTAAAAATAACAATGTCAAACACGACTACTCGTGTCGACATGGTATTACTTTTGAGAGACCTCCATTGAGTGGGGTTATATCACATGTACCAAAACCCAAGACTACTCTTGGTATGGCACTTTGATTATACCACCATCCTATCTTATGATTTCCCTCAAGTCCGGGTGTAGGACTTATCTCACCATTCACGTAAAATGATAAACACTTAAGCATGTATTTACAATTACAAATAATAATAAAGCATAAAGATAAAGAAAAAACAAGATGGGTTTAACCCACTTAGGATTGTTTACTCCCCAGTGAAGTCGCCATTTTTGTCGCGGTGATTTTAGGATATCAAGCTATTAATTAGCATTGACTCACAAAATTAAACACCACCGATCTTTTATTTTTCCAAGGAAAAAGGGGAAAGTTAAAAAAAAAACCCTATTTTTTAGAGATCAAGGTCCGGGGGTTGGTTACGCAAAGGGAAGGTATTAGCACCCTAAACGTCTATAGTATTCTATAGGAACCTCTTGTTTTTATTCTTATCTTTATGCTAAATTTGATTATTTGTTTGTAAAATAAGTACCTAAGTGTGAAAAGATTAAAGTGATGAATTAAAAGAGAGAAAAAATGTTTTTGTTATTTTTATTGATTTGGAAAGACAAAGTCTTTTGCCTACGTACCCGAGCGGGATCAAAATCACGTAGTTCGGGGTAAAAAGCCGAGTGATTTGTTTTGATTGATTTTAAAGTTTTGAAAATGTTTTTTGAGAAGATAAGAGGCCGAAAAGGCATAAAATAATAAAAAGTGAGTTTGATTGATTTTAAATTGATGAAAAGTTTAGATAATTAAAGATTGATTAAAGTTTGATTAAGAAAGAAAAGACATTTGGTTTGAAATCCAAGGTTGATTTTTTTGGGATTTTGATTATATGAAATGTTTTTTTGATTTTTTTGACTATTTGACTTTTTTTGTGAAAATTTTGATTGTTTTCCTACTTGGAGTATAAAAGATTAAGCGTGATATAAAAAGTAAACTAAGCGCGAGAGATTTCATAATGACGTTGGGTCAAAATGAAAGTCCCCTTTTTCTTGGATTATACTAATCACTTATCTTAATTTTTGACATAAAGCGGAATAAATAAATGTGAGTGTCGGTGCAATATTCTCATTTATATTTACGTTGTTCCTAAAATACATTCTAATGACATAAATAAATAAATAAAATGACAAATGTAAATAAAATAAAATGCATGAGATGATGTTAAATATGAGCAAATAAGATAATAAGAAGTAAAAGAACAATAAAAAAGAAATAGTAAAAAATGCAAAGAAAAATAAAAAAAATAAACAGGGAGGTGTAAAAAATAAAAAGGGGGGGTGCAGGAGGTAGGGAAAATAACAGATAGGAAGTAAACATGCCCAAATGCATTGGGTCAGCGTGATTAGATCTGGGCCGTCTGATTAAAATCAGAGGGCCTTGATCTAATCAAGAGGAGATGCAAAAATGGTCGTATGATCCAGGTCAAAGGGCCTGGGAGGTGAGGGTGCACGCTAAAGCATGCACCCACGCGTACAGGATTGGGGAGGGATATAAATATCCCAACCCTTCACAAATCTTCATTCTACCTCCTTCCTTCTCTCTCTAAAAACTATCTTCTCTCTTCTCTCCCTTCTCTCTAGAAAACCGCCCCCTCTCTCTTCTCTCCGGTGGCCGAAAAAATTTCCGGCGGTGGCCGGCTGGCCTAGACGGCGGCGCCACCGCGCCGAAGTTTTAAAACTCCGCCGTTTTCAAAAAGAAATAGTTTTTCTAAATCCTCTTCTCACCCTCTTCTCAAATCCACATTTAAAATTTCCAAAATCTTTTCGAAAACTCCTAGATCTAAATTTTAAAAAAGCTTTGAAAACTACCTTTTTTTCTCTTTTTGGTTCGTGTTGAGTATTTTGAAGTTGGCTGCATGTTTTGGCAAATCCAATGTGTTGAATAGAAGCATCTCATTGTTTATAACAAGTCTTCAGTTGCAAGGTTTTTGATTTGAAGCTGTTCAGAAGCTGAAAATTTCTTCAGAAGCTGAAAGTTTCTTCAGACGCTGAAATGTGAGTCTGAAGCATCAGACGCACTGTTGCCCGCGTTGACTTTTGTTGACTACTTCAGAAGGTGGTTTTTCTGAATTGTTTTGGCGCGAATATTTGCGAGATTTAACAAGGATTTATTCAAGCATGTTGATTCTAGAAGGCTTGATTAAATTGGTGAAGATCTTTTGAAGATTGGCTCGTGTTTTATGATTATTCATATTTTCTGAATGAATCTTTTAGAAGATACTTTTCTGGTTTATTTATTTCTTTATTTGGTCATTCATAATTCAGTAACATATCAATTCAGAAGATTGATTCCAGTTTTATGTTGCTTGCTGAAGATTATAAAAGGAGTGCTTATGCCATTATTCAAGACAGATGAATTATTGAAGAAAATCAGAGATATTGAGTCTTAGAGTTTTTAATCTTTTAGCTTTGTTTGTGCACCACTCTATTGAGTTGGTTTAGGTGTTTTATTGAGTTGTAATCACTCTAAGCCTGTAGGTACGAGTGCAGTTTATGTATTGAAGTTGTTCTTCAAAAACAGGGTAGTTTTTGTTTAAGTTGTTCAGTAACAGGTTTGTTACTTGAATAGGAAGTTAGTGGTCTCTAATACTCAACGTGTTGGGTAGAATTCAGACTAGGAGGAAGTTAATTGCTTAGGCTGGGAACTGGGTGTTCAGTGTCTTGAGTCATAAGGATTAATTCCTATAGTGGAATTCCTTCCTGGATTGGTATCCCCCAGAGTAGGAGGTGTTTACTCCGAACTGGGTTAACAAACCTTGTGCCTTTTATCTTTCCTGCACTTTACTTTTCTTGCTTTTACACTGTGTTTGTGTGTGCTCTGTTTTAGCAAGTTATTGTGCCCTGCATTGTGTTCTTAGTCTGTCCTGCCAGAATTTCAATTGGCATCAGAGTAGGCACCCTGCCTGTGATTGGGTGAGATCCAGAGTAGTGTTTTCTGCAAGCATGGATAGAGAAGGAGGATATGTCAATAGACCACCCCTACTAGATGGCACAAACTATGAATATTGGAAGTCTAGGATGTGTGCTTTTCTAAAATCTATTGACAGCAGGACTTGGAAAGCTGTGATAAAGGGCTGGGATCATCCTGTAGTTTTAGACAAAGATGGGAACAAAACTGAGGTTCTGAAACCTGAAGAAGAGTGGACTAAAGCTGAAGATGATTTGTCACTTGGAAATTCAAAAGCTTTGAATGCAATTTTCAATGGTGTGGACCAGAATATGTTCAGACTCATCAAGCAATGTACAGTTGCAAAGGATGCCTGGGAAATATTGAAAACCACTCATGAAGGAACTTCTAAGGTGAAGATGTCCAGATTACAGTTGTTGACCACCAAGTTTGAGAACCTGAAGATGAAGGAGGATGAAACCATACAAGATTTCTACATGGATGTGCTGGACATGGCAAATTCCTTTGATTCTCTTGGGGAAAAGATGTCTGATGAAAAGATAGTAAGAAAAATCCTCAGATCCCTGCCCAGAAGATTTGATATGAAGGTTACAACCATAGAAGAAGCTCATGACATCACCACCATGAAGGTTGAGGAGCTGATTGGGTCTTTGCTAAATTTTGAGACTGCATTCTGCAAACAGCCTGATAAGAAAGGGAAAGGAGTAGCATTTGCAGTTAATTCAGGAGCTGATGATCAATAAGAGTCTGATGAGGAGGATAGTGATCTATCAGAAGCTCTAGTGTTGCTTGGAAAACAATTCAACAAAATTCTGAAGAAGGTTGACAGAAAATCCAAGACCAAAGGTCAGAATTTCAGATTTAACAACAAGAAGCAACAAGCTGATGAGAAGAAGACCACGTCTGAGGAGAAAAGTAATCAAGCCAAAGGTGTGCAGTGCTTTGAGTGTGAAGGGTATGGACACATCAAGTCTGAATGTCCTACTTTTCTTAAGAAGCAAAAGAGAAGCCTAGCTGTTTCATGGTCTGATGAAGATTCAGAAGAAGATTTTGAGAATGAATCTGCTAAGGGTGACACAAGTCTGATGGTTAAGCTACATTCTCAGAAGTCAGAAGCTTTCTTTAAGAATGAAGCAGTTTTAGGGTCTGAGACTTTTTCTGAGTCTGACTCAGAGTCTGAAGCTTCATCTGTGTCTGAAGTAGCAAAGTCCTCATATGAAGAACTAGCTGACAACTACAGGAAGCTATATACCAGAAGTGCTGAAGTTTGCAAACAAGTTCTGGATCAGAAGGAGACCATATGTCAACTGGAGGCTGAGAAAGGTGAACTTCTAGTGCAGAATTCAGAATTGAAAGAAGAAGTGAACCAACTAAATTCCCAACTTGAGCATATGAAAAAGCAGGTTAGAATGATGAATACTGCTACTGATGTGTTGGAGGAAATTTTGGATGCTCACAAACAAGGAAAAACTGGTTTAGGATTTGTGAATGAGAGTCTGAACCTCAAGCAGAAAAATCCAGTTAAACAGTTTGTTCCTGCTACTTAGACTCATAATCTTATGATTGGAGCATCTAAGATGAGACCTCAGAAGGAAGCCCAGATGCAAGGTCAGAAGCATACTCAGATGAGACCTCAGAAGCATGTTCAGATGCAACCTCAGAAGCATGTTCAGATGCAACCCCAGAAGTTCAACAGAAGAAGGAGAAATCATACCTGGACATGTCATCATTGTGGTAAGAAGGGGCATATTAAACCTTTTTGCTTTAAACTGTATGGTTATCCTGAACACTTTCAATATAGAAGAGTGCAACCAGCTGCAACCAGACTAAATGTTCAGAAGGTGTGGAAACCTAAGGTTCAGAATGTAGGACTTATTGCTCATACCTCATTGAGAGCCACTTCTAGAGAGGACTAGTACTTTAATAGTGGTTGTTCAAGGCACATGACTGGTGTGAAGAAGCTGCTGAGCAATATCAAACCATACTCCAGAAGCTATGTGACATTTGGTGATGGAGCAAAAGGTGAGATACTGGGTATTGGTGATTTAATCAGTGAAGGTTTGCCTAGATTGAATGATGTGCTGTTGGTGAAAGGTTTGACCTCTAATCTGATCAGTATTAGCCAGCTATGTGATCAAGATTTAAAAGTAAACTTCAACAAGCTAGAGTGTATTTTTACTGATCAAGAAGGAAAGGTTCAGATGAGGGGCTGCAGATCCAAAGATAACTGTTATTTGTGGGTGTCTGAAGAAGAAAGAAGCCTGACTTCTTGTCTCATGAGCTCAGAAGAGGAAGTAAGACTCTGGCACCAGAAATTGGGTCATCTGCATATGAAAGGCATGAAAAAAAATCCTGAGTACTGAAGCTATCAGAGGTGTACCAAATCTGAAGATTAATGAGGACAGTGTTTGTGGTGATTGTCAAATTGGTAAACTAACAAGAAAGTCTCATCCCAGATTAGTACACCAGGTAACTACTAAAGTACTAGAACTTGTTCATATGGATTTAATGGGGCCTATGCAAGTAGAAAATATTGGAGGTAAAAGGTATGCATTTGTTATAGTTGATGACTACTCAAGATTCACATGAATTAACTTTGTTAGAGAGAAGTCTGATACTTTTGAAGTGTTTAAAGAGTTGTGCATTCAATTACAAAGAGAGAAAGATTGTGGTATTGTCAGAATCAGAAGTGATCATGGCAAAGAGTTTGAAAACAAGAGTTTTTCTGAGTTCTGTGCTTCTGAAGGTATAAAACATGAGTTTTCTGCACCTATAACACCCTAGCAAAATGGTGTAGTTGAGAGGAAGAATAGGACTTTGGCAGAATGTGCAAGAGTAATGCTGCATGCTAAGAAGCTACCTTATATGTTTTGGGCTGAAGCTATGAACACTGCATGCTATATCCATAATAGAGTCACTCTGAAGAAGGGAACAACTTGTAGCTTATATGAATTATGGAAAGGAAGAAAACCTACAGTGAAATATTTCCATGTGTTTGGGAGCAGATGTTACATTTTGACTGACAGGGAAAATAGAAGAAAACTGGATCCTAAGTCTGATGAAGGTATATTTTTGGGATATTCAGTAAACAGCAGAGCATATAGGGTGTTTAACTCAAGAACTAAAGTTGTGATGGAATCCATAAATGTTGTAATTGATGATCTGTTTGCTAAGAATGAAAGGGATGGGTCTGAAGTTACTCTAGAGTCTGAAGCCTCAGAAGAACAAACTTCAGAAGCAGAAAATCTTCCAGAGTCTGAAGATGCAGAAGTTCATCCAGAACATGTTCCTGCTGGTAAAGGGCCATCAATTAAAGTTCAGAAGGATCATCCTAAGGAGCTTATCATTGGGTGTTTGGATCAAGGGCTTAGAACCAGGAGATCAGACTCAGCTGCTACTGATTCATGTTTTGTGTCTAAGTTTGAACCCAAAAATGTGAAAGAAGCCATAACTGATGATTTTTGGATTGAAGCCATGCAAGATGAGTTGAATCAATTCAAAAAGAGTGAAGTGTGGGATCTGGTTCCAAGACCAGAATGGTTGAATGTGATTGGCACTAAGTGGATATATAAGAATAAAACAGATGAAAATGGCACTGTGGTCAGAAACAAGGCAAGGTTAGTTGCTCAAGGTTATACTCAAGTAGAGGGACTTGATTTTGATGAGACCTTTGCACCTATGGCCAGACTAGAGTCCATAAGACTACTGTTGGGTGTTTCCTGTATTCTCAAGTTTAAGCTATTTCAGATGGATGTGAAGAGTGCATTTCTGAATGGATATCGGCAAGAAGAAGTTTATGTAGAACAACCTAAGGGTTTTGTGGATCATCAGTTTCCAGATCATGTGTACAAGTTGAAGAAAGCCTTATATGGATTGAAACAAGCACCAAGAGCTTGGTATGAAAGACTGACTCAATTTCTTGTTGCTCAAGGATACAGAAAAGGTGGTTATGATAAGACATTGTTTGTGAAAGATCAAGATGGAAGTCTGATGATTGCTCAAATCTATGTTGATAACATAGTGTTTGGTGGAATGTCAGATAAAATGGTTAAGTTGTTTGTCCAGCAAATGCAGTCAGAGTTTGAAATGAGTTTGGTTGGTGAACTGACATACTTTCTTGGATTGCAAGTTAAGCAAATGTAAAATACAATCTTTATTTCTTAGAGTAAATATGCTAAGAACATTGTGAAGAAGTTTGGAATGGAATCTGCTGCTCATAAGAGGACACCTGCTGCTACTCATCTGAAACTAACTAAGGATGAACATGGAGTTTCAGTAGATCAAAGTCAATATAGAAGTATGATAGGAAGCTTATTATACTTAACTGCAAGCAGACCTGATATCACATTTGCTGTTGGTGTGTGTGCCAGATATCAAGCTGATCCCAAGATGAGTCATCTAACTCAAGTGAAGAGAATTCTGAAATATGTGAATAGCACAAGTGATTATGGAATCATGTATTCTCATAGTTCAAGTTCTGATTTAATGGGATATTGTGATGCTGACTGGGCTGGAAGTGCTGATGACAGAAAGAGCACATCAGGAGGTTGTTTCTTTCTAGGAAATAATTTAATTTCCTGGTTCAGCAAGAAACAAAACTGTGTTTCCTTATCAACTGCTGAGGCTGAATACATTGCTGCTGGGAGTAGTTGTTCACAACTGGTTTGGATGAAGCAGATGCTTGAAGAGTATAACATTGAACAAGGAACTATGACCCTATTTTGTGACAATTTGAGTGCAATTAACATTTCTAAGAACCCCATTCAGCACAGCAGAACTAAACATATAGATATCAGACATCATTTTATTAGGAACCTTGTGGAGGACAAGTTTATTCAGCTGGAACATGTGGACACTGAGAATCAAATTGCTGACCACTCCCCGCCCTCGTCAGCCTTGGGTGTTACATGCCCACCAGCTTCCGCTTGGTTCGTCCCTGAACCACATCGTACTGGGAGAGGTCTGCTCTGATACCACTTCATTCCTCCTCGGTCACATTCAGCTCTCAGACATTTGTCCTAACTGTCATATACTAGATTGAGTTGATCAGGCTCAACTAGATGTGACCTTTAGAACAATATCCGGAACCCAATGGTTTATTGAATCTTTAATGACCCAAGGCACGATCTGAATCGACCTGCTCTGATACCACTTGTAACATCCCAGACTGCTTTCAGGATTGCCGACTGACCCCACAAACCAACACGAGTCTTTTCAGCGTGTTTTGTCCTCACTCGCACGCTTTCTGGGAAACTTCCCAGAAGGTCACCCATCGCAAAATTGCTCTAAGTCAAGCACGCTTAACTGTGGAGTTCTTATGGTTTGAGCTACCGAAAAGAAGATGCATCTTGTTGATATAGGTAGTACCAAACAATTCTTATAAACCTTCCTTCAACCATGATGTCCCACACCTGCACGGCTTCAGGATCCCTCTCATTTCGATGTGATTCGGTTTTTCCTATAATATGCGGCGCGCTTGCGGCTCTGGTTGTTTCTTCCTTGAAACTTGTCTTGGGACTTGTAATAAAATTTCTCCACTTTGTAATGTCTTCAGAGGCCTCTTGAATCAACATCGATTGTCTTCCCAAATCCTTCTGAGGTGCTTCCCTTTGCCGATTTGCATGACTTTAAATTGAATTACATATAAAAACCTAATAATTGTTTGGATCAAAACATTACAAAATGTCCCGAAAACCATATGCAATTTTTCTAAAAACTCCTCTAAACCGGACCAAAACTTAACTAAAATGAATGAAGAATATGTTGAAAATCATGTAAGATGACCTGTCATCAAAACCGCACAAAGAAATAACGAGGCTTCAATCAAGAAACTTGAGACCCATGAGTTGTGGTTGTTGGACGTAGTTAATAAAGAGCATGAATGATTTTGGTAGTTTCAATTATGATTTGATAAGGATCATAAATTTATAAGATTTAAATACTATAATAATTGTAATATATAATTTGTGGGTGTGGACAAAAAGAATTGAACACTTCATTTGATAAAAAAAACACAATATATATTATTACAAAAATATATAACATTAAATTATTACCTTTTCTACTATTTTTTGTGTGTGAGAAAATGGAATGTTCAAATCTTTATATTCATGCAAGTATTAGAGTTGTCAAAATAGGCTTACCCATAAAGGTCAGCATGCCAACCCGAATAAAAAGAAGAATCTGGACCTTAATATTCTATCGTGCACATTTTCCGAGCTATTTAGTCCGACCCTAAATAGTCAATAGCCTATTAGGGCTAGTCTGTATGGGTCACGGGTAGTCTGTTTGACTCAAATAACTAAAATTGCTATAATAAATTAGTAACCTTTATAAAATACTAAAATTCTACCTTTTCTCTAACCACACGATAATTTTATTTGATGAAATCAATTACAAGATAGTTGAATGTGGATCCGACTCCTCTAAAGTGATGAACTCACTTTAGAGTGTAAAGTGGACAATACCAATTATTACTTAAAGATAGACATTGTAGATACATCATAACAAATCATAAGTTTTTTTTTAAATAGAGTAGTGGACCAGCAACACGCTAACAGAGCCAAAAAACAAAGAAAACAGCACCATGCAAAAAACAAACAAAGGTAATAAAACCCAAAAGCCAATACTCCCACCCCCTACTCCACCCCACTACTCTCTAGCAATACTCACCTCAAAATACAATCCCTAGGATTCCAACACCATTCATAATACAAACGAATTGAAACCTTCAATCTAGCCAAAAACCACCTCCATGACAACACCTTGACTTCATCCACTAGCTCTTCCACCTCCTTTACCACATTATTAAAAAATTTCATATTTCATGCTCTCCAAATCACCCAAATCATTACTTGTCAAATAAGTCAATAACCTTTTCATAGCTTTTCATTCGACGCCTCTCTACTCCAACATTCCAAATGCATAAAAAAATTCGGAGGGGTAATGAACCAAAAATATATCCACCTCATTACCAAATTCCACACCCCTCTATCAACGACATAAAACAAGAAGAGATGAGTGGATGTTTCCCCCTCTAATTTAATGAATTAAAAATGCATAATTCGTCTTAGTTTATTTTAGTAATTAACTTGACAACAATCCTCGTGAACTTAACTCAGTTGGTAGGGATATTGCATATTATATGCAAGAGTCGGATTTCGAACCCCAGACACCCCACTTCTCCACATTTAAAATGTGTGAGCTCTAGTCACTAGACTACTTGACAAAAAAAATTAACTTGACAACATATTATCGAATGTGTGAATTTTATTTTATTTTTGTTAAGTTGATTGTGTATATTAAGGGAAATGTTAACGAGGGCCCCCAGGACACTCTTTAAGCACAAAAAATGGTAAATTTTTATAAAAGTTTGTGCATTTATTGCATTGAAAATTGAAGTCTTTAATTTTTTTAAAGAATAATTTTTTTATACTTAAACTTTATTAATTATTTATATTTTTAGGTGACAACTTGGGTATCCATCAATAAAGGGTGGGTAACGCAACCCATGCTGAGTTGGGACCAATCAAAATTATTTGTTTGTTTTTTATTATTTTTAATGTTATATAAATACATTATTTTGATTGAGCCAACTCAACATGAGTAATATTACCCATTTTTTTATCGTTGGGTAAACAAAAATTTTCTCTATTTTTATATCCTTAACAAGTGTTCTCGTTAGCAATATCTTTTATTTATTAGGGGACTCGTGAGCGATACCCATTAATTAAACTCACACCCAAACCAAAAAAATGCTTTGTGGGTATGGCAGAAGGAGAAATAAAACGAAGCCAAACAGAGCTCTAATCCAAAATCCATGTTATGTTATGAATTGATCTAACAATGCATTGAGTTGATTCATACTTCAAATTCAATCACAAACCCTTTCTTTTCTTCTGTTAATTTCTAGGGTTTCACAATTCACACAAATTTCCATGGGTGTCTCCTTCAAAGTCTCAAAAATTGGCACTAGGTTTCGCCCCAAACCTCTTCAATCTTCTCAAGATGATGACCAATCTCAGGTAATCAATACAAGTTTCTGAATTCTGGGTCTTGCTATTTTGTTTCAAAAGTTTGCGTTTTTATCGTTTTTCCTATGATGTTGTTTATGTTTGTGATATTTTTTGTTTATCTGGGTGATTTTAGAATGAATTAAGGTTAAGAGCATGTAAAAATTGATTTTTTTTTCGTTTCTTCTGGGTCTTGCTGTTTTGTTTCAAACATTTGTGATTTTGTTGTTATTTCTATCACTGTGTTTCTGTTTGTGCTCTTTTTTTCTTTTTGGTGATTTTAGATGGATATAAGGCTAAGAACATATAAAAATTGAATCTTTTTGCGTGTGTTATTTGATTAGCTAGGTTAAATTGAAGTATCGATGCGAATAGCGGAAATTATTCAATGTTTTGGAATTTAAGTTACTTTTATTGATTGCTTTAATTTCCTTCGTTTGTTTATACAGAGTGATCTTGCTGAGGCTGGTGAAAACATTGTTCGGTTGCCGAATTCATTGATTTCATCTGAAAATCTTTCATCAGTAGCAGGTTAGTAATCAGAGTTTATTGTCCAGTTAACTTGTGTTTCAATCATTCAATACTGAGTGCTGTGTTGTGGTGGTTGTTTTGACAGACAAGGAAGCTTCTTTTACGTTGAATCTGTACCCAGATGGTTATTCTATTGGAAAACCTTCTGAGGTTTGTCGAAAACTAGTATTGTTATTTTGTTATTGTGGAGTTGTTTAGCTCAACCAGTTAAGTTTCTAAGTTGTGTAATTTGTGAATTTTCAGTATGTTGCTGCAAATCAGTCGTTACCGAAGTTGTTACTTCCGTATGATAGATCATCTGAAACCCTTTTCTTGGTAATTCTCTTGAAATTCTATAATTGTCTTTTTGTTTTTTCAATTTTAACTTTTCTGTTATAAAATGTTATGATTATTGAGTGGGACTGTTGCGCAAAACCCATGTCCCATGTTGGCTAGAGATATGACCTGCATAGACTTTATATAGCTTTAGACAATTTTCATGTTACAAGCCGTTTTTTGTCCAGTTGTGTTATGCCCAAAACCTTAAGAGAGACATTCAACACATTGTACATTTATAGTAAGCATTGCTATATGTATGAGTATGAACGAAAAGCCTCTTATTGAGCTTTCAAGACTGTTAACCTGATTCAATTAATTGTTAACGACTAGTATAATTTTATAATGATGTGAGTCCGGGGGGGCTGCTGGGTTTGAGCTACATATTTCTTCCTTTTTACATTGTCTACCTCAAAGGTGGAAACAGGAATAGGACCAGAAGCTATGCTTTTTGTCTGGGACTTTCCTTGGGTGGCTTCAAATTTCTTGTCTAAATCACCATCTTATGCTTTCTTAATTTTATTTTATTTTTTTATAATTTTTTATTTGTTTGCATATGTTAAGTATTTCATGTACTCACCTTTCTATTTCTGTCATCATGTGTTTGGAGGCCATTGAGTCAGGTCACTTGCCTGCGGATATTCTGGATGATATACCTGCCAAGTATGTTGATGGAGCACTTATATGCGAGGTGAATCTTACATATTTTTGGCATGCTTTACTTTTAAAGGCAACATATAAATTTCAATCTATTGTTTTGTTAAAGAATTTAATTTTTTTTTTTTTAAGATTGCACAAATTTTCCACTGGCATTTAGTTTCTTTTGTAGTGTTGACAATTCATTAAGGAGTTTCAGTTATGCAACACTCCTTGTGCCAGATGAGCTTTTTCTTATTGACATCTGACCGCCTTTATGTGTCATTTTTACTAAATTTTATCACCATTTTATACATACCTTTAATGTTGCATACTGTTCATAAAGTTGAGCTTTGTATCAATTCTGCAACACTCCAGGTGCGTGATTATCGAAGATGCTCTTCTGAAAAGGGAGCTGGCATTGTGTCAGCGGAAAGTTCTCCTACTGTGAATAAAGTATGCCTCAAGATGTCATTGGAAAATATTGTTAAGGACATCCCATCTATTACTGATAAGTCTTGGACTTATGGTGATCTAATGGTGAGTATAATCACCAGTCATGAATGACCAATTCATATAATTTATTATTTTATTGGGTATTAATCTCACTTAACTATGTTCACATTGAGAATAGGAAGTTGAATCAAAGATACTGAAAGCATTACAGCCAAACCTTCATCTAGATCCTACTCCAAAGTTGGATCGACTGTGTCAAAGTCCACTTCCAACAAAGGTATAAACAAGTTAGATTCTCCCCTAATGAATTTATTGTGTGGATGTATGCATCCTAATGTTGTTGAACTTGTGTTTCAGCTTAATTTGCAGAGAAAACGATTAAGGAATATCCCAGAGTTTGCTGTCACTTCCAGTAATAAAATCCATGGCAAAAAAGTATGCATAGATAGAGTACAAGAGAACTCAAACAGCAGGTTGGGTGATTCGGGAATCACTTCATCAAATGCTATTGTACAACAGACTCTTGAAAATCCAGCAATGCAAAATCTTAATCCAAGCATTGCATTGAGATCTAAGAATGTTATACCAGATTCTTCCATCCCAGGCTTTTCTATGATGTCCCATCAATCAAGATATCCAATGGCCGTTGGAACTCAAAGAAGCCTGCTGGAGCATGGATCGATTGCTGGTATTAATTCATCTGGGGCTTCTCCTGCTACACAAGATGTCACGATTTCATATGCGGATAATCCGAATGCGAGTGTCTCTCTTCATGCAAAAAGAGAGAATCCGGATGGACAATCATCACCTTTATCGAATATTGCAAAAAGAATGAGGCCGGCTTCCACAGGCGTTGATGCAATGCAGCAGCAGCATCAAATAGGCTCACATGTTGACGCTCTTCAAGGATCAGATATGAATTGGCAGAATACACTACTACAGCAACAAGCAATGGCCAGAGGTATTCAGTATACCGGTGGTGGCGTTCAGAAGTTTCCCCAGCAGGGTTTTGAAGGGGGGTTAAATCAAGATACAGGGGCTATTCAATTTGCTTCTGGTCAGCAAGGCATGAGGTTAGTTGCCAAGGAAGAACAATTTGAAATGGAAAGAATAGATGGTGCAGGGATAAACCGTAATAAAAGTGAGTTGGAAATGGATGCAAGCAATTTAGACCCACAACAATTACGGCTTCAGCAAAGAATGCCACAACATGCATTCATGAGATCTAATTTCCCACAGACAACCTGGAATAGTCTGGGCCAGCAAATCGAGAAAGAAGCAAAAAAGGAGGATCAGCTTCAGAAAAGGAAACAAGTACAGAGTCCTCGGTTATCTAGTGGGACGTTACCTCACTCGCCATTATCTTCAAAATCAGGTGAATTTTCTAATGGTTCAGTTGGACCCAGTTTTGGACCGTCTTCAATGAACACCGCACCTGGAGCATTGCAAAAAGAGAAGGCAGCAATGGCTTCACTTACTGCTGCTGTTGGAACTCCATCAAATGATTCTACACAAAGGCAACAACAGGCACACCTAGCTGTAAAACGGAGATCTAATTCCCTTCCCAAGACACCCGCAATGAGTGGAGTTGCTTCTCCTGCTAGTGTTAGTACTGGTGTCCCATTCAATGCAAATAGTCCGTCAGTTGGAACCTCGGCTTTATCTGAGCAAGGTCTTCAACATATGTTTGACAGGTTCTCAAAAATTGATATGGTGACAACGAGGTATACTGTTTACATTTAAAAAGCATCTCAATATTGTTTTTTGTAACCATGTTTATGATCTTCTATTGATCTTTTCAAAGAAAAAAGTAAAATTCAAGTATTCTATTGTTGTGATGGAAGGTTTTTGACTAGCATTTTAATCAGACAATGTTGTATGGGATGGTTTGGGTTGGGAGGTAGAAAGCCATCACATGAATAAACTCAATGTAGTATGGATGAGAATGTTGCATTGGATGAGTGGAAATTTTAGATAAGATGAGGCAATATAATATTAGAGAGAGTTGGGGAGCACCTTCTGTAGAGAAAAAACAATTGAATCTCAACTTTGTTGGTTCAGGTATGTGTGGAGGAGACTCATAGGTTCTGTAGTAGGAGAGTTGATTAGATGGGGTGCAGCCTAATCACTAGAGGCAGAGGAATACCAAGCAAAACTATAGGCAAAAACTATTAAGAAAGATTTAGATGTCAATGGTTTAGCTATAGATATGATTGATCCATATAGCTGACTCACCTAATAAGATAATGCTTGCTTGTTTCTTGTTGTAGCCTTTGGTCTTACCGTTGATACAAAAATAGAAGTGTTGGGCTCTTATGTTTTCAAATTTCATGAAGTGAATTTTACTGTTCTTACATATAACCTATTGACTTTTATCAGGCATAAACTTCACTTCAAGATGAAAAAGCCGGATCAGCTCATTAAAAAGCAGAATACGTATGCACCACAGCGTGTGGCAGCTCATCTTGCAAATGCAGCAAATAATGAGGGATTGATAGATGATTCAAGTTCTTTATCAAAGTCACTTACAGGTGGTAGTATGAACGCATGCAAAATGAGAGTGTTAAGTTTCCGTTGGAATGAGCGTGTAGTTCAAGGTTTGTTGCAATTTTTGCTCAATCTCTTGTTCTTGGCAATATATAGTTCTTTCTTTTCCATGTCTAACACTCATTTTCTTCTACAGGAAATGTTGTTAATTTAGTTCCTAGGTTCCGAACTAGGATGATAATGGCTGAAAAGCCATCTGATGGCACCGTGGCTTTGCATTATGGGGACATAGATGAGAGTGATTTCATAGGGGCAGAAGATCATCTCCCTACATTACCCAATACTGTAAGTTTCATGACGTACATTTTTAATATTAGGGTTTGTCTAACATGTGCAATATTGCACATGTTAAAACAACTAAAAGTAGCAACTTTTTATTGAAAACAACAATATTTGTTAAAAGATTATATATTTATTTAATATAAATTGCACAAGTTTCAATGCAAACTTACTAATTTGAACTTCTTACAAAGTTGCACATGATAGAAAAATCCTTAATATTATTCGTATATTGAGCATTTACATCTGAAGTTAGTTGAATGCAAATGTTTGAGCTGTCACTTACCTTTTTCCATGGGGTCCTGTTAAGCCATTCAAACATTAATTTGCTATCTGTATTTATCATAACTTTTCTTCTCGACCTTGCGGCTTTGACACCCTTTTGAGGAATCCTTTGCCATTTTATCTCATTGGTACCATTTTTTACAAAAACTTTGGCCATAATATTTACTTTCACTTGCTAAAAGGCATATAATTTATTCCCACTTGTTATTTTGGATAGACAATTTCTGTATGTATGATTTCTTAATGTCTCAGCATTAACATGGTGGCGTATCGGTCATTGTCGACCATGAAATCACTATCTAAAGTTAATGAACTATCAAAGCTATTGTAGCACACATATTTGAATTTCTTGTTTTTCAATACAATAGAAAGGATTTTCTGCAATTTTATTGCACTGATTTATGAAACCATTTTGTGGGCAGCAATTTGCGGATTTGCTTGCAGACCAGTTCAGTTCACAGGTATGTTACTCTTTCTGAGCTTGAAACATACGATGGAAAATCTGTCAAATTGTTTTCTTAATTGTAAAAAATCTGCCTCTTGTAGATTGAACATGATGGATATGTTAAGGAAGATGACAGAATCCAACTCAGACCAAACCTTGTGAACCTTCCATTGGGCAGTCAATCTAGTTTACCTCCTAACGAGATGCAGCAATACGGAGAACCAATCCCGGGTCAGTCAAACAATGAAGCTGCAAAACTAGCCGGTGGCAGTAATTCATCTTTAAACTTACCACAAAATCTTGCAGCAAATGCAAGGATGTTGCCTCCTGGAAACCCTCAGGCCTTGCAGATGTCCCAGACACTTCTCTCTGGGGTCTCAATGGCTCAAAGACCACAGCAACTGGACTCACAACAACAAGCAGTTCAGCAGCAGCAGCAGCAACAGCAGCTTCAACAGAATCAACACTCTCTCCTTCAACAGCAAAATCCACAGTTCCAGAGATCTTTGCTCAATGCAAATCAGCTTTCACATTTAAACGCGGTTGGACAGAACTCCAACATGCCATTGGGTAATCACTTGCTGAACAAGGCCTCGCCTCTTCAGATTCAGATGCTACAGCACCAGCACCAGCAACAACAACTGCAACAGAACCAGCAACCACAAATGCAAAGGAAAATGATGATGGGGCTTGGAGCTATGGGAATGAGTAACTTCAGAAATAGCTTAGTTGGTCTTTCACCCATGAGCAATGCCATGGGAATTGGAGCTGCAAGGGGAATAGGAGGAACCGGAATCTCAGCACCGATGACGTCTATTGCTGGCATGGGAAATATAGGTCAGAACCCAATGAGTCTTGGCCAAGCTTCAAATATTAGTAATTCTATAAGCCAACAATATAGGCCTGGAACAATGCATTCAAACCAAGCTGAACTTTTATCTAAGCTTAGAATGGTACATAATCGCGAAGGCATGTCAGGTTCACCTCAGTCTAGCATTGCCGGCATGTCAGGAGCTCGGCAAATGCACCCCAGCTCTGCTAGTTTGTTGAGTCAATCTTTGAATAATAGGACTAATATGAGTACGCTGCAGCGAGCAATGGGTCCTATGGGTCCGCCAAAGCTTATGCCAGCGATGAGTCTTTATATGAATCGGCAACAGCAGCAGCAACACCAACAATCCCAACAGCAGTTGCAATTACAACAGCAACAACAGCATATACAACAGCAGTTGCAGCAGCAATTACAGCAGCAGCAGCAACAAGAAACAACTTCACAATTGCAGGCAGTTGTTTCACCGCCACAGGTGGGATCACCATCTACCATGGGAGTTTCATCGTTGAGCCAACAAACACATCAGCAAGCAAGCCCTCAGCAAATGAGTCAACGAACTCCGATGAGTCCGCAACAGATGAGCTCGGGGGCAATTCATGGCATGAATGCTGGTAATCCTGAAGCTTGTCCAGCAAGTCCTCAGTTGAGCTCTCAGACACTAGGGTCTGTTAGTAGCATAACCAATTCCCCTATGGACATGCAAGGTGTTAACAAGAGCAATTCTGTCAACAACAATCCACAGTGAAATTACAAAACCTAGAAAGTCCATATCCACTTTCTTACTTGGAAGCGAATAATGACGAAAATTTGAGCACCAAAGTCCGTGCTATAGAATATGACCGAATCCTAAAGTGGGAAATGACATGATTATTTACACATAAATAAAGCATATGTTAGGGGAATTAATTTTTGCTGCTCTAGAACACTCAAGGAGGAATCACATATATTATGTCAGTTGTATATACCTTTTTTTGGTTTTCCCCTGCCCTCATTCATCATCACATGATTTTTTGGGATATTTAGACTAAGCTTAGCATGTGTTATCTCTACTTTGTAGAGCGAACTGTGCATCTTTAAACCGTTTTAGTAATGTACACAGTAGTTCCATAACTTTGCTCTCATGTTCAATTTTTAATTATCCCTGGAATGATTTTAAGTTTTGTTAAGTTGTGAACTTTGAAGCACATGTATCAATTACTTTGAATGCTTGTGTGGAATTTAAAGCACATAATCATAACTTGTTAATGAACAATTGAGTTTGAGTTAGTTTATTATGCTTACAGAATTGTTCATAAATAGAATCCTTATGACTTGCGTTTTGAAGTAAAAGGCTTTAGTATAAATTAACATACTATACACCAAATTTTGATTGTATGCACCGGAATGACTAAGCAGGCAAGATCTGTTGAGAAAGCCAAAGCCAGTAAAACATTACAATGTTTTTGTATCTTCAATAGTGGGGCTTAGACAGTAAAGTATACATTTAATATTTGTTAATGATGCAGTAATCACTGCAAAAAAAATGATGCAGTAATCATTTATATAAATACTCGTGCTTGATAAATGGAGAAGATCATAAATGGAGAGGATCTTAACTCCTTGATAAAATTGAGTTTTTATCATCAATGAAATCCTATATAATAAATTAAATTTTCTACTCAAAGTTTGAAGTTTTCTTTACTGTGTGAGATTATTCAGTATCATTTTTTCTTCTCTTTTCATAAAGTCAGGCGTATTCTCTTTACATGAAATTCAAGTCTTCCTTCTTTCTTTTTTAATTTGTTTTTATACAAAATGTAAGTTATTACATATCATTAATAATCAAAATTGTTTTCACCACAAAAAGAAAATCAAAATTGTATTAATCACAACTTTGAAAGCTAATCATAAAAGTATCCATCCCTATCAAAGTATGAGCAACTGCACATGCTTCAATCTTAGGGAACTCTACCAAAGAGCTTAAAATAATAACTCCATATTCAACTTTCTCTTGATGATTTTCATGTTATCCACTACCTATTTGTATCTAACTTGAAGTTCACCTTACTTCAAAAAAAAAAATGAAGTTCACCTTGATTAAAATAAGTCCAAAAGCCAATGAATAACATACAAAAGGTTGATGGCTTCCCCTTAATGAACTAGAAGTCTGCGAGTGTTGCATAAAATTTGACTTTGTATAAATGAACATCCTCTCTCATCGTAAAAATTGAAACTCTCACCGAAAAACTAAATTAAATAAAATAGTTATGGTACCATTAAGATAGAAAGTCTATGATTTTACCAAATTAATCAAGAAAATCACAATTGTAATTAGAATAGCAACACAATATACCTTTAGCTAGAACACTATGGGAAAAATCTCACTAGGAAGAAAAACAAAATCATAAATAGCTAGCTAGGTGTATATTAATTTCCCTCGCACATTATTTTATCCAAATGAGAGAGAAAATTCCATATGGACTTTCTAATTTACTCCATCATATTCATGTTGCTCGAACATTGTTGAAACAATCTATATTATATATATATATATATATAATAATAATAATAATAATAATAATAATAATAATAATAATAATAATAATAATAATTATACTTATAATTATAGTGAAAATAAATAAATAAATAAAATAGAAATATATAGAGGGGGTTATTAGTTTTTCTTTTCCGTACCAGTATACACAAACACACCACCTAGTGTTATTTTCTCTTCTTTTCATTATAACCACTCCTATGTTCTATATAATAATAATAATAATAATAATAATAATAATAATAATAATAATAATAATAATAATAATAATAATAATAATTATACTTATAATTATAGTGAAAATAAATAAATAAATAAAATAGAAATATATAGAGGGGGTTATTAGTTTTTCTTTCCCGTACCAGTATACACAAACACACCACCTAGTGTTATTTTCTCTTCTTTTCATTATAACCACTCCTATGTTCTATATAATAATAATAATAATAATAATAATAATAATAATAATAATAATAATAATTATAGTGAAAATAAATAAATAAATAAAATAGAAATATATAGAGGGGGTTATTAGTTTTTCTTTCCCATACCAGTATACACAAACACACCACCTAGTGTTATTTTCTCTTCTTTTCATTATAACCACTCCTATGTTCTCCCTCTCTCCCTCGTAACCCATTCTCACCTCCTCAGAATTCTTCACTCTACCAATTTTCCATCTTCCATTCCACCTTTCTTTTCCATTTTTGTCACCATCATTCCTCTAATTCTCATCAAATGTGCTACAAATAGTGTGAAGTTCATGCTTGAGTGAGAGGTGGAAATACACAATCATGGAGGGTTTGATTTTTGGTGTTCCTTGAGGTAAAATTTTACGATTGATAAAATGTATTAGTGATATCTAGCTTTGATTAGTAGTAGAAACTAGTATATGTAGAATAATTTAGATTTTCATAGGTTCCTTTTAAACCCTAAGTCTAGAAAATTGGGGGTTTACCAAATTATTCTATCTATTGTTAAATTAGTCTTAAATAAGTTTTCTCAAGAGTTAAAATGATTGTATAATGTTCAGATTCGGTGGAAATCGCTCCGGTGGCCATTCCGGAAGGCATTGCTAGGAACGGACTTGAATCTTCATAGTTGTGAGTATTTAATTTACCTTGTGACAAGTTTTCTAAGTTATAATTTTATTTATGGGAGAAACAACTTATATTTTGTTCGGAAAAAATAAAAGTATCTCATTTCATTCAAAATATGTTATTGGCTTTTAAATAATAAAGACGAGATTTTAATGGTTATGCAAAGTAATGAGAATGAATAATTTTTACAAGATTTATGTGATAATGTGAATGAAATTTTATATGATATCAATATTATGAAAGTGTTGATCATATGAATTGATTTTAGCAATAAATCATTTTAAAACTATGTTTTGATTTTCTATTGAAAACTTCCTATCTGTTTGCCGCAACGAAGAGATAATGCAGCCTATGAGTAACATGCTCATAGTAAATTATAAATAATCTCCGTTTGCTGCAGGGGCGGACCTGGACTTCCACTATTAGTGGGGCAATTTTTTTTTTGTCAAATGATTAAATAATACAAAATTTAATAAGAAGTTATATTAAAAGTGGTTGTAGCAACCAAAATTACAAAACAAATGCTCTATTTTCCATTATAGTATGTCAAAAACATGAATAAAAAATTAATCATAACCCTGCCTAATATGCAACAAATTCGCAGCATGTTTGGCAATTTAATCTGTGTAAAATTAATCATAAGTCATAACCCAAACATAAAAATGATAAACGCACTTCTTGATGAAGCATAACAATTAACAGTGTGTGTTATACAATTGGTTGGAAATTAACAGCGTGTGTCAGTGTGTTATACAATTGGTTGACAAATGACAATTGACATTTGATGAAGCATAACAATTAACATAAGCCTAAAAAAAATCACATGAACTATTGGTAATTATACCTCTCAAATGTCAATCAAGACATGAATAATTAAGCCTAAAAAAATCACATGGTAATTAAGCCTAAAATCAGTTGGTAATCAAGCCTAAAAAAAATGGGCCTGGACTGGTGTGGCACCTGCCACAGCAGGCCCAGTCCAGGTCCGCCCCTGGTTTGCTGCAACGAAGAGACAATGCAGCCTATGAACTAAATTGTTCATAGTATACCATTCGCCACAACGAAAAGATAACGTGGTCTAGAGAAAATTACCGTTCGCCACAACGAAGAGATAATGTGGTCTAAAGATAATTACCGTTCGCCACAACGAAGAGATAATGTAGTCTAAAGATAATTACTGTTCGCCACTACGAAAGATAATGTGGTCTATGTGCACATAGTAAAACGTAAAGTTAGTGATATGAAACTTTAAGTCAGAAATGTGAAATACTTTTTTCCATGAAAATCTCAAAGTTTACAAAAGCGTTTTAACATAAAACTTATATCTAATTTATAAAGTTAGTTTTATTTCGTATAATTTTCTTATACTCTATTTTTTTGCGTTCGTGCGAATTATTGTTTCTCCTTCCCGTTTACTTGATAGTTTATGCTCTCACTGAGTCTATGTGACTCACCCCCTCTTCCTATTTTTTTTTCTTCAGATTCACAAGTTGCTGGATAAGTCTCTCTTGATAATTGTTGTATGTTACTTCAAGTACTTCTCTTGTTTTCTTGAAGTTGTTGGAGCTATCACAATGGACATGAATTAGTTGAACCTTAGTTCTCCAAGACAAATCACGGACGAACCTGTAATAAAATATAATTACATCCATCACAATCAACTTAGCATGTTTTTCTTGTACTATAACAAAATAAGCACTAAAATTGTAACCTTACTTGATTAATCAAGAAAATCACAGTTATTGAACAAGCAAACAAAACATATTGTATATGTTGTGGTACCAAGTTACACATTTTTTTGCTCAATCTCTTGCATACTCCTAACCGTATTCTATGTTTTTTTTGAGAGGAACTGTATTCTATGTTGTTCATCAAGAAGTAGGTTGGTATATACAGAGAGAATAATAATAACATCAATTGATTGTGTCAACATCTTCTTCCTTTTTCGTGTCTTAATAACTGCTCTACTCCAAATATATTTCCCCCCAATTTATGCTACTTTACAAGTAAGATGAGTTGGATTCTTGGAACCATGTGATAGTTATTGATTGTAAGAGTAAATATGGAGAGACATAGATAAAGAGAAATTTATGTACTTTTCACAAAAAAATTGAGGATGAGTTTGTTCACTCCACTACCATTGTCTTTTTTTTTAATTTTAGGTAGCTTGCATTTCATTTTCTTTAATTCTTTTTTTTTGAACAAGTGCAAATGACCCTGCATATAAAAATGTGGCACATGATACATGTGACATGTCATAATGAAACATGTAAATGAAAGTTATATGTACAATTTAAAGGTGTATGTGTACAAAGGATCATAAGTATCATGTCATTTTTCATTATCACTGAACGTAACTCTCCAATTGTTTTGTGAACGTAGCTCTCCTTTAATGTCAAAACAATTTCTTAACTTCATCTTCGAGTTTATCATAACCACTTAACATGGTTAAGTCATGTGCACAACCAACAGCTACATCTTGCATTTGCACTTCGCAAAAAGAGAAATGAAGTTCCTTAGGTTAAAAATTGAGTAAATCACCGGTTTAGTCCTTGAATTTTAAATTTGGTTTAATTGCAGTTTTGACCCCCTAATTATCATAATCTTGCGATTTTGGTCCCGTATAAAAAACAATAACAAATCAGCCCCCTAAGTTTATCCTCTTTTGCACTTTTGGCCCCCCAAACCAATTTTGACCAAGTCAATGCATACGTGGCACCCAGATCACTTTATTTATTAGGCTTAATTGCAGTTTTGGCCCCATATGTATCACAATCTTGCGATTTTGGCCCCCTAAGAAAATAGAAAGTCACACATGGCACCTCACTTTAAGTGATGTGGGTGCCACGTATGCATTGACATGGTCAAAATTGGTATGAGGGGCCAAAAGTGCAAAAAGAGGTAAACTTAGGGGGCTGATTTGTTATTGTTTTTTATAAGGGGCCAAAATCGCAAGATTGTGATACTTAGGGGGCCAAAACTGCAATTAAACCTTTAAATTTCTCAACCATGTTAATCCATGACAGACAGTTTCATAAACTACATTAATCAATGCAAAATAGTAACTAATTAATATGATAAAAGAACTTTAAATTAATATGATAAAAAACTTGAAATAAACTACATTAATCAAGGGACTTTGCTATAGGGCTATCTCCAGCATCATAAAATTATTGGAGGATTCCCAACATCCTCTATTTGGGCCACTGGTTCGACTGGTCGAACTTGGGGAACAGGCTGTTGCCCTTGATTCCCCTCATTGTTTGGCCTTTCACCAATTTGTAAAGGCATAAGATTTTGGACTTGGGGAATTTGTTGATCTCTTGCTTGGACATGGGCAAAGAAATTTGTTATTCTCCCCATTTATGTGGCCAACATTTGATAACTTTGGTTTGTGCTTCGAATCATAGGATTGAACACTGTTCTAATTTGTTGTGTTAACATATTTACCATCTCATGACTACTCTCATCCATTTGTTGTCTTAACGAAAGTAAGGAATTATTTGTCAAAGATGAGAGAGCATTTCGACCAGGAGTGCTAGAACTTGAAGGCAAATGTGAATTATATGGTGGACTATCAATCTTATCCTTTAAGGCATAGAGCCCTCCAGAAGGGCTTGACGCCCTCGAGCAAGGGCTCGGCGCCCTTCGTAAGGCCCAGCTAGGCCTTAGGGGAAGCCCACAAGGAGCACCGCCTCAGGGAGCTTCTAGAAGCTTCTAGAGCGCTCCAGACCGCTTAAAGCGCGTGGCTTTGGGCCCTAGCTACTTGGGGGCAAAGCCACGGTAGACCAAGCCCACGCAGGACTATAAATACCTACTTGAGAGACATTATCAAGGCATCACAATCATAGACTAAACCCTAGTTTTCTGTACCGTACTCTCTGCAAGTACAGTTGGCGGCCACCGTGGGGCTACGGTAAAACTAACCTAGCCGCACCTCTGAATCGTTACACACAACGATTTAGAGCTTTCTTCTGAGTCAACAGCCTCTGCTACGACTCGGGAGCCTCACCTTAACCCTCTTAACCCTACTTTACATTCACAACCGCCAACCCCTATCATCCCTAATGATGACGGACCACGGCGTCATGGAGGCCATTCAAAACCAGATTCAGCAGCTCATCGATCGCAACGAGGCCCTTCAGGCTTCCATGGAGACCATTCAGCAGCAACAAAATGATCGCGATGAGTCGCAACACGGCGATTTGGACGATCCAGACACACAACCTCTCTCAGCCGAGATTTGGAACGCCCCCGTTCCAGAAAACTTCAAGCCACTTTCGCTCGCTTCCTTCGATGGCAAGATCCACCCTGTCGAACATATCATTGCTTTCAACACCCAGATGGCAGTGATTGGCGCCGCCGATTCCTTGAAGTGCAAGCTACTAGCGGGCACCCTCAAAGACGCCGCCCTCCAATGGTACATGAATCTCCCACGTTTTTTCGATCATCGGATATCAAGACATGACGAGAAAGCTCGTCCATCAATTCTCTGCCAGTTGCCACCGAAAAGTCTCCTCCACCAGTTTGTTCAACGTCCGACAGGGTCCAAACGAATCGCTCAGAGAATACCTCGCCTGCTACAACGACACCACCATCAAAGTCATCAACCCTAACCAGGAGCTGTTTGTCGGAGCCTTCCAGAACGGTATGCGGGCCGGGCAGTTCAACGATTCCCTCGCGCAGAAGCCAGCGGACTCCGTGGAGGAAATCATGTCCCGCGCCGAATGCTATATCAAGGGAGAAGAAAGCAACGCCGAGAAAAAGGCGCGCGATACAAAGGAGCGTGGTGTGGCTCACACCGACTCCCGCCGCAACTACTACCCACCAGCTTCCAGGGAGAAGGGAACTTTCAAACGCCACGACACTGATAGGCACCGCCATGAACGACCATTCGATGTATTCACACCACTCAACACTCGCCGAGAGCAGATTTGGAAGGATGTTTATCACTCGAGATTGATCCTTGACCCCCCAGAACCTACCAGTAACAGAATGGGGCCAAACAAGAACACCTGGTGCAAATATCACAGAATCAGGGGTCACGATACAGACAACTGCATACACTTGAAACATGAGATTGAAAAACTGATTCAGAATGGGAGACTAAGAGGATATGTGAAGAATGGGCACGACGAAGAGCGCAGACGCTCAGAAGAGCCTCACAAAACCAAGGAGAATAACAAAGGCGAGGACAGGCACACTCTCAACACAATCTCTGGAGGATTCGCCGGCGGGGGCGAATCCAGCAACTCACGAAAGAAATATGTCAGACAAGTTCTTCTTCTTGACGACCTCACGAGCAGGACCAACATAGAACCAGACGTCTCCTTCACTTCCAAGGACTACGAAGGCGTCGTTCCCCACGACGACGACCCCATGGTTAGCACCGCCCAAATATTCAACTGGGATATCAAGCAGATCCTCATTGACCCGGGAAGCTCGGTAGACATACTTTACTACACCGCCTTCGAGAAAATGGGTTTGGACCCCGAACAGCTACAACCTTTTAAGGGGACTTTAGCAGTCTTCACAAGAGAGCAAGTACACGTTCGAGGCTACATCTCTCTGAAAACCACCTTCGGCACAGGGAGGAACGCGAAGGCCGTCAAGGTCAGGTATTTGGTATAACGGCCACATAAGGACGATCCGCGGAGACCAACGAGTCGCCCGAGAATGCTACCATAACAGCCTAAGGCTGCAGAAAGAAAAATGAAGAGGCGTGACTGACAATCCCCACCTCGTCAACATGATCGACCTAGACCCGCGCGAGGAATATCAACAAGAGCGCCTCGAACCCACGGAGGACCTGAAAGAAGTTCAGATAGGACCCCAGCCCCACCAGACAACAAAGATCGGCGCTTCATTAGATCCAGAGGAGGAGCACACCATCATCTCCCTACTGAAAGAAAACCTACAGCTCTTCGCTTGGCAACCATCAGACATGCCAGGCATCGACCCAAGTATCGTGTGCCATCACCTCGCGGTAAACCCCGGGGTTAAGCCTGTCATCCAGAGGAAGCGAAAGTTGGGCAAGGAAAGAAGGAAGGCCCGTTTTATCAGCGAGATCAAATATCCCACGTGGCTAGCTAACGTTGTCTTAGTAAAGAAATCTTCAGGAAAGTGGAGAATGTGCGTGGCTTACACAGACCTCAACACTGCATGCCCGAAAGACTCTTACCCTCTCCCTAATATCGATCACCTGATAGACAACGCCTCTGGGTACAAGACACTGAACTTCATGGATGCATATTCCGGCTACAACCAAATCAAGATGGACCCCCTGGACGCCCCCAAAACAACATTTATGACGAATAACCAGAATTACCACTACGAGGTCATGCCTTTCGGATTGAAAAACGCTGGCGCCACCTTTCAGCACCTCATGGACACTGTCTTCACCGCCCAGATTGGAAGGAATTTGGAAGTTTACATCGATGATCTCGTCGTCAAGACTATGCAAGAGCAGAGCCACACAGATGATTTAAGAGAGATCCTCCAACAGGTACGACAATACAACATGCGCCTCAATCCTACCAAATGCTCCTTTGGTGTCCACGCTGGGAAGTTTCTCAAATTCATGCTTACAAGGTGCGGAATAGAAGCCAACCCAGACAAGTGCCAGACCATCATCAATATGTGAAGCCCATCCAGTATCAAGGAAGTGCAACAGCTGACAGGACGTCTGGCGGCGCTGTTGCGTTTTCTCTCTTGTGTAGGTGACAAAACCTTTTTGTTCTTCGCCTCTATCAAAAAGAAGGAGCAGTTCCACTGGACGCCTGAGTGCGAAGACGCTTTCCAGAAGATCAAAGCATTCTTATCCAGCCTGCCAGTGCTACACCGTCCAGAAAAAGGTTCTATTCTTTTTTTGTATTTATCCATTTCTGACAACGCTATGAGTTCAGTATTAGTCCAAGATTCAGAAGAAGTCGAAAAGCCGGTGTACTTCGTCAGCAAAGTATTCAAAGGAGCAGGACTAAGATATCAGAAGATCGAACACTTGGCCCTGGCCGTCAACACCACGGCACACAAGCTGCGCCCTTACTTCCAGGGGCACAAGATCGTCGTCAAGTCGAACTATCCAATCAAGCAGGTCCTCATGAAACCTGACCTCGCCAGGCGCATGGTAGCATGGGCCGTGGAGCTATCAGAATACGACGTCCAATTCCTCCCTCGTGGCAGCATCAAATCCCAAGTCCTAGCAGACATTTTAGTGGAGTTCACGTCGACCATCGGCAACCCCGTTCCTCACGTATAGCTCCTCTCAGTAGACGGATCTTCTAATCTCAAAGGTAATGGCGCAGGTATTGTATTGGAAGGACCAGGTAATCTCCTCATTGAACAATCACTTCGCTTTGAATTTAAGGCAAGCAATAACCAGGCGGAATATGAGGCCCTTATAGCAGGGATGACTTTAACACAAGATATGGGCGCCGAGAATCTACGGGCAAGGAGCGATTCCCAGCTAGTCACAAGCCAAATCACCGGAGAATACCAAGCGAAGGATGCACAACTCACAAAATACTTGGCAAAAGTTCAAGAGCTGGCTAGCCAGCTCAAATACTTCGAAGCAATCTACGTCCCCCGAGAGCAGAATTCCAGAGCAGACCTTCTATCCAAACTTGCCAGCACCAAAAGACCTGGGAACAACAGAACTGTTATACAAGAAACCTTGTTCGCGCCAAGCACAAAAATAACAAAGGTCAACACCTTACAGGAGGAAGACGAGGGATGGATGACACCCCTGATAAAATACCTCACAGGATCCTTCACTCCAAAGGACGAGGCGGAAGAACTACAGGTCAGGAAAAGAGCCGCCAAGTACACTATGGTAGCCGGGAAACTATACAGGATGGGACGGGCAATGCCCATGCTTCGATGCCTCGGCGAGAGCGAGACGAGGCTAGTTCTCCTAGAAGTCCACGAAGGAGTATGTGGAAGCTACATTGGAGGACACGCCCTGTCCGCAAAACTACTCCGGGCGGGATACTACTGGCCGACTATGCTACAAGACTGCGCCGACTTCGTGAAGAAATGCGACAAGTGCCAACGATTCTCAGATAAAAAGCACGCCCCAGCATGCGAACTCACCTCTGTCTTCTCACCATGGTCGTTCTTTAAGTGGGCAGTCAACATCGTTGGGACCTTCCCAAAGGCGCCGGGACAACTGAAGTTTCTGATCGTGGGCGTGGACTACTTCACCAAGTGGATCGAAGCAGAAGCAGTTGCCAACATCACAGCTGATAGAGTCAAGCGTTTCTATTGGAAGTAAATCATCTGTCGTTTCGGACACCCCAAGTGTATCGTCTCAGACAACGGCACACAGTTCGCCATCACCAGGGTAGTAGATTTATGCAACCAACTATGCATTCAAACGAAGTTCGTCTCAGTGGTGCACCCCCAAGCCAACGGACAAGCAGAGTCCGCCAACAAAGTCATACTGAGCGGAATTTAGAAAAAGCTCGAAGCGGCCAAAGGCCTTTTGTTGGAACAAAATATATGAACAACTCTCTTTTAGATAAAGGGGGAGATTGTTGGAACAATATGTATGAACATCTCTCTTTAAGGTTTACATGATAACAAAGTGTTAAAAAGAAAATTGGTAATTGCTAATGCTTTGTTCTAAGTTGTGCAGAACCATGTTCTTAATGATGATTAATTAATATTGGTTATGGAAGAACAAGCTAAGAGCAAGAAGGAAAGCTTAGAAGCTATGTTGCAAGTTTGAAGGAAAACTGGGTCTGAAGGGTGAGTCTGAAGGCAGCGTCTGAAGACTGAGTTTGAGGGTCAACAAAAGTCAACGTCTGAAGGGAGCGTCTGATGAACAGTACGTCTGAAGGTCAACAAAAGTCAACGTCTGATGAACAGTGCGTCTGAAGTCTGAGTCTGAAGACCAGCTTCTGAAGTACTGTTCCTGAGAAGCTTCTGAAGTCTGACGTGGATGATAAAGCAACTGTTACTGTGCGCATTTAATGCCTGCAATGTCAGAACAACTCCAATGGAACAGTTGTCTCCCTGACCTGAACATTCCCCAGCTTTTAAGGAAAGTAAATTAAAAAATGGCTGCTGCTCTGGTTTTCTGCTGAGTTTAGCTTGCAATTCAGCCTGGCCTAGCTCAAGATTTGCAACGACTCTTTGCTTAATTCCTGGCTTTCTTCAACAGCTCTATTTTCCTCTATATAAGGAAGAAGAATTGAAGAAGAAAATTGCTAAGACTCTTGAAACAAAACTGACTGAAGTGTGCTCTGTTTTTGCTGTCAAAATTCGTAGTTCACTAAACTCTTAGAAATTATTTCAATCTTTGTATCTTAGAATTTCTTAAGGTTAAGAGTCTAAACCTGAGTTGTATTAAGTGAACACCTCTGATATTTGATCAAGTGTTCAACCCAAACTTACTTTCTTTGTAATTCAGTTTGGTTCAAGTCTCAGTCTGCGTACTGAGCATCATAAGTCTCATTACTTAGTGTTCTGAGCAATTAGAGTCTCATTCCTTTGTGGTCTGAGCAGGAAGTCTCATTACTTTGTGTTCTGAGCATTGAAAGCCTCTTGACTTAGTGTCTTGAGCATTAGAAGTATCTTCCTTTGTAGTTGAGCAACTGGAAGTCTCTTCCTTTGTGGTTGAGCAATTGTAATCAATCTGATTATAGTTGTGGAAGGAACTAGTATAAAAACATTGTGTGTGTCTCTTCCCTTCTCTCTTTACATTTGAATCCGCTGCTAATTAACTTTGATAAAAGTTCAGAACTTGATTCTGAACTTAACATATTTTTGAGAAGAAAAGAAACCTAAGTTTTTTTTGAGTCCACACAATTCAACCCCCCTTTTTTGTGTGTTTTTCTCACCTTCAGTTGGTATCAGAGCTCCGGTTCTGATATTAACACTTAGCAGTGTGTCAGTAAGATCTTGAGAAAAACATGCCATCAGAAGGTTCACCTCCACCCCCTCCCAGAAATCAAAGAGGTACTGGAACTTCTGTATCATATGACTATGGTACAGATGATAGAAAATCTAGGTCACACAATGAACCCCCTATGTTTACTGGTGACCCAGAAAAGTTCTCATGGTGGAAGAGCAAAATGTACAGTCATATAATTGGGATTGATGATTCATTATGGGATATAATAGAAGATGGAATCACTATTCCAGTTGATGAAGAAGGTGTTGCTGTCAACAGAAGAGGTTTGAGTGATGCAGAAAGAAAGATATATAGAAAGCATCACAATGTGAGATGAATCATTGTGGATTCCCTACCTCACACTGAGTACCAGAAGCTGAGTGACAAATCTACAGCAAAGACCATCTTCACATCCCTCTGCTCTAACTATGAAGGTAACAAAAAAGTTAGAGAAGCTAAGGCTAACATTCTTGTTCAGCAATATGAATTGTTCAGAATGAAAGAGGATGAAAATATTGAGACAATGTTCTCAAGATTTCAAACTCTGGTTTCTGGACTCCAGATTCTGAAGAAGAGTTATACCACAGCTAATCATGTGAACAAAATCCTGAGAAGTCTGCCATCTAAATGGAGACCCAAAGTGACTGCTATTGAGGAGGCTAAGGATCTAAATACTCTAAGTATTGAAGATCTTATAAGCTCCCTCAAAGTGCATGAACTGGGACTTAATGAGGATGAGTCTGTTAGAGAACCAAAATCAATAGCACTGAAATCTAAAAGAAAGCCTGTTAAAGCTCTGAAAGCTATTGAATCTGAAGAAGAATTTCCTGAGGGAAATTCTGAAGAAGATTCAGATGCTGAAGAGCTTGCAATGCTTTCTAAAAGAATTCAGTATCTAATGAATAGAAAGAAGAAATTCTCTAATAGAAGCAGTAACTTTAGAGGATCTGGTTCAAAGAGGGAAAACCAGAAGGACTGCTACAACTGCAAGAAGCCTGGGCATTTTATTGCTGACTGTCCTGATCTTCAGAAGGATAAGTCAAAAGAAAAATCTAAGAAGCCCAGCTCAAAGTCTAGTAATTTCAGAAACAAACTTAAAAAGAGTCTCATGGCAACATGGGATGATTTGGACAATGAGTCTGAGTCTGATGAAGAGGAAGCAAACCTGGCTTTGATGGCAACTGCATTTTCTGATGCAGAATCTTGTTCAGACTCAGATGATGAAGATGAGGTATATTCTGAACTCACTATATCTGAATTAATTGAAACAGTTAAAGATCTTATGAGTCACCTCAAAAGCAAGTTAGGAGAAATAAAATCTTTGAAAAATAAAACTAACTTGCTGTCTGAAGAAAATCTCAAACTTCAGAATCAAATCATTGAGTTTGATGAAGAAGTCAGAGAACTCAGAGATGAGGCTCATAAGAAACCTGAAGAAATTCCAAGTGAACATGAAATAGCTCTTCAGGACTTTATTTTAACTGGAATCAATAGAAGTAAGATTGCTTCTATGATTTATAGTATTTATAGAAACAAAGGTGAAGGCATTGGTTTTAAAAATGATTCATTTAATTCTTCAAATGAATCAAAAACATCACCTTGTTCTATAAATATTTTGAATGGCACTGAAATATGCTTTGTGCCTGCTTCTGATAATTCTGAGAAACAGAAATTAGCAGAAACTGAGACTGAGTCTGAAGTTTTGAACTGCTCAGACTCTAAAGCTTCTGAGCCTAAGGGAAAGATGATGGCAGATGCTAAAACCTTGCCAAAGTCTCAACCAAAAGGTCCTAAGCCTAAGAGCAGGAGAAAATCAGACTCTAAACCTGAAAATGTTCAGAGTCTAAAGGGTTCAGAACTTGAAACTAGTAAGTCTCAGAGTCTGAATAATTCAAACTCAAATTTTACAAAGACTGGGTTTATGAAAACTTCAAAAATTACTAAACCAGTCCATACAAAACATTTTCAATCTCAGAATGTCAGGCAAAGCAAGCGAAAGAAAGCCAAACTGTCATTTGCTTCTGACTGTTTTAAGAAAGGTCAAACTGAAGCTTGCCTTGTGTCTGAAGCTAACAAAATTAGAGTTCTGAAGAAATCAGAACCAAAGTGCTCAATGGTTCAGACTCTAAACAAATCAGAACCAAAGACTTTCAAGTCTCAGGTTCTAAAGAAATCTGAGTCCAGACCTTTGAGAACTCAGGTTCTGAAGAACTCAGTTTCTAAAACCCAGACTTATTCAAGATTTAAGGATTCATATCCTAAATATCAGAACAATTTTGAGTTCCATAACTTCAGACACAAGATGAAAAATCCAAAACCTTTCAGGACTAACCATAAATGACCCATGAAAATCTGGGTACCTAAGTCTGAGATCATTTCTATTGCAGATATGCTTGTCATCCAAAGAAAAGGAAAGGTCCTGGTACCTGGACAGTGGATGCTCGCATCATATGACAGGAGACAAGTCTATGTTCCAAACCCTGACTCAGAAAGAGGGAGGAACTGTGGGGTTTGGAGGAAGTCAGAAAAGAAAGATCATTGGTACTAGTAAGATAGGTAATTCTTCCCTGTACATTGATGTTGTTTGGCTGGTAGATGGACTTAGACATAATTTACTTAGCATAAGTCAATTATGTGATAGTAATTATGAAGTCTTGTTTAATAAGAACACATGCACTGTAATCAACAACAATGATAAATCTGTTGTGTTCAAAGGAAACAGGAAAAACAATGTTTATAAAATCTATTTTTCTAAATTGGTTCAGCAGAAGGTAGTTTGCCTTCTGTCTGTGAGTGATGAGAAATGGGTATGGCATAAAAGGTTGGGACATGCTAACTGGAGACTTATCTCTAAGATTAGCAAATTGCAACTGGTCAGAGGCCTGCCTAAAATTGACTATCACTCAGATGCTCTTTGTGCAGCATGCCAAATTGGAAAATTTTCTAAAACTTCTTTTAAATCTAAAAACATTGTTTCCACCTCTAAACCTTTAGAACTACTTCACATTGATTTGTTTGGTCCTATTGGAACAACTTCAATCAATGGGAAGAAGTATGAGCTTGTAATTGTTGATGATTATAGTAGGTGGACTTGAGTTAAATTCCTTAGAACCAAAAATGAAACATATGATGTGTTTTACAAATTTTGCAAACAAGTACAAAATGAAACTGATTTGAAAATTTTAAAAGTCAGAAGTGATCATGGTGGGGAATTTGAAAATGAACCTTTTGAAAATTTTTGTGAAGATCATGGAATTCTCCATGAGTTCTCATCTCCTAGAACTCCACAACAAAATGGAGTTGTAGAGAGAAAGAATAGATCTTTACAGGAAATGGCCAGACCATGATCCATGAATCCAAAATTGCTAAGTACTTTTGGGCAGAAGCTGTAAACATAGCCTGTTATATTCAAAACAGGATCTATATCAGACCTATTCTGAATAAAACAGCATATGAACTGTTTAAAGGAAGAAAACCAAGTATTTCTTATTTTCATCAGTTTGGTTGTACTCGTTACATACTAAACAATAAGATCTACCTAAAGAAATTTGATGCTAAGGCTCAAAAGGGTACCTTTTTAGGATACTCAGAGAGATCTAAAGCATACAGGGTGTATAATTCTGAAACACATGTTGTTGAAGAAGCTATACATATTAGATTTGATGATAAGAAGCCTGGTAATGAAATACCAGAGCTGGTTGAGAGTTTTGCAGATTTCAGACTCTCAGAAGAACCTTCAGAACCTGAACCTAGTTCAGAGTCTGAAGAAAGTTCAGAAGCTGGAAATGATGAAGAATCTGAGAAACTCTTTGATAATGATACTACTCCTGAAGCAAATCAAGACCAACATGGTTCTGAACAAGTCCTTGATGGTTCTTCATAAGCTAATCCACCCAGAACCTCATTCAAATACAAGTCTTCACATCCTGAGGAGCTGATCATTGGGAACAAGAACAGTCCAAGGAAAACAAGATCAGCATTCAGTCAGAATGAGTCTATGCTTGGCCTGCTATCCATGATTGAGCCCACAACAGCTGATGAAGCACTTGCAGATGATGGTTGGATTGTTGCTATGCAGGAAGAACTGAACCAGTTTCAAAGGAATGATGTCTGGGATCTAGTTGCAAGACTTGATCATAAGAACATCATTGGAACAAAATGGGTGTTCAGAAACAAGCTTAATGAACAAGGAGAAGTGATCAGAAACAAGGCAAGACTGGTAGCTCAAGGCTACAGCCAGCAGGAAGGAATAGACTACACTGAAACTTTTGCTCCAGTTGCAAGACTGGAAGCAATCAGGTTACTTCTTTCCTATGCAGTTAATCATGATATCATCTTGTACCAAATGGATGTTAAGAGTGCCTTCTTAAATGGTGTAATTTCTGAAGAAGTGTATGTTAAACAACCTCCTGGTTTTGAAGATATTAAAAATCCAGATTTTGTTTTTAAACTTAAGAAATCTTTGTATGGTTTGAAACAAGCTCCTAGAGCTTGGTATGAAAGACTAAGCAATTTCTTACTTAAAAATGATTTTGTAAGAGGTCAAGTTGACAATATACTTGTCATACCCCATTTTTTGACCCGTTTTTGTCTCGTTTTATTTATTGTCTCGTTTTACGCACTTTTTAAAAGGCCGAGAATTCTCGTCGTTTCAGACGAAATTTCGGCAGGGAGGTATTTTAAAATACCTCATGTCATTTTTTTGTTTTGTTTATTAATTTTATCCTTTTATCCCTTTTTATTTTTAATTTCAGTTTTATTATTATCATTAATTTTTTTTCTTGTATTATTATCATTTTTATTATTTTTCTATTATTATTATTATTTTTTATTTTTTGTATTTTTTTTCCAAAGTCAAAGTCCAAGTCCAAGTCCAACACAGCCAGGCCACAGTACTGTACACGCCCCAAACAGTGTTTTTTTCATCATTTCAATCCTCAAGTTCTATCCAGAAATCATCACAAAACCTGCAAGAAAATCCAGCAAAGTCATCCCACATTAATGCTTGCAGAAATCTTATCCTTAATCCCAGGAAAACCAGCTTGCAAGTTATGACAAGCAGCACAAATAAGCTCTATAAAACAGAACCCAGATCAACAGAAGAAAAGGAGAAAAAATTTTAGAGAAGAAATTTTTGAATCAAAAACAGTTTTTCAACACACAAAAACACACTACACATAACATAATTTTCCCACCACATCATCAACACACACGGTAGCCACACACGAAAAGCTCACGCACGCGACACACACATCCAGCAAACCGAAGCAAAACAAGGAAAAAAAGGGTAAATTTTTTTTTGTTTTAAATCTTAGATCTAGGGCTTTTGAGGAAGTTTTTGGGAAATCTAAACCTAGATTCAGGTTTAGGAAGGAAAAGGAAGTAAGAAAGGGAAAAAAAATTTCGAAAAAGAGGCGTTTTTAGCTTTCCGGCGCGGTGGCGCCGCCGCGTTGGCCGGCGGCCACCACGCCGGAGCCCCCCCCTTGGCCGGCCAGATTTTCAGAAAATAGAGAGAGGGGAGAGCTAGAGAGAGGAGGGGCGAAAATAGAGAGAGAAGGAGATGAGAAGAAATGAAAAATTTTGTGAAGGAGGGGGTATATATACCCCTCCCTGATTCTGTGCAGCAGGGTGTACGCGTTAGCGTACACCCACGCTCTCCTGGCCCTCTGATCTTAATCATACGGCCTGTTTTTCTTTGCCCTGTGATTAGATCAGGGCCGTCTGATTAATCAGACGGCCCAGGTTAGTTTACGAAAGCCCAATGCTTTTTGGGCCTTTTCTTTCAAATCTGATTTAGTTTTTGCTACTAGTACCCCCCAGTTTTAATTTTTACACCTCCCAAATTTTATTTTCTTTTATTTTCTTTGCAAATTTAATTTTTTCTTTTTGTTATTTATTTCTTTTTATTGTTTTATTATTTTTTACGTCTCATTTATTTATTTATCTATCGTTTATCTCATGCATTTATTTTTTTATTTCTTTTTGTTCATTTTATTTTATATCTTTTCTTTATGTCATTCATATGTACATTTAGGGATATATATATGTATAAATATGCATTGTTTTTATATAGTTCAATCCATGATAAACAAAAATCTTTTTTATTTAAATCCAGCGATCCTTTTATTTAATTCCTCGCGTTTAGTTTATTTCACCGCATTTATTTTTCTTTTTTAACTCCAAATAAAAAAAATCCAAAACAACAAAAACATTTTTTCATTAAGCGATAAACTTGTTCATTTTGGTTGCAACAACTAATTTGAACAATTTCTTTTCTTTTATTTTTATTTAAGTTATAAAAACGAGCGTTTTTTTTAATACATTTTTCTTAAAAATTCAAGCGAAACTTGAATGAAAAAGGGTGGTTTGACGTATGTCTCTCCTTTCCTCGATCGAATAAACACTTGACGTATGTCTCGTTGTTTAGACGATCGTCATTCTTTTCTAGCTTCCCCAAAAAAAATATGTTTTTAAAATTCGAACAAAACTTGAATGAAAAAGGGTGGTTTGACGTATGTCTCTCCTTTCCCCGGTTGTACGAACACTTGACGTATGTCTCGTTGCTCGGACAATCGTCATTCTATTTTCAAAGTGAATCCAACTCACCAATCTTGGCCCTTGCGGTCAATCCAAACCTTTCGCGCCTTTGCGCGTTATTTTTAAAAAACATTTACGCCTTGCGTGAATTTAACGCCTCCGTGCGTTTATTTTATTTTTAAGCTTTTGTACGCCTCTGTGCGTTTGTCTTTATTTTCAAACATTTTACGCCTCTGTGCGTCTGTCTTTTTCCTTAAATATTTACGCTTTGCGCGAGTTTATCGCCTTAGCGTCTGTCTTTCACCTTTTAAGCTTTTTACGCCTTTGTGCGTTTTCAAACATTTTTTTTCAAGAACTACGTAAGCTTTGAATTCTCCGACTATCGGGAGATACGTAGGAGCAGGATTGTCATCCTGTCAAGCCCGTTAATAAAAAATCTTTCTTTTCCTTTTTTCTATTTCGTTTGTTTTTATCTCTTTCTTAACCTCACATTTTATTTACTTGTTCATTTACATATATATATAATTAAGCGTGCAAGCAAAACGTCAAAAAACATTTTAAGCCTAAGCCAACTAAGAGGTTCCCGTTGAGTACAACGGATGTAAGGGGTGCTAATACCTTCCCCTCGCATAATCGACTTTCGAACCTAAAATCTCTTTTCAAGGTAATTTCGAACTTTTTTCCTTTTTCCCCGAAAAATTAAAAGTTCAGTCGTGATTTAAAATTAGTGATTCAATGCTAGTCAATAGCTTGACATCCGAAATTCGACGCGACAATACTCTTTAGAAAAACTGTTAAGAAAGACATCTTAATTGTGCAAATATATGTTGATGATATCATATTTGGTTCTACTAATGCCTCCCTTTGCAAAGAATTTTCAAAGTTAATGCAGGATGAATTTGAAATAAGCATGATGGGAGAGTTGAAATTCATTTTGGGAATTCAAATCAACCAATGCAAAGATGGTGTCTATGTTCATCAATCCAAATACACAAATGAGCTTCTGAAGAAGTTCCAGCTTGATGACTGTAAGCTGATGACAACACCTATGCATCCAACCTGCACCTTAAGCAAAGAGGACAATGGCTCAAAAGTATATCAGAAGCTGTACAGAGGTATGATAGGTTCTCTGTTATACTTAACTGCTTCTAGGCCAGATATTTTGTTTAGTGTATGTCTGTGTGCTAGATTTCAGTCAGATCCTAGAGAATCTCATATGACTGCTGTCAAGAGAATCTTTAGGTATCTGAAAGGAACAACTAATTTGGGACTTCTGTACAAGAAATCCTTGAATTATAAGCTAGTTGGATTCTGTGATGCTGATTATGCTGGGGACAGGATTGAAAGAAAATCAACCAGTGGAAACTGTCAGTTTCTTGGTGAGAATCTGATATCTTGGGCCAGCAAAAGACAAGCAACTATTGCTTTGTCAACAGCAGAAGCAGAATACATCTCAGCTGCAAGTTGTAGCACACAACTGCTCTGGATGAAACATCAATTAGAGGATTATCAGATTCATGCAGATAACATTCCTATCTATGAAGCCCACATACGGATACGGGTACGGGTACGATACGATACGGGTACGCGGATACGTCAAAAATTTCAAATTTAGGATACGATACGGCTTAGATACGTTTACAATTTTTTTAATATATATATTAGACATACACGCACATAAAAAATAAATAGCATGAAATCTTAAAACTAATTACACCGAGTCAAACTATAATGGATCACGATTCACCAACTAAGATAGTAATTCTTTAAACCAAAACATACCATATAAACAACTTGCACTAAGAAGATACCAAAGTAGTATGAAGATAGTCACCCTTTTCAAGTCATGGCCAGTATAATGATCACAATTTACAAAAAAATAATACTTGTGATCAAAATACAAATTAGAGTTTTGTCTAAATCAAAATATGTTTTGACCCCTATATTATAATTTATAATTCACATGTATAATAAACGTATAAAACTAGTATAGCAAATGGTTCACAAAAAAAAAAAATTAAATAAACTCATGTTGTATTTTTAACACACGTATCCCGTCCGTATCCTACCTATTAAGCCGTATCCCGAATTATTTCTCCGTATCTCGAACGTATCCGTAACGTATCCCGTATTTTTTTAAATAAAACTTAAATTAAATCATTCGGATACTTCTGGGATACATATCCGGGCGTATCTGCGGCGTATCGGTATCCGATACGTATCCGACACGGGTACGGCACCATTTTGGAGTATCCGGGCTTCATAGATTCCTATTTATTGTGATAATACTGCTACAATATGTCTGTCTAAAAATCCAATTCTGCATTCTAGAGCCAATCATATAGAAATAAAACATCATTTTATAAGAGATTATGTTCAGAAGGGTGTTTTGGATATCCAGTTCATTGATACTGATCATCAATGGGCTGGCATATTCACAAAACCCCTAACAGAAGACAGATTTAATTTTATCAAAAAGAATCTGAACATGCACTTTATCTCTTGAAAAATATGCTTGAATCTGAATGAAAACTAAGATTCTGAGTTCATCAGAAGCTAAGACTTATCAGGCACTCATTATTGAGAGTCTGAAGAAAGTTAAGCCTTGAAAACTTCAGAGTCTGAAGGTTCAGAACCTGGATTTTCTGACTTCTGAATCTGATAGCTATCTAATGTTTGGTCAGAATCTGATAAGTATAACCCTGGGCAATGATGATTTAAAGCTTTGAAAGTTATACTTTGTCCCTCCCATAGTCATCAATATGAAAATATGTGTTTCTGTTCTTTGGTATCATATGCTCAAAATGTTTTAACACAGACACATTTTTCAAATGCTCAAATTGTATCAGACATGTTAAGTCTTTTAGAACTTATTTAAAAATTGGTATCAGTTTGGTCTGAAAGAATTCAGCAGCACTGAACCAATGCTATATCTTGGTATTAGCAGCAATACTTTTTCAGTTTCTGAAAAGAGTTCAGTTGTGCCAAAACCTTCAGTAAGTATATGATCTGAACAATATTGTTAAAATAGTTTAGTGATACTGAATAAGATATACTGAACAGCTATGTCTGAACAAAGAATGCTCTGATCAGAAGCTCTGAACTATCATTTTATGCTTCTGAACATCATTCTATTTTTTTTAAAAAAATGCAATGTCATATACTTCATGTATGATCAAGTCTGCTCTGATGTACATCTTTGCTGCTTGATTACCTATATGATTGCATGATTATCTCACATGTTTTTCAAACTCTCTTAAAAAGGGGGAGAAATTTTTCTTCTCTAAAACTTTCTTTTTGTTGATGACAAAAGGGGGAGAAATGTAAAACAAGTATTAAAGCTCCTGAGCTCAAAACATAAGTTAAATTATGTCAGTAATTAACTTATGAAAGGGGAGTAAAAGGTATTAAGGCCTGAGCTCAAAACATAAGTTAAGTTCTGATTGAATTTAACTTATGAGAACTGTTTTTAATCTCTTAGCCTCTGAATTGAATTTTTGTGAGATACATTACTCTTAGTGAGTTAAAATGAATTTAAAATAACAAGGATAAGACTCAGGGAGCTTACAAAACTCATCATGTGGATTATCAGACTTAGGGGAAGAGCTTACAAACCTCAGAACCTGAAGTCAGCTTGTTATTTACAATTCTGAGTGTTAATTTCACTTTATTGTTTTAAGTTGAGTTTAATTAACTTGGATAAGAATCAAGGGGAGCTTACAAACCTCACCTTATGGATTATCAGACCTAGGGGGAGCTTGCAAACCTCTCCTGAAGTCAGCTTGTTGATTAAACTTAACAACAATTAGGAAATTTTCACATTTGTGATTTAAACTGAATTTAATTAACCTGGATCAGACTCAGGGGGAGCTTACAAACCTCATACCCTGCAGTCAACTTGTTAATTAAATTAACAACAATTTTCTTATTAATACTTATGTTTGTCATCATCAAAAAGGGGGAGATTGTTGGAACAAAATGTATGAACAACTCTCTTTTGGATAAAGGGGGAGATTGTTGGAACAATATGTATGAACATCTCTCTTTAAGGTTTTGATGATAACAAAGTGTTAAAAAGAAAATTGGTAATTGCTAATGCTTTGTTCTAAGTTGTGCAGAACCATGTTCTTAATGATGATTAATTAATATTGGTTATGGAAGAACAAGCTAAGAGCAAGAAGGAAAGCTTAGAAGCTATGTTGCAAATTTGAAGGAAAACTGGGTCTGAAGGGTGAGTCTGAAGACTGAGTCTGAAGGGTGCTTCTGAAGGCAGAGTCTGAAGGCAGAGTCTGAAGACTGCATCTGAAGGCAGCGTCTGAAGGCTGAGTTTGAGGGTCAACAAAAGTCAACGTCTGAAGGGAGCGTCTGATGAACAGTGCGTCTGAAGGTCAACAAAAGTCAACGTCTGATGAACAGTGCGTCTGAAGTCTGAGTCTGAAGACCAGCTTCTGAAGTACTGTTCCTGAGAAGCTTCTGAAGTCTGACGAGGATGATAAAGCAACTGTTACTGTGCGCATTTAATGCCTGCAATGTCAGAACAACTCCAATGGAACAGTTGTCTCCCTGACCTGAACATTCCCCAGCTTTTAAGGAAAGTAAATTCAAAAATGGCTGCTGCTTTGGTTTTCTGCTGAGTTTAGCTCGCAATTCAGCCTGGCCTAGCTCAAGATTTGCAACGGCTCTTTGCTTAATTCTTGGCTTTCTTCAACAGCTCTATTTTCCTCTATATAAGGAAGAATAATTGAAGAAGAAAATTGCTAAGACTCTTTAAACAAAATTGACTGAAGTGTGCTCTGTTTTTGCTGTCAAAATTCGTAGTTCACTAAACTCTTAGAAATTCTTTCAATCTTTGTATCTTAGAATTTCTTAAGGTTAAGAGTCTAAACCTGAGTTGTATTAAGTGAACACCTCTGATATTTGATCAAGTGTTCAACCCAAACTTACTTTCTTTGTAATTTAGTTTGGTTCAAGTCTCAGTCTGCGTATTGAGCATCATAAGTCTCATTACTTAGTGTTCTGAGTAATTAGAGTCTCATTCCTTTGTGGTCTGAGCAGGAAGTCTCATTACTTTGTGTTCTGAGCATTGGAAGCCTCTTGACTTAGTGTCTTGAGCATTAGAAGTCTCTTCCTTTGTAGTTGAACAACTGGAAGTCTCTTCCTTTGTGGTTGAGCAATTGTAATCAATCTGATTATAATTAAAATCTCTTGTTAGTAACAAGGGGACTAGACTACTTCCAACTTATGGAAGGAACTAGTATAAAAACATTGTGTGTGTCTCTTCCCTTCTCTCTTTACATTTGAATCTGCTGCTAATTAACTTTGATAAAAGTTCAGAACTTGATTCTGAACTTAACATATTTTTGAGAAGAAAAGAAACCTAAGTTTTTTTTGAGTCCACACAATTCAACCCCTCCTTCTTGTGTGTTTTTCTCACCTTCACCTTTGGGCCGAGCAACTACACGAGGTAAGAAATACATAATTTTGAAAAATTTCTACTTACTCACCACTACATGCCACATTTTCTCACAGTGAAAAGAAATATCCATAAGCACAGGTTCTCTGGTCCTACCAAACAACACCACACTCGACGACGAAAGAGGCGCCATTCACCATGGTCTACGGTGCCGATGCCATGCTCCCAGTTGAAATCGACACGCCAACTTGGCACCGAGACAACTTTTCTGAAGAGACTAATGAGACAGGTCTACGCTGCACCATGGACAAGATCGACGAAGTACGCGAGGCCGCCCACATACAGGAGTTCGCCGCCAAGCAGAGAATAGCCCACCGTTACAATTCCAAGGTGATACCAAGAGACATGGAAAGCGGCGACCTTGTGCTCCGGCAAGTCGTCGCGCCCACCAGAATTGGGAAGCTACTACCTAACTGGGAAAGCCCGTACAGGGTGAAGGAAAAGCTCTCCCATGGAGCATACAAACTCGAGGAACTAAACAGAGACCCAGTCCCACGAACCTGGAACACGGTCAACTTGCGCCACTACTACAATTGAAGTTTCCATTAGTGTTCATTATTTTTTATGTTTTTTCATTTCTCTCAGAATAAAGGCGAGCTCTCACATAAGGCCGCCACCAACTATCATTGACATTTTATCTACATTTCAATAAAAGGGGTAGGGGCACTTTTCCCCTGCAAGGGCAGGGGTTTTAACGAGGCACCCTACTCTCTTCAAATTTTTTTTTTTGGTTCGACTCTTCTCCAACAATACTTATACTCATTTACAACCTGCTACGTAAATCCTAACCCCACAGGGGCTCTAGGTCGCCTACAATTAAAATCCTAACCCCACATGGGCTCTAGGTCGCCTACAATTAAAATCCTAACCCCACAGGGGCTCTAGGTCGCCTACTACGAAAATCCTAACCCCACAGGGGCTCTAGGTCGCCTACTACGAAAATCCTAACCCCACAGGGGCTCTAGGTCGCCTACAATTAAAATCCTAACCCCACAGGGGCTCTAGGTCGCCTACTACGAAAATCCTAACCCCACAGGGGCTCTAGGTCGCCTACAATTAAAATCCTAACCCCACAGGGGCTCTAGGTTGCCTACTACAAAAATCCTAACCCCACAGGGGCTCTAGGTCGCCAATATTCGAATCCTGCAGGGGGCCCAGGCCGCCCACATTCCACGCATCAGGAAGCCTAAAAGGTTTTGGGCCACTCCCTACCAAAAACAAGAAATAACATAACATTCAACAAACAGATAAGATACTCAAAGCGACAATCAGATAAAGAAAATAACATGACATTAAAATTCAAATATCAACGAGGCGCTGTCAGGTGTTACAAAGGACCATTACTACAAAATCCACGAGGCACTGTCAGGTGTTACAAAAGACCATTACAACAAAACGAAACAAACAAGCAGCTACATAAAGTTAAACAAAAAAAGCCTAGGGCTCATCCATCAAGGCGCCATCCTGCACTATCTTAAAAGGATCCAAGCCGCCCAGATCTACGTCAGGAAATAGCAAGGCTATTTGCTCTTTGACACGCTCAAAACCTTGGTCAAAACTCTCGGCCGCCTCGAATTTGGCCTCCTCCACATTACCCTCCAGCTGAGCGACCCTCTGCAGATCTTCCTCTGCGGTTGCCTGGAGGCGCTTTACTTCCATGTCAAGCTTATCCAGCTCCGACTTCAACTGGGCGATCTTCCCTTCATAGTCAGCCTTGAGGGAGTTCGTCGCCTTTTTCACGGCGTCCTCTCTAGCCCGCTCCGTTGCCTTCAATTCATCTTCCAGCTTCGTCACTTTTTCCTGCAATGGCGCCATCTCCAGCTTATACTTCTCCGTCATCGCATCCAGCATAACAACAGAGCGCAGACAGTGCACACCCACATCCCTCATCATTAGAGGAAAGGTACCCTGTCGCCCAGCCTCCACGTCCGCTGGGTATAAGCTCATCTTGCTCTTCACATATGCTTCAAAATCGAAGTTGTGGTCCCAGAATGACTCGTCCGTGTCAATACCGACATCCTGGCTCGACACCGTCTTCGCTAGCTTTGCCTTCTTCGACGATTACGCCGCCACTACCTCGCCGCCGTCCGAATTTGACGTAGAGTCAGCTTTCCTTTTTGTCTTCCTCAGGATAATGCCAGAGGGGTCGCTAGCGACGTGTCCCTCTGAGGCTTTCTTGGCCTTCAGCTCCTCCAAGTATTTCTTTCTCTCCGCACCAGACATGGGCACCATAGGCTCTGCAACGAAAAGCAACAAACGACACACAGAAACAAGAACAACGTCAATACAAACTCAACACAAAAAATGCACGAACACAAAGCATGACAAACGAAACTCACGCAGATAAGACTCCAAAGATACAAGATCCCCCTCCTTATTCAATAGCTCTCTAATATTCAAAGGGAGCATCTTCTCCAGGAAAACCACCACACCCTTCTCATAGTCATCCAGCTTCCCATATTCATATCCTGTCACCGATGCAGGGTTACTCATCCAGCAGAGGGGAAACTTTAACTCGCCATCCACCTTCACGGCGGCCGCCTTGCATCCTTTAGCCCCCCTCGTCCTCAGGAAAGTCTCCCTCCAATTTTTATAATGAGAAGCATACGGCGGAAACAAACTCATGTTCGGATGCGCACTTATAGACACCCAAGACAGCTTACTCACCCCCTTCGTCCCATAAAAGGTGAAGAACACGCCGAGAGAAGGCTGAAAACCCAACCCCTCACATAAAATTTCAAACGCCCTGATGAACGCCCAACTGTTGGGCTGCAACTGAGACGGCGCCACATTGAGAGTCCTTAATACTCCACTTCAAAAGGAGTGAACGGATACCTTACTCCAAGATCCTCGTACACCGCCGAATACATATGGAAGATTTCGTCCTGCACTCCCTTGGGGCGGCGAAGACACACCTTCTCACGAGGACGACATGGCTCCAAAACCACGTCGTCCTCATTTCCCGTGGACGAGACGCAGAGCTTGCTCCGAAAGAACGCAACGCGTTTCTCAGTGGTGTAATAGCTCTCATAGGCCATAACGTCCTCCGCGAACGCCTCCCCATCTGAACCACTGGGCGACATAGAGTAACAAATTCCCCTTCTACACAGAGGCCCTGGGGAAGAATAAAGTAAAATGCAATAAGAAGATGCGATACTGTCCTCACTCTCACTCTCAGAATCGCTAGAAAAAAGCGCCAGAACTGAATGACCGTAATACCCTTCCTCAAACACTACCCAATCGATTGACCCATCTGGTCTTTTGGCATGCTTAATGTTATCCTTCCATAACCTCCTCCTCTCAACCTCCGTCACAGACTCAACTACCCGACCCATATCATCACACTCCCTAAGCCAAACCATAACGGAAAGCGCAGAGCAGAAAAGCTAGTATAGACAAGTACCTGTTGAAGAAAGCTCCACGGAAGAAGGAAAGGCCGGACGTAATCGTACTGAGAAGAAAATCACCAAAGCAGTGTTCCTTTGAAAGAGTCGAAGACGGAAAGGTATGGAGATAGTCGAAGACAGAAAGGTGGGAATGAGTAGAGGAAAGACAGTGGGTTATGTCATAAATGGAGCCTCGAAAACTGCAAAGCCAGCACTAATTGGGACACAACTTCCGAGGGCGACCAGATTACGACACATCACGACAAATGAACAGTAGCTGAATCTCAGCCGTCCAAATCGAATCTGCGAATACCAGTAAAAGTTGCGCCTTTCGCCTCATCCCGCCTGCATCCACGTCGCCCTCGACCTAGCATGGCGCATGGGAATACGCCGCCTCGCTATCAAACCACTTCGCCTCGTCCCAACGGCTCGTGCTTGTTGGGCTGTAGGTCATCTAAAAAAAAGTACGAAGAGCTTGGTCACCATTTTATCATCAAAATGTTGGGCTGGCACCCACTCACAAGTCGGGCTAGTACCCGCAAACATGTTGGGCTGACGCCCTGCATGAACCCTGGACAGGGACCCCGCCCCTCAGAATCCAGCATCTGCTATGTTGCAAAAAAAAAACCAAATTATAGTGAACAGTTAATCACTTCGCTTTGTCCCAAAGCTCGTGCTTGTTGGGCTGTGGACTATCAACCTTATCCTTTAAGGCATAAAGCCCTCCAGGAGGGCTTGCGCCCTCCGTAAGGCCCAGCTTTGCCTTAGGCGAAGCCCATAAGGATCACCGCCTTAGGGAGCTTCTAGAGCGCTCCAGAGCACTTAAAACGTGGCTTTGGGCCCAAGCTACTTGGGGGCAAAGTCACGGTAGACCAAGCCCACGCAGGGCTATAAATACCTACTTGAGAGGCATTCTCAAGGCATCACAATCATAGACTAAACCCTAGTTTTATGTACTATACTCTCTCCAAGTACATATGGCGTCAACACAATTGCATTATCTGCATATGTGGACGCACTTGTGTGCAGGACAACCATCATTGTTGTTGGCATGCCGTAGGGAAAATCCCTTGTGACCATAGGCATTGTGAATTGTTGTGTAGAAAGAAAACTATTGTCCAATGAAGTTCTCACTTGATAATTTGGATCCCTAGGGGTCAAAGGAAAAGTTATTGGTGGTGGCGTAGAAGCCACATAGTTAGATTGTGTCAATGTAGCAGTGGCTGATACAGATATATGGGAAGTTGCCCCCATAACCGTCGAAACTGGTATAGGAGCAGTTGCTCCCATAGCATTTGATACATGGCATCCATTGTAGGAATAGACGTCTGGGCAGATTGTGCTTGTGAAGATTGTGCATTCATATGCGAAGATGATGCAGAAGTACTGGGACGAGTCATTTCTTTAAGGGCTTTACCACTTCTTAAATGCATGCACAAATAAAATTTTCCAGAAAAATTTTATCAGAAGGATTTGAAATTTTCCAGAAACGTTTTTTTCATAAGAACACTTAGAAAAATCTAAATTTATGGAAATTTTTTCCAAAATGCACAAAACAGGGTCCCATCGGGCGTGCCAATTTTTTTACTAGTGTTTTTGGTAAACGACGAGTCTAGTTTTCTTTATTACTGTAACACCCATACTAATTTTATCTAGAATATTAGCATGCGCATTATACTGATACATGATACATTAACATTTTCAATAATAATAATACAACTGAATGAGTACAAATTGGCTCGTTTATACAATTATCCAAATACCATACAAATACTTATACATATTTATAATAAACTCCTGAACTGGTACATGACGAGCAACTGCACTCCATCCACCTTCTTCCCGAACGAACTTCATCACGAACCTCTTGCTTACCTGTAAACCTGCACCAGAAGGATTGGGATGAGACATAATGTCTCAGTGAGCTCCACCCAACCTACTGTTGGCAACCACGGGGAAACCTAGGGTCGCCATGCACTACTGTCGGCAATCTTGGGGAAAACCTATGATCGTCGAGCTCTAACTCGACCCATATCGGGTTCATACCTGCCTGTTCCTGCTATCCGGTGTACTCATAAAAACTAGACTACATCCTGCTAAACTAGTGATCAAGGGGAAACTAGGATCACTGTCTGATACCTGATACCTGATACCTGCCTGATAACTATTCCTGCCTGATAACATAATAAAGTATTTTCCTGATATTATTATGTTAGTATGTTAGCGTGTAACAAACATTATTATTTGAGTTGATTTTACGGAATGCCCCCGAGTGGAGTAACCCCGAAGCACATTCCCCTGATAACTGGTGAAAATTCCTATCTGAGGCTAATCACCGGACTCCTCCTGCCTGCGTGTGTGGTTATCCTCGCAGAAGATTCCTACCCGTTCCAGCTATACTGGAACCCCCTGTGGTCTCTACCTGACGAGAGCACAGAAGACACACGATTACCATGATTAAACTTATGTGTGGCTATCCTCGCGGAAGGTTCCTGCCCATTCCAGCTGTACTGGAACCCCCCTGTGGTCTCTACCTGACGAGAGCACAGAAGACACAAAGTTTAACCTGGTAATTAATTAATTAAGTTTTCCTGATATAATATATTATCCTGATATTCCTGATAATTTCCTGAACATATATATATATGTGAGTCGTCATGTAGGCTCCCTAATGGGCTGGCCTATCCAGAATAAATCTGAAGCGTACCTGTGCAACAACTTGTCAACATATATACATACATATAATCTGTATAATTCCTGATACTAGCCTTGTACCACTACCTAAGGTACATCCTGTCCTGAACTGTTGCGTATATCCTCAGTGTCACTCTGACGTGAACAACTGAGGCACGCCCTGATGTACATATAAATGTACCTGAACCTGGGGAAAACTTGGTATCACTGCCTAAGGTACGCTCTAATCTGTCTGGTTAAGGATATCCTGATAAACAACCCTTAACATACCTGATACTATTCTTATCTGAATCCTTGAAGGTTGAGAAACATTCCTAGTACTCTTGTACCTTTAACTGAATACCTTTATGTTCCTGTTAACCTATTATAGGTTCTAGACGTATCGTTGTCATATGTCATACTTAAGGACTTATTATCCCATCTGTAATAGTTTCATGCTCCTCAAACCTTTACCCTTTGTACCTCTACTGCATTGTCTAGTCCTTGTTCACTTAAACTCTCATATGTTGGTAGCCTTTCAGATATGTTAAAATAGTGTTCCTTGAGAAAAGTAGGATTTTAAAAGTTGTACATGACACTTGGTCAGTTGGTACCTTTATAAAAGATTCAGAAATCAAAAGTTGTCAACTTCGCAGAGCAAAGTCTAGGCGAAGTGGTTCAGAAGCAGATGTTGTCAACTTCGCAGAGCAAAGTTTAGGTGAAGTGGTTCAGACTCAACTTCGCAGAGCAAAGTTGAACTTCGCTTTGCGAACCTGACAGAACAGCAAGTGCTCAAAACTTGATTTTTCCACCATTTTAACTTATCCAAGCTTACCCAAGCCTCCCAACAGCATGAGGAATGATTTTAAAATGTTAATTGATGCCTTAATTCATGGATTAACAAGGATTGACAAGCTTTAGAGACTTAGGGCATAATTATTAAAACTTTCTAAAATAAGGGATTTCTTCCAAACTTACCAAAGTGGGCTTTAAACTAAAGGAGCTTACCTGAATCACTTGCTTTGATTCCTTGCCAAGCTTTTCCCCCAATCCCAGCTTGATTCTTTCTCAAACCCTATCTTTGCCCCTTTTTTCTTTCTTGATCTCTTGACCTCCAATGACCCAAGAATCATAATTTGAGCTTGCTTGCATACGAATTGAGTGATGGAGATGAAGTAAGATGAATTTTGGAGGGAAGGGGAGAGGATGGCACAAGAGGGAAGGAAGAGAGAAGGGAGAGGATTGGTTCTAGAGAGAGAAGTGAAATGGGAAATGAGGAAATTTTGGGGATAAATGGCTTTTATAGCCTGAATCCTCAAAATTACTTAAATGCCATTCCTTATAAATATCTCTGACACATTGTCTCACCTCTGATAAATATCTGAATCTTAAGCGGGATATTACAATTACAAGCAGGATTAAACCAGAAATCTTAGAACATGTTGTGCATTATTATTTCCAGAAAAGTATGAATGTTCATCATCTTTAATGAGTTTGCTTACAAAAAGATGAAGAAAACTGTTTTTTTTTCATGAAGATAAGTGCCTGATTTCGACAGAAACCAACATTTGATTGTTTAAAAGTTGTTAAAACAAACAGAAAGAAAAACTTGAAGTTTTAAAGAACATAAACTTAAAGAAATGTAAATTGCATTGCATTGAATGTAAAGAGTGGTTCACAAGATCATGTTTCATACATTCAGTTACTCTTTTCTCTAGACGTCGGTACTTCGAGTGTATAGAACTTTTGATAATGATTTGTGACCCATTTTTCCTATGAAAAACTACTATATATACATAAAGAAATAATAACTGCAAAATCTAACGGCTAGAAACTATATTATTTCGACAGCTTCAGTGTGATTTCCACGTGTTTGAACCTTCAAATTTGCCCCTTCAAAGAGAAATCAAAATCTTTAAGAAGCTTTGCAGTCGAAATCTTCTTCCTCCCTGTCGAAATGCTTCTCTGTAGAAATCTTGTAATCTTGGACTTGGAGAACTTGCATCTTGAACCCTTTTCCAGTCGAAATTTGCATACTTTTTCCTGCAGTTAGAAAGTTCCATGACTTCTACAACCATATAGTTAGTCGAAATAAGGGAATTAAAATTATATGCTAACGGTCTCATGCGCCCCGCGCATGGCATGCGGGCAGAAGTTGTTGTTTGCTTGTTTTTCAAGCCAAATCGGTGGAAAAAGTCAAGTTTTCTTCTCTTAAACCCTAAGTAATGATGTACTATAAATAGAGACTCTTGCACACTCTTTTATTCATTCAAAAAGCTAGTGGTACAAGGCAAGGTTCACGCATCAGGAGCTTCAAGACAAAGGATCTTCATCCTCCTCCTGTTTTCTCTAGGGTATGTTTTTCTATTGTTTTCTAATGATGTAGGTTGTCATGTGCAACTAAACCTCTTTGATTAGTGTTTCACAATGAACCCCTTCTTATTTGTTGGATTCGATTAATAAAGTTTTTCATTCAGTTTATGTTTCAATTGTTAGATTTAATTTGTATATGTCTGGTCTTTAATGCTTTTTCAACTGAGAATCTGAATCAGTGATCTTGAAAACTTATTTATAGATGAATTATAGGATTGACAACCCTACTTCCATCCGATTCTGACATTAGTAAATTGCTTATTTTCTTAATTAAATTCTTTTAATGGAATCTAAGTATGAACTTAGGATTTTGACTCATCTTAATGGAACCCCGCAATTGTAACTGGTTAAATTGCGGCGATATTAAAATAAACATCCACTGATATATCACGGGGTCTTAACGCTACTTTCTTAAATAAAATAGACATGACATAAAGTAATGATTTACCAAGTTAATTTCAACAAAGACAGAAGGGAGGATTCAAAGATTCCCCAATCGTCGTTACACATCTGAATCAAACCAACATAATCTCGTATTGGACAAGACAATATGACCTTGCAACCCTTTTAATATCTTTTACTTAATTTATTTTCAAATAAGTTCCACTAATTACCAAGTTGAACGACAATCCCTGTCGAGATGATAAACTTACTACTTTATTAATTGTTACGATTTTATGCACTTGCCAGTATTTGCCCTTTCGTCCATCAAATACCCAACTCACACAAAAAAAAAATATGTAAATGAAATTTATCACAATTTTGTAATAATTAAACATTTGACCAACACTTATAGTCAAAATTCAATAGTATGACATTCAATAGTATGTTTATTCTATACTATTTATTTTTAAATAATTATTTTTGTTAGGATATATTAATACGATGTGAGTCAAAATAAGCACTAATTAATTTACTATATAATATTTTGATTAACACAAGATAAAATTATTTTATCATATTTTCCTAAAAAATATATTATTTTATCATATCTTATATTTGGTATACAACTCATAATGACATTGGATTGGTCCTTACTCGTCAAACCGATATCCAAATTAGTATATATATTGAATTTGACTGATTTGGTTGGGTTTGAATCTGATTCTTTTTTTTATAAAAAAAATCGATTTAATTTATTTGAATGGAATCTTGAGTTTTTTTTTTTTATTAGTTTAATTCTTACACAGTATCAGCATACTCTTTTATTAACAATAATAAGTGTAAATAAAAATAATACATTCTTCCCCTCAAAATGAAATAAAATAATAAATTCTTAACGAACAAGTATATTTGTCATAAAAATTAATATATTGAAAATAAAATATTATAAATGAAGATCTTTAAAATTGAGACAACAATTTTAAAAGTGAAATATTGCAATCAATTTGTTATCGTAATCATGAATTAGATGGTTCATGGTCAAACATATACTATATAAACCCCTTGTCATTGTAAAGATAAAAAAACGTCTCCATTGTAAAACATATCGATTTCCAATGTCTACCGAAGGAGATTGTATAAACATGGAGGAAGTAGAGATAAAAAAGTGGAAGGAGACAATGAACAAGAAGAGCCTCAAAGAGAGAAAGACATCAAGGGCTAACTCACTCACTATTGAGGCTGGAAGAGTTTCCAACATCACTTATCACTCTTCAAAGGTTTCTCTACCAATTGTTTTTTCATCTTCTCTTTTGTCTCATTGAATTATCTCTTTCCACACATATACAATGAAGTTAATCTTTGCAGTTGCGTGCATAAATGATACATAGTTAAATAAATAATACACAAAACTTATAATGTCCTAAATATAAACGATCGGTACACATATTTAATTTTGGGGCTTTAGACAAAAATTTGCAAGCTTGTATGAAAATTAAATTATGTACACTTAACTTTGGTGAAACGTATGAGCAAAAAACTTTTGTTGAAAAGTCTTAAGATGATCTATCAATCATCAAATCTTCTTTGCCTTATTTATCATAATACCAAAGTTGTCTTTAGAAGTATATATGTATATGTTTTAAACTGGCTTAAAGTATAAATTTTAAATTTTAAGTGGTATGTGGACTCAATATATGTGGGTGTATGTGATTTGAGTTTCATGTAGTGAGTTTTTCGATGGAGATCTCCTTATTTTAATTCCCATATACTACCTTGAACTTACAAATACTATGAATCACTTTTTTTTTTAAAGAATATAGGCTTAATTGCACTTTTCCCCTTATCTTTTGTCAATTGTGCGATTTTGCACCTCATTCTTTTTTTTTGAGCGATTTTGCACCCTATCATTTACCCCCTTTCTGATTTTGTAGCCCCCTCGTGTGTTTTTTTGCCTTCGCCTTGACTTCGCTCCGCGATAGGGTGCAAAAAAACACACGAGGGGCTACAAAATCAGAAAGGGGGTAAATGATAGGGTGCAAAATCGCTCAAAAAAAAGGATGGGGTGCAAAATCGCACAATTGGCAAAAGATAGGGGGAAAAAGTGCAATTAAACCAAGAATATACTATGAATCGTTGAATTTGTCAAAATCTATTCCATGATCTCTCAGCTTACATATACTTTGAATCAGTGAATTTGTCTAAATATCTTCCATGATCTCTTACTGATGATCTATTCTTGTGTAACCAAGGTGGAGAAGAAAATTCTTCCATGATATCTTTTTTCCCAATTCACGTATACTACCTTCAACAAAAAACACTTAAGACAAAATGACATAAGTGATTTGTATTGAATTAGTGATATGGTGGTATTCGAGTGATTATGCTTCCATATGCTAAACAAATTTCATAAGCCATGATGAATTTTAAAAGTGTGATTTTGTTTTCTGATAAAAAGATGAGAGGAGTAAAGAGTAATTTATGGTTTTATTGAGTGTAAATGTTTTACTAAGAAAATGATGAAATAAGAGAGGGTAATGATTGAAAATTTTTAAAAAGAGTTGAAGGGTGTTTTTGTTAAATCAGAGTGTAATTGAAATTTCATGGGGTGTAACTAGAATAAATCTTAAATTAATTAGTTCACGTTGCCATTTTCTTTTTATTAAAAATAATAAATTGTGTTGTCCATTTGGATTAAATTTATAATTACTTGTGTTCTTGAATGTTGATTATTAATAGTTGGGTTGGATGGCTACTATTTCTTTGGCATTTCAAAGCTTGGGAGTTGTATATGGTGATATTGGAACATCTCCGCTTTATGTGCTTGCAAGCACCTTCACAAAGGGTATTGATCACACCGATGACATTCTTGGGGTCTTATCTCTCATATATTACACCATTTTGACACTCCCATTGCTCAAATATGTCTTTATTGTACTTAAGGCTAACGACAATGGCAATGGTAAGATAAAATGTGTTGCTCTATTTTTCTTTTCTTAATTATTTTATTGTTTAAACAAAAAATCATTTTTGAAATAATTAGATTCTCATGCTTGATTTGGTTTTGATCTCAAATTTGTTCTCCATCTATAAATGATAACATGTTTACTACTATATAACTAAATAATAGCTTTGGTTAAAAAAAAAAGAGAAAAATAATAGCACATAAGTAAAATATTTAATGAGATTGTTTTGGCATTTTATTTAGGTGGGGCATTTGCACTATATTCATTGCTATGTAGGCATGCCAATGTGAGTTTGATTCCAAATCAACAACCAGAAGACATGGAGCTTTCTAACTACAAATTAGAAACACAATCTAGCAACCAACAGTTGAAGCAGAAGCTTGAAAATAGTCATTTTGCACGTGTTCTTCTTTTATTTATGACTATATTGGGAACTACCATGGTTATAGGTGACGGGGTATTCACTCCACCAATGTCGGGTTAAGTATTAACTTTCAGATTTACAGTTTTGTCTACTAAATTTTACTCATCACGACACGTAAAAATATAATAATTTCACAAGTATTGTTTTGTACTGCAATTAATCTTTTCGATCAAAAGTTGAAACAAAAGCTTAGAAATAGTCATTTTACATGTGTTCTTCTTTTATTTATGAACTATATTGCACTAGTGGAAAAAACCCTTTTTAAGTCGGTTAAAAAGGGTTTTTTAAGTCTTAATTTTAAGTTGAGTATGCATTGAGAAAAAGTAAAACAATACAAATTAGTAATTAATAGTAGATCACAACCTGTCTTACCAAAATGTCTGATGATAAAATAAATAAAATCTTGGTCAAACATTAACATTAACACAAAATTGTATGACACAAAAACTATAAAGAAAATAATATATGCAATTTTTTTTAGGATATTATATGCAATGTTATTGACAATTTTTTGACATTGGATGGACTTGACAAAAATATTTTGCTCAATTGTACATGCAGTTATTTCTGCAGTAAGCGGAATCAGTTCAAAATTGGGTCAAGGTATTTAATTTAAGATTACTTCAAATTTTTATTTACTTATTTATTCTTTTCTGTGTGTACTTTTTTTACTAATGATTTATTTTGTGTTGTAACTATTATAATATACTAGTCATGATAATTTATATTGCTTATTTTTCACTTTCAGATTATGTTGTGAGTATCACTATAGCAATATTGGTGATCCTTTTTTGTGTGCAAAGATTTGGCACTGACAAAGTAGGATTTTCATTCGCTCCAATTATAACCATGTGGTTTATATTAATTGGAGCAACTGGTCTTTACAACTTGTTCAAATATGATGTCAGAGTATTACTTGCTATTAATCCAAAATATATTGTTGATTACTTCCAACGCAATGGAAAAAATGCGTGGATGTCACTAGGTGGAGTATTTTTATGCATCTCAGGTATAATTCACATTGTTATTGTCCTATACAATTGTATAGTGCATTAAATATGAATCTTTAAAAAGAATTCAAATATAGATTCTTAATATTTTTAGTAAATTTTGATGAAATATTACATTTTTTCCATTATTATTATAAAATTCGTTTTTTGGCCAAAAATTGTAAGGGTTCACCATTGAACATTTTTTGGAGGTCCATATTTGACAAGCCCGTAATTTTTAAATTTTTTATTTGAGTTCTCTTTTTTTTAATTATTCAAATATATGTATTTATGCATAATTTTAGGTTGTGAGGCCATGTTTGCTGACTTGGGTCACTTCAATGTTCGAGCCATTCAAGTAAGTATTAATGAAATGGAATTAATCATGTGAAAAATTTGTGATCAATTATTACGTAAAAAGTAGTACAAAAGTAATGCAAATGAAACGTTACTGAATCATGACAAAAGAAAAAGTGTGGTGATTTTCTATATAAAAAATAATATAGAACTTTGTATTTGAAAATTAGATCTTTATTATAATTACACACGTGCACTATTGATGTATATATACATGTTGCAGATTAGCTTCTCTTTTGTTACACTTCCAGCAATATTGGCAGCATATAGTGGACAAGCAGCATATCTTAGAAAGTTTCCCCACACTGTGTCAAATATTTTCTATGAATGCATACCCGGTATAATATTAATTAATTTTTAAAGATTCATTGATATTTATACACATTTAAACGTTTTTTATTTAATTATCAAAGGCTTTATCAATGTTAATTATCTTGTAATATCCATGTAGGTCCTTTGTATTGGCCAACATTTGTTGTTGCGGTTGTTACTTCCATCATAGCTAGCCAAGCAATAGTTTCCGCAGCATTTTCCATTATATCTCAAGCTTTAAGTATGGGTTGTTTCCCAAGGGTTAAGGTTGTGCACACTTCTACTACACATGAAGGCCAAGTTTATATTCCTGAAATCAATTATATGCTCATGGTTGCATGTATTGTGATTACTGTTCTCTTCAGAACCTCAGAAAAACTGAGCAATGCATATGGTAATTATGCTTCAACATCTCTCTATATGTGTGTGTATCACATATATCCATTTTGACTTTTATCTATATCTATATATTCTAAAGATTTTTTCCTAATGACACATGGAACAATTTTACATTTCTATTTTCTGCTACATTTTCCTAAAAATTTGTACAATTTTGCACGTGATAGATTTAATAGTAGGGACAAATCTAGTTTGAGGAAAATTGGGTCAATTGCCCCCATAAAACAAGTTTATGGTTAACATTTCAGTAAAATATTATTTTTCTCCCATAGTCTTAACAATATTATAGATTACTTTGGCTTCACACTAATTCATGCATTTACTCTTTTAAAAACATTATAGACTACTTTGGCTCCACACTAATTTTTCTTTTGCATCCGCCCTTATTTACTAGTATATGTAAAATATACAATATTATGACAATGTTGAGCATTATGTTTTACGCAGGAGTTGCAATAGTTTGTGATATGGTCATCACAACATTCTTGGTTTCTGTTGTAATGTTGATTGTGTGGAAGAAAAGCATATGGAAAGTATCTCTCTTCTGTATACCATTTGGTTGCATTGAGTTAGTTTATTTATCGGCACAAATGGTAAAGTTTAGAGAAGGTGGTTTTCTTCCTTTAGTATCTGCAATCATCTTCACTATGGTAATGGCAATATGGTTTTATGCACAAAAAGAAAGGTACATGTTTGAACTCAAGAACAAAGTCCCTTCAGAGTATTTGTTAAAATTGGTGAATGATCTAAACACAAATCGCATGCCTGGAATTGGAGTTTTGTATTGTGAGCTAGTACAAGGAATTCCTCCAATATTCCCTCACTTCATTGCCAACATACCATCCATTCATTCAGTTGTTGTGTTTGTTTCCATTAAGGCAATTCCAATTACTAGTGTTGCGTTGGCAGAGAAGTTTCTATTTCGACATGTGGAGCCGAGAGAATGCAAAATATTTCGTTGCATTGTAAGGCATGGTTACAACGATGTAATTGGAGATTCTATGGAGTTTGAGTCTCAATTGGTGCAACATCTAAAGGAATTTATTACACAAGAAAGTAAGTATATGCTTGAGCTTGAAAAAACAACAATGTGTGAAGAAGTTCCTAGTGATGAAGAAAAATCTTTATCTTTGTCATGTGCATCTTTGGATTCAATTCAATCACTAGATATGGTTGAAGGAATTGAAAATGAGATAAAGGTTATAGATAAGGCATTGGAAAAAGGTGTAGTGTATATGCTAGGGGAAACAGAGGTAGTGGCAGATCCGAAATCATCAATCTTAAATAAGATTATTGTCAGCACATATAACTTTCTAAGAAGGAACTTTCAACAAAGAGATGAGTTGATGGCTATCCCTCGTAAAAGGCTTATAAAGGTTGGAATGACATATGAAATATGATGCTCAAGAAAGGAAGATATATATATATATATATATATATATATATATATATATATCAAACTGGTAGTTTATTAAGGAATAAATTCGAGTTATACTTTGCATTTTGTTTGCTTGTCTTTGAGCTTATTTTAATATGTAGACTTTGTTTTTTGTTTCTCATTTTCACAAACCCAATGCAAAGTTTTTTTTTTATAAAGACCATAAATATAATATATTCAAAAACTAACAATCAAAGCACAAGTAGTGCTAAGATTGAAGAAATACAAAGTTATCAATTACATAAACAACACCAAAACAACGGTACCTCCAAACCAAGAAGAAAATCTAACATTCAAATTACAAGTAAAGTTACTATTAAACATAAGAGTAGTTTATTACTCCATAGATGAAATCATAGGAAAAATATTTAACTTTGTAATTGATCCAAGGCCAAAATAAAAATTTCACCATATCAAAAAGTGGACAAGTTAAACAATTCTGATTACCAAACACCAAATTATGTCAATCAAATCACATGAAAGCATTTCTTCAATTTCTTTTCATGAGAACCAAACTACATGACCAAATTGTCATTTGTCATTACACAAATAATTCTTAGCCAAGATATAGAACATACACCCATAATTTTTTTCGGGAATTGGAGAATAAAAAAACAAGTGGTTATATGTTTTATTAAAATTACAACAAAATATACAAAAAGACGATACTAAATATGTCATCTCTCTTTGTAATAATTTCTCTATGATGGAAAGGCAATTGTGTAGAAATCTCCAAGCAAACAAAAAAATCTTCAAAGGAACGTTCCAGATGACCTTATAAAGAGTGAAATATGATATATCTTCAAAATTAGATATCATCTCATAAACTTCTTTAACTGAGTACATATCGTCGACGTTAATATTCCAAAACCAAGTGTCCTCCATGTTATCCTGCAAAGAAATTTAAGACAATAAAACCGTACATTCTTCCACCAACTCAATCTTCCAAGCAAACAACTTTCTTCTCCAACTCCAACAACCTCCCTTAACCCCATTCCTAACATCATATCATCCACAAAAACATTTTTATCCGTTGCTAAACGAAACAATCTACTAAAATGCTCCTTTGTGACCTCCCCACCCAACCACAACTCCTGCCAAACACAATGTCTTACTACCATTCCCTATTTTCTTGGAAATATTATCCACATACCATCTCTCTCCACTCACCTCATTGTAGTACCCTAATT